>CM028377.1:158719980-158786318 GCA_013146195.2 Codonopsis lanceolata | reverse complement strand
ATCAATAATTAAAATGATTAGCATCAATATAATTACAAAAAATTAACTTCTTAACTTAATTCACATTACAACTTAACTTAACTTAACTTAATTGACCTTAACTCTAATCCAGAACTCAACTCAACTTAACTTAATCTAACGTAACGTAACTTAATCAACTTAACTTAAACATAACGTAACTCAAACGCAACTTAACTTAGCTTTAACGTAACGCAATCCTTAACTCACCTAACTTAACTTAACTAACTTAAACGTAACTTAACTTAACTTAACGTAACGCAACTTAACTTAACTTTTTAACTTCCCCAACTTAACTTAACTTAACTCAATCCTAACTTAATCTTAACTAAATTTAACTTAACTTAACGTAACTTAATTCTAACGTAACTTAACATGAAAAACACTACACCTAACAATTTTCAACGAAATGGTATAACGGACTACTTACTAGACCATTATAACATGAAAACACGTGACTCGCTTATCAAGCTAAATGGTATAATGGAGCATTTACGATGGACCATTATAACATGAAAACACGCTATTTATTATTTAGTGAAATGTTATAATGACTACGATGGAGCATTATAACATGAAACACGCTACTTATTACCGATTTAAATGGTATAATGGAGTACTTGATGAACCATTATAACATGAAACACTAGACGCAATACGCCTATTAGCGAAATGGTACAATGGAGTCACGATAACCATTATAACATGAAAACACGCTACGTTGACGAAATGGTATAACGGAGTACGATGAACCATTATAACATGAAACACAGCATTTTATTAGCGAAATGGTATAATGGAGTACGAGAAAATATAATTCATTATAACATGAAAACACGCTACATTAATTGGGCGAAATGTTATAATGAGTACGATGGGACCATTATAACATGAAAACACGCTACGCCTATTTTGGCGAAATGGTATAATGGACTAATGGACCATTATAACATGAAAACACGTGACGCTTATCGCGAAATGGTATAATGGAGTACGATGACCATTATAACATGAAAACACGTTACGCCTAATTTGGTGAATGTTATAATGGACTACGATGGAGCATTATAACATGAAAACACGCTACTATATTAAATGGTATAATGAACCATTATAACATGAAACACTAACGCCTATTAGCGAAATGGTATAATGGAGTACGATAGACCATTATAACATGAAAACACGCTACGCCTTATTGGTTAAATGCATGGAACGATGGACCATTATAACATGAAAACACGCTTACGCTTATCTATGGCGAAATCATATAATGGATTAACTATTAATTATAACTTAACTTAACTTAACTTAACTTAAGTAACATAACTTACTTAGCTTAATGTAACGTAACCTAACTTAACTTAATTAACTTAAACACTTACTTAACTAACTTAACTTAACTTAACTTAACTTAACTTAACGTAACATAACTTAACTTAACTTAACGTAACGTAACTTAACTTAACTTAACTTAACTTAACTTAACTTAACTTAAACATAACTTCTAACTTCTAACTTAACTTAACTTTGTAACTTAACTTAACCTAACTTAACTTAATCTAACTTAACTTAACTTAACTTAACTAACGTAACTTAACTTAACTTAACTTAACTTAACTTAACTTAACTTAACGCAACTTAACTTAACTTAACTTCAACTTAACGAACTTAACTTAACTTAACTTAATTTTAACTTAACTTAACTTAACTTAACTTAACTTAATTTAACTTAACTTAACTAAACTAACTTAACTTAACTTAACTTAACTTAATGTAACTTAACTTTAACTTAACGTAATCCTTAACTTAACTTTTAACTTAACTTAACTTAACTTAACTTAACTTACTTCCAACTTAACTTCTTAACTTAACTTAACTTAACTTAACTTAACTTAACTGTAACTTACAATCTCTTAACTTAATAATTAACTTTAACTAACTTAACTTAACTTAACTTAACTTAACGTAAGCTTAACTTAACTTAACTTAACGTAACGTAACTTTAACTTAACGTAACTTAACTTAACTTAACTTAACTTAACTTAACTTCACTCAACTTAACTTAATTTAGCTTAACTTAACTTAACTTAACTTAACTTTAACTTAACTTAAACGTAACGTAACTTAACTTAATATTACATAACATAACTTAACTTAACTTAACTTAACGTAACTTAACTTAACTTAAACGTAACGTAACTTAACTTAACTTAACTTAACTTAACTTAACTTAACTTAACTTAACGTAACTTAACTTTAACTTAACTTAACTTAACTTAACTTAATGTAACTTAACTTAACTTAAACTTAACTTAACGTAACTTAACTTAACTTAACTTAACGTCTAACTTAACTTAACTTAACTTAACATAACTTAACTTAACTTAACTTAACTTAACTTAACTTAACTTAACTTAACTTAACTTAACTTAACTTAACTTAACTTAACTTAACTTAACGTAACTTAACTTAACTTAACTTAACTTAACTTAACTTAACTTAACTTAACTTAACTTAACTTAACTTAACTTAACTTAACTTAACTTAACTTAACTTAACTTAACTTAACTTAACGTAACTTAACTTAACTTAACTTAACTTAACTTAACTTAACTTAACTTAACTTAACTTAACTTAACTTAACTTAACTTAACTTAACTTAACGTAACGTAACTTAACTTAATATTACATTAACTTAACTTAACTTAACTTAACGTAACTTAACTTAACTTAAACTAACTTAACTTAACTTAACTTAACTTAACTTAACTTAACTTAACTTAACTTTAACTTAACTTAACGTAACTTAACTTAACTTAACTTAATAACTTAACTTAACTTAACTTAACTTAACTTAACTTAACTTAACTTAACTTAACTTAACTTAACGTAACTTAACTTAACTTAACGTAACTTAACTTAACTTAACTTAACTTAACTTAACTTAACTTAACTTAACTAACTTAACTTTCTTAACTTCAACTTAACTTAACTTAACTTAACTTAACTTAACTTAACTTAACTTAACTTAACTTAACTTAACGTAACTTAACTTAACTTAACTTAACTTAACTTAACTTAACTTAAATGTAACGTAACTTAACTTAACCTAACTTAACTTAACTTAACTTAACTTAACTTAACTTAACGCAACATAACTTAACTTAACATAACTTAACTTAACGTAACTTAACTTAATGTAACTTAACTTAACTTAACTTAACTTAACTTAACGTAACTTAACTTAACTTAACTTAACTTAACGTAACGTAACTTAACTTAACTTAACATAACTTAACTTAACTTAACTTAACGTAACTTAACTTAACGTAACTTAACTTAACTTAACTTAACTTAACTTAACTTAACTTAACTTAACTTAACTTAACGTAACTTAACTTAACTTAACTTAACGTAACTTAACTTAACTTAACTTAACTTAACTTAACTTAACTTAACTTAACTTAACTTAACTTAACTTAACGTAACTTAACTTAACTTAACATAACTTAACGTAACTTAACTTAACTTAACTTAACTTAACTTAACTTAACTTAACTTAACTTAACTTAACTTTAACTTAACTTAACTTAACTTAACTTAACTTAACTTAACTTAACTTAACTTAACTTAACTTAACGTAACTTAATTAACTTAACTTAACTTAACTTAACTTAACTTAACTTAACTTAACTTAACTTAACTTAACTTAACCTTAACTTAACTTAACTTAACTTAACTTAACGTAACTTAACTTAACTTAACTTAACTTAACGTAACTTAACGTAACGTAACTTAACTTAACTTAACTTAACTTAACATAACGTAACTTAACGTAACTTAACTTAACGTAACTTAACTTAACGTAACTTAACTTAACTTAATGTAACATAACTTAATGTAACGTAATGTAATGTAACTTAACTTAACGTAACGTAATTACGACGGACCATTGAAAACACGTTACGCCGTATTAATGGCGAAATGTTATAATGGACTACGATAACCATTATAACATGAAAACATGCTACGCCTATTGACGAAATGGTATAACCATTATAACATGAAACACACGCCTTAGTGAAATGGTATAATGGAGTACGATAGAGTGATAGACCATTATAACATGAAAACACGTTACGTCTATTGACGAAATGCTATAATGGAGTACGATTGACCGTTATAACATGAAAACACGCTACGCCTATTGGGGAAATGTTATAATGGAGTACGATGGACCATTATAACATGAAAACACGCTACACCTATTGACGAAATGGTATAACGGCATACGAACAACATGAATTAAATTAACTTAACTTTACTTAGCTTAACTTAACTTAACGAAACGTAACGTAACTTAATGTAACTTAACGTAACTTAACTTAACTTTACTTTACTTAGCTTAACTTAACTTAACTTAACTTAACTTAACTTAATTTAACTTAACTTAACTTAACGTAACTTAACTTAACTTAACTTAAACTTAACTTAACTTTACGCTACGTAACGTAACGTAACTTAACTTACATGAATATGCCATTCTCCAAGACAATGTTGTATAATGTATAGAATGATGAACACAACAGATTCTGGTTACATTTTTGTCTCGACCCGATCCGATCAGATCAGATCATATATTTGTTCACGACAAAGCATCAATTCGTTTAGCGGGTTTCCCTAATTTTTAATTCTGAAAATATTTAGCGACGAAAAATTCTGTTCCTGGAATTAAATTGAAATTAAATGATGAAAATATTTAGCGACGAAATGTGTTAGAGACATGCAACACAGTATGACCACATGCAAATTCAAATTTACTCTATTTATATAATTTTTTTATTATTTTCTTAAATATATAAATTAAGTTGTAATGTGAATATTTTAATTTTTGTAATTATATTGATGCTAATCATTTTAATGAATGATATTATATTATTAAATTAATATTTCAAATATTAATTTAATAATAAAATATCATTCATTAAAATGATTATAATATTTCCTATATATATACACACAAAAGGATTTTATAAAAACAAAAATATTCCAAAATATCATTTATTTTAAATTTACAAAGGGATTTTACAAAACAAATATTTCAAAACATTATTTATTTACAAAAAAAAATATTTCAAAACATTAGAATGATTATAATATTTCTTATATATATAGGAAATATTATAATCATTTTAATGAATGATATTTTACTATTAAAGTAATATTTGAAATGTTAATTTAATAATATAATATCAATAATTAAAATGATTAGCATCAATATAATTACAAAAATTAAAATATTCACATTAATTTATATATTTAAGAAAATAATAATAAAATTATATAAATAGAGGAAATTTGATTTAAATTAATAAAGTGAAATTATATAAATAGAGTAAAATTATATTATGTAATTAATAAAGTGTCATGTAAAGAGTCCACTTTAAAAAATTAAGATATATAAGTATCATTTTATTACTAATAAACTATTAAAGTTGTTATTTTCTTTAAAAAAATGACTTTTAAACGAAGACTATTTACCCAAAACGAAGAAAATATTTGAAATTATAAAAATATAATTTCAAGTCAATTAAAAATCATGTTCCGAAAAATTAAAACTCCCTCCACCAATAACCCCAAAATGTGGGCGGGAGTGAACAAGATATCCACCGCCAAATCCAAAAACCATCTCAAAAAGCCCTCTCTTCCTCTTCACAGTCTCTTCATTTCCCCTCCCTCTCCCTTCACGGCCGCCATCCTCCATCGCCGACCCAAAACCCAAGCGATCCAGCTTCATCTCCGCCGTCAATTACAATCGCCAAGCAAACCCCTCTCTCTCCCTACAACCAGCCCCGCCCCAAACCCGAGTCCATCGGCTCCATCTCCCTCTCTTCCACAATCCAGCATGCCCCGTATCTCTGCCCCCCTCTTCGTTGCCTCCGTCCTCTTCACAGCCCCGTCTTCGCCCATTCACAGCAGCCGACTTCAATTGCTCTGCCGCGGCCATCTATCTCCATCAGCCGTCGTCTCCCTCTTTCTCTCTCTCTCTCTCTCTCTCTCTCAAACTTTTTTTAAGAGGGTTTTCAGTTGGTTCAGTTTTAATTGAATAACTTTTTTGGATCTTTTTTTAAGGTTAGCTCATGAGAAGCGAGAACTTATACGCAGCATATATTCAGGTCTGCTTTTATTTTATTTATTAGTTGCTTTTAATTAAACAATGATCTTTGGTTTTATTTTAATTTCAACGATTTGTTTGTTTTTTTTTTGTTTAGTATTTTCATTTTGCTTTATGATTCTTGTATTTTGGTAGTGTTATGCAGCAGGCCTGGAAATGTGAGCATATTTTTTTTGTTTAGTATTTTCATTTTGCTTTATGATACCCTCGTCTTTCCAATTTATGTTGGTGGTGATCATCTTTCATGGAAAAGATAATCGAAACAATTTTGATTGAAATATATGAGCTCTTGCAATTGCGGCATTTTAGCTCTACCCAAAACTCAAGCTTTGTCCCTTTTACCTCATGAATCTTTTCTCGCCACTCCGTTCCAGTGCAAGATCATTGGTCAAACATCCTATCGTTCTCAATCATTGTTTTCATAGTCTTGCTTTCCCTTTTTCTAGAACATATTGATTTCAGAGTTCAGATGTCCTGCCTAGCTAGTTCTCTATATTGCTTGTGTTCAAAGTCCAAACAACCTTAAGTGATTCTCCTCGTAGTATGTCTCCTATTAGAATGTAGTACTTACTACTTTTACCGTCTCTTTTATTTTTTTTAATAAGTTTTACCTCATATCCATCTCATCATCTCAATGCAGCACCAAAGGATCGACCACTAAAGTTTGTTTATTTTCTTTTCAGGATACCCGTCGTGTGTACAAGCACTTTGCCACATTATACTTTGTCTTTGTATTTGATAGTTCTGAAAATGAACTGGCTATGCTCGACCTTATACAAGGTATGGACTGAAGTCTCATAGATATCTTCATTGGAGCTTTCTATTACGCGTACAGAACCCTCATATTTAATATTGTTGCAAAAAAGATCAATCATCAAGTGTTCATTAGGAGAGCCTAACTAGACCTGTTTGATGTCGTTTGAGTCTTTTATCTCATTTTGTGGTTAGCGTTCTTTAACTTCATTTCCATCAGTCAAATGGGGGATCCATGGACTTGGTTTGTATTTCATATGTAGGCATCTATGCTATAGATTTAAAGAATATTTGAAATGAAGGACCGAGAGACAACTAAATGTTTGAATTATTAGTAAATTTCCCTCTATTTCCTAAGGAACATCAAGTGTTCATCATCAGGGTACTTGACTGATCATTTCTGACCACGTTTTTTACGAAGACCATTGTAGGATCATCTTGCATACCAAGTTGTGCATCTCACAATTCATTTTTGATTACTCCTATTCTCCTGGCCTAGTTTATTTGTGACTGCTTGGAATGAATTAGGCAGTTTCACTCCACTTGATTTCACTGTGGAACGGAAGAGGAAATTTAGAGATGTACTCTATTTTTCTGTATAGTTTTTCATCTCTTGAATTTGCAATTGCAGCTAAATTTTTAAGCAATGGAAGTAAATGTAATATTTTTCTAGTCTTTGATGATCAGACTACTAGTGTAATATTTTTTGGTTCAACAATAGGAAACATTAAACATATAGATATATAGCTCGAACCCTTCAATTGATCTAGAATTGTAAACAAGAGCCATCTCTAGAACCCTCACATCATTAACAGAGGATTAGACCAACTATTTTTGTTTCCATTGACTGCCATATAAACAAAGGACTGACGATCAATTTGAAAGATGATGTTCTATGAAACCGAGTCAAGATTAATTATTATAAGAAAACCAGATTCGGTTGAGCACAACGCTTATGTCGTTTTTGCTTAAATCTGCATGTACATGGTGTTGTGTGGGGCTATTTAGGTCGTGTGGGCTGTTTCGGTGTTGTGTGTATTGTGTGGGCTGCGGTTGTGTGTGTGGGTGTTTCGGGGCTGTTGTGTGGGCTGTTGCGGGCTGTTTGAGTCGTGTTCGGGCAGCCTAGTCGAGCAGTTTTGGACAGTGTTTAGGCTGATCAAAACTGGTGTTACAAGCTAGATTAAGGGTTGTTTTAGCAAGGATTATTGAGCATGTTCGTGGCTGAAGTTGGAGTACATTTGAGCAGGTTTGGGCAGCCTAAAAAGCTGGAACAAACTAATAGTTTCTGAACAGATTGTTAGGGAATTGTGGGTTTCTATTTTTGTGACAGCCTAGTTCATTTAAAGAAAAGAAAAACAAACAGTTTTTAGAGAGTTTTGTGACGGGTTTGGGGCTGTTCAAATTGCTGGAACAGATTTGTTGGTTCGATTTTTGGCCGAATCGGGTTCAAAAATAGAATCGAAGCGATAGCCCTTTCCCGGTTCTTTTTAGCCTTTCCTCGGAGTGGGACTGAAAGAATTTTAGCGTCCTTTTGTTTCTTTCCATCCTAGTGTGTCTTTATTGACCCGTTAGTTGAAGTTGTAGTTGTCTTATCCACTTATTTCTCATGCCATTGCATAGGTTAGAAACTCTTTTTTTAACCGTAATGTTGCGGATTATTAGATTTTTGGTCTGGGATGGAATTGGCCTCTTATCATAATCTTCTTCTAAATTGCAGCCTCACTTACCAATTCCTCTATTTAAGAGGAGTCAAAGAGCTAGGTTGCCTCAAGGAAGAGTCAAAGAGCTAACCCCAACACTAAACCTAAACCTAAACCATAACACTAACCTTAAACCTAAACCACAACCTAACCCCAACCCCACCCCCACCCCAACCCCCACCCCCACCCCAACCCAACCCCAACCCCAACCCTAAACCCCAACCCTAACCTAAAACTTAAACCTTAAACCTTAAACCTTAAACCTAAAACCTAAACCTAAACCTAAACCATAACACTATTCCTAAACCTAAACCTAACCCCAACCACACCCCACCCCACCCCAACCCCAACCCTAAAACGTAAACCTTAAACCTAAAACCTAAACCTAAACCTATACCTAAACCATAAACCTAATTCGTAATACTAACCTTAAACCTAAACCATAACACTATCCCTAAACCTAAACCTAAACCTAAACCTAAACCTAACCCCAACCACACCCCCAACCCCAAACCCCAACCCTAACCCTAAAACGTAAACCTTAAACCTAAAACCTAAACCTAAACCTAAACCATAACACTATCCCTAAACCTAAACCTAACCCCAACCACACCCCCACCCCCACCCCCACCCCCACCCCAACCCCAACCCTAAAACATAAACCTTAAACCGAAAACCTAAACCTAAACCTAAACCATAAACCTAATTCGTAATACTAACCTTTAAACCTAAAACCTAAACCTAAACCTAAACCATGCATAAACCTAATTCGTTATACTAACCTTAAACCTAAACCATAACACTATCCCTAAACCCCACCCCCACCCCCACCCCAACCCCAACCCCAACCTAAACCCCAACCCTAAAACGTAAACCTTAAACCTAAAACCTAAACCTAAACCATAACACTATCTCTAAACCTAAACCTAACCCCAAACACACCCCAACCCCACCCCACAACGTAAATCTTAAACCTTAAACCTTAAACCTAAACCTAAACCTAAACCTAAATCTGAACCTAAACCTAAACCATAAACCTAATTAAGTAACACTAACCTTAAACCTAAACCATAACACTAAACTAAATAACCCCTAAACCTTAACCCAACCCCACCCCCCACCCCCCCAACCCCACCCCCCACCCTATCCCCACCCCTACCCCCACCCCACCCCACCCCTAAACCTAAAGGTCTTAATATTTTTTTATTTTTATTAAATGTTAGTGTGTAATTAAAATGTTATAATTCTATTTTTATATTGTAGATGAAATATACATGAAATATACATGTTAGTTTGTATGGTACGTATGCTAGTGTAAATTTAGCGTATTAATGTTTAAATATCGATTTATGTACGTTTGTTAGCTGGGTAGCCATGTTGATGCTATGAAATCCATGGTTGTAGTTTAATTGACTTTGAAATAAAAAAAGATAACTTTATGTAAGTTTGGGGGGTGTTAGTGTAAATAGTAAGAAATAAAAGGGTGTTAGTGTAAATTTAGTGTATTAATGCTTAAACATCGATTTATATACGTTTGTTAGTTGGGGAGCCATGTTGATGTTATGAAATCCATGGTTGTAGTTTAATTGACTTTGAAACCAAAAAAGATAATTGTATGTACGTTGAGGGGTGTTAGTGTAAATGGTAAGAATTAAAGGGGTGTTAGTATAAATTTAGTGTATTAATGCTTAAACATCGGTTTATGTACGTTTGTTAGCTGGGTAGCCATGTTGATGCTATGAAATCCATGGTTTTAGTTTACTTGACTTTGAAACCGAACAACATAACTGTATGTACGTTTAGGGGGTGTTAGTGTAAATAGTAAGAAATAAATGGGTGTTAGTGTAAATTTAGTGTATTAATGTTTAAACATCGATTTATGTACGTCTGTTAGATGGGTAGCCATGTTGATGCTATGAAATCCATGGTTGTAGTTTAGTTGACTTTGAAACCAAAAAAGATAATTGTATGTACGTTTAGGGGGGGTGTTAGTGTAAATGGTAAGAAACAAAGGGGGTGTTAGTGTAAATTTAGTGTATTAATGTTTAAACATCGATTTATGTACGCTTGTTAGCTAGGTAGCCATGTTGATGCTATGAAATCCATGGTTGTAGTTTAATTGACTTTGAAACCGAACAACATAACTGTATGTACGTTGGGGGACTTTGAAACCGAACGTGCTTACTTTCAAGCAACATTTATTCCATTTCTTCTCTTTTCATTCCTCTGGTTTAATACTCATATTGGGGTGTGGGAAATAGGGTTGGACCATTTTTGTTATTATTATTAACTAATTGATTTTGGATAACTTGTACATGTTTAGGTTCATCCAGCAAAAAAAGCAAAGAAATGATGATTATGCCATAAATGTATTCCTATGGTATGGTAAGCTTCTAAAGCTTCTTGTTTGATCATATGAAAACAATGACTTACTTTTTCTTGTTGATTTTTAATCAAAATAGTAATTTTACTTGGACATGTTTTCTAGCTGATTTACGTGAAGATGAAGTTTTTTTTGATACTCATGTCGTAGGATTTTTTTAATTTTATTTTTAGTTTTTTTATTAGATATAGTTTACATGGATTTGTACAAGTTTAAATTTACAAGTTAACTCTAGAAACAAGTTTTTGGTATTAATTGTTATGTATAATTTACATGGATTGTTGTAATAACATTTACAGTTTGATGTTTTAAATTGGTTTTATATTATTGTTTATTTTGTATCTTTAGTTTTGTATTAATTGTTATATTATCAGGTACAAAAATTTATAATAATAGTATTTTTGGGGTTTTTTAAATTTTTTTACATTATTAGCGACGGAATTTTCCGTCGCTGAAATTAAAATTTAATAAATTTTTCGAAGCCTTTAGCGACGGAAAATTTCGTCGCTGAAAATCAATTTTAATTAATTTTAAATAGCCTTTAGCGACGGAAAATTCCGTCGCTGAAATTCAATTTTAATTAATTTTTAAACGCCTTTAGCGACGGAATTTTCCGTCGCTGAAATTCAATTTTAATTAATTTTAAAAGCCTTTAGCGACGGAAATTTTCCGTCTGAAATTCAATTTTAATTAATTTTAAACGCCTTTAGCGACGGAAATTTAGCGAAAATTTCGCTAAAGGATTAGCGACAATCGGCGAGGATTAGCGACGAAAAATTTGGGGCCTTTAGCTTTAGCGACGGAAAATTCCGTCACTAAAGGTCATTTTTCTAGTAGTGGCTTCTTTTTTACTCAATTGAATGACAATTGAATTTTCTCATCTTCCGTGACTTTCTATAAATATGGTTATAATGATGCATTTGTTTAGCAATTGAAGAAACAATCACCTCTTCTAATACACTTAAAACCAAACACACACTTTAAAAAAATTATGTCTTCTTCAAGTTCTAGTTGGAATTCAAACACCGACAATGAATATGAAGATGATTTACATAATGACATTCAACAAAGTGTGAATGAATATATATTTGACCTTAATGGTCGTCAACGTCTCAAGCGTCAAATTTGTAGAGAACTAATACGATCTCTACAAGACGAAAGAGAAGTTCGTGAACGTATATACATTGATAGAAATCGTGCCGAGGGCCTTCAATGTCTGTATTCATACTATTTTGCAGAGAATTCAACATACACCGACCAAACATTTCGCACCGGATTTCGGATGCGAAGACATGTCTTCCTTCGTGTAGTGGAAGCTCTTGGTGCTCATAGTCCATATTTCCAACAACGATTTGAAGCATGTGGGAGACCTAGTTTATCACCAATACAAAAATGCACTGCTGCTATAAGAATGCTTGCTTACGGAATGTCTGGTGATGCATGTGATGACTATATTCATATCGGAAAAAGCACAGCAATTGAATGCTTTAAGAAATTTTATGAATGTGTGGTTAATATTTTTGGAGAACAGTACTTGCGAAAACCAACAGAGGAGGACCTCCAACACTTGCTTCATGTTGGGGAGACACGTGGTTTTCCTGGTATGTTAGGTTGCATAGACTGCATGCATTGGGAATGGAAGAATTGCCTGGTGGCTTGGCAAGGTCAGCACGTTCGAGGGGATGGAAAGGTGACCGTAGTTCTTGAAGCAATCGCTTCCTACGATTTGTGGGTATGGCATGCTTTCTTTGGCACTCCAGGTACTTGTAATGATATAAATGTCCTTGATCGATCTCTAGTATTTAATGATATTTATAATGGTGTAGCCCCGGCAGTAGGCTTTATTGTTAACGGTAATCAGTATAACTTGAGTTATTATTTAACCAATGGTATATATCCTCCATGGGCTACATTCATCAAGTCCATTCGATTTCCGCAAAGTGATAAACATAAACTCTTTGTTCAATACCAAGAAGCAGCAAGAAAGGATGTTGAGCGTGCCATTGGGATATTGCAGGCACGATTTGCTATTATACGAGGACCAGCACTTATGTTGGAGGTATGTACGCTGGGAAAAATTATGAAAACTTGTTTCATATTAAATAATATGATTGTCGAAGATGAACGAGATACTTACACACGCTTGCCAAATGCTTCAGACTATGAACATACTTTTTTTTTAACCAGGTTGAATCCTGGGGTAGTAGTTCCGGTCCCTCATTGCTACTACCAGGAAAATCGCGGGATGTGCCCGAATGATACAGGGTTTGAGAACATGTCAACTAATAACACATACAAGGTCCAACTTCAGAAGAAAGCAAATTGCTTCCACCAAGTATCGAACCCACGCTGCATGCCTCCAGAATCTTATGTCCCCCTCCTTTTACCACTCGGCTATGCCCCGGGGGACAGACTATGAACATACTGACATTATTAATGGTAGCTTAGCATGACAATATTTTAACAAGCGTATTCCTGAGCACAAAATATATCTTAAACGAAGGTGTACCGTTCGAGATAAAGAATCACATCGCCACCTACTCCATGATTTAATTGAAAATATTTGGAGACTTTTTGATAATTAGTAATTTTTATTATAGTTGTTGTATTATTTTCGGACATTGTTGTGAGCTTCTTTGAATTGTTTATTTAATGAATTTAATTATTGTACTTTTTTAATTTATTAATGAATATTAATATAAATATTATTCGACTTATAATAAATTAATAATATTATTATATTATTTAATTATAATAATATTATATTATAAATAATATTGAATTATTTAATAATATTTATTAATGCAATATCAAATTTATTTGTTAGTATAGATTGAAAGAATATATTAAATTAATAGAGATAAAGATGGTGGGGTAAGTAAAGTTGTTGGAGATAAAGATGGTGAGTTATGTAAATGTGTTGGATTTTGTGCCACCATTGAGAGGGGTTTTTTGTTTTAAATCAAACTATTATTCTTGTCTGTACCTATGACACGGCGCCAGTTTGGGAATTTATCAATAAATAAAGCAGATATTGTGGAAATAAATTAATATTTACTTATAATTTGTATTGGTTGGATATATGTATACTACACAACGAAAATGGGAGAAAACCCAAATACCTAACAAAATAAAACATTTTACTTCGATATTTATTTCATAAGAAAACCAATAAATAAATATTTTAATTGTAACTATTGTTAAAATACGAAAAGAAAAATTTTATTGTTTTCTCAATAACGAAAACTCGGTCTTCTTCTTCTGGGGGTTCTTGCTTAACAACAATGGTTGGTTTTGAAACATGAGATGCAATAACTTTGTCCATTATTTCTACCTACACATGATACAAAGAAAATTCAAACACATTCATCTAACCAAATTTTTTGCTTCATCTACAAAACTCGAATCCTCCCACATATTATCATATAAAATATAACAAGCGAATGTAAATGCATTTTGATCAAAATTAATCAACCTTAAAAGCTAAAAAAATGGCAATTAAATAATTAGAAACCAATACACATGCCCCAACAAACGAAACCACAATAATGAGAAGATGTGCAGTATTCTATAAAAATAAACTTGTGTCTGTGCCAATGGCACGGTACCAGTATGAGCGTGATCAATCCATGAACCGAGCATGATGAAAATAAATTAATATATCATTAAGATTTTGTAGGGGTCGTATTAATGTAAATTACACACCAACATCCCGAAAATTAAAGAAATAACATATTTTATTGGCCGTAAAAGTTTATAACTCATCTTAAAATAAAATTTATAACTTATCTTAAAAGAGTATAATTAAGCATCAAAAAACATTTCTCTCTCTCACACACACACACACCAACCCAACACCTGTTAATTGAAATAGACTTAAAAATAAAAATCTCCGCAAACGAAAACCACAAAATAAATTGAATAAGACAGAGTGAACTAACAAAATATTATTTTGAAATCGAAATCACAAATATTTCAGACCAATAAGGGAAACTAAACACAACTTTTAAGAAAATAAAGAAATTAAAATACAAATATTCAAAATTACAAAAGTTGATTACAAAACTTAGAAGCAATTTTTTTTCGGACAAAAATTAAACGGATTCAGTTAATTACGATAACAATAAAAAATTAAAATACAAATATTTAAAATTACACAAATTATTACAAAACTTACGAACAATTTTTTTATAAAAAAAATAAATCTAAGCCAGACATAAATTAAATAGAGATTCAGTTGATTATGATAGCAATCAATTAAGAAATTACAACTAAATATTTGTAAAACCGTAAAGGTCATTTTATTATTAATGAACTACTAAAAATATTATTTTTTTTTAAAAAAATGACTTTCAAACGGAGTCTCTTTGTCTGGAACGGAAGGATTAATTAATAATTTGTATACAAAATTGCGGGCCAGAAAAAACGAGTCGGATAAAAATTAAATTTATTAAGTTAATTACGAAAACAATTAAAACGAAAAAAATGAAAATTTCCAATTACAAAACTTACGATTTTTTTATTTGTATACGAAATTACGGGTCGAAAAAAAATTAAATTGATTAAGTTAATTACGAGAACAATTAAAAAGAAAAAAATACAAATACAAATTTTGGCAACCATAAAAGTGTAAATCTGTAAAACCTTAAAATATTAACTATAAAACTGTAATATCTCATTAAAATAGTAACTAATTTTTGTAACTGTAAAATAAGATTAAATCCTGACCAGTAATTGTGTTTGGTAAAAATCGATCTTGACCGGTAAATTAGCTTTTTGTAACCGACCGACCTCCTTTATATTATAGACTAGTACTCTTGTCTGTGCCGATGGCACGGCGCTAGTTTGGGAATTTATCAATAAATGAAGCAGATACTGTGGAAATAAACTACTAAAAATATTATTTTCTTAAAAAAATTGACTTTCAAACGGAGCCTCTTTTCCCGGAACGGAGGGATTGATTAATAATTTGTATACGAAATTGCGGGCCGGACAAAAATTAAATTGATTAAGTTAATTACGATAACAGTTAAATAGGAAAAAAAACAAATATTTCAAATTACAAAACTTACGATTTTTTTTAATTTTTTTAATTTGTATACGAAATTACGGGTCGGAAAAAAAATTAAATTGATTAAGTTAATTACAATAACAATTAAAAAGAAAAAAAATACAAATACAAATGTTCGCAACCATAAAACTGTAAAACCGTAATATCTCAGTAAAAGAGTAACTAATTTTCGCAAATGTAAAATAATAATTGTAAACCGTCTTGTAAACCGTAATATCTCAATAATTTTTGCAGTAATAAAATATGGATGGAAAAAAACGTGATAATAACGATTGAGATTGTGAGATTAAACGTGATAGAAAAACATTCTTTATATTTCATATATAACAATATTACATTGAAATGAATGCCCGCACACAATTTTTCGTTTAAAAATTTGACATTCGTCAATAACTTTAACTTATACTTCCTAATTTAAACATGTGCTACCATTAATTAAGAATATGTCCAACCTATTTATAAAATTTTAGGAGAGATTATTGAAATTACTTGGACAAAATTGTAATCTTTTTAAAAATTAAATTGATTAAGTTAATTACGATAACAATTAAAAAGAAAAAAATACAAATACAAATTTTCGCAACTATAAAACTGTAAAACTGTAAAACCGTAAAATATTAACTGTAAAACCGTAATATTTCAGTAAAAGAGTAACTAATTTTTACAAATGTAAAATAATAACTGTAAATCATCTTGTAAACCGTAATATCTCAATAATTTTTGCAGTAATAAAATAGGGATGAAAAAAAACGTGATAAAAACGGTTGAGATTGTGAGATTAAACGTGATAGAAAAACATTCCTTATATTTCATATATATCAATATTACATTGAAATGAATGCCCGCACATAATTTTTCGTTTAAAAATTTGACATTCGTCAATAACTTTAACTTATATTTCCTAATTTAAACATGTGCTACCATTAATTATGAATATGTCCAACCTATTTATAAAATTTTATGAGAGATTATTGAAATTACTTGGACAAAATTGTAATCTTTTAAAAAAATACAATGAAAATTCTTTTAAAAAAATAGTGAGACATTATTTGGAAATTGGTGTTGCAAAATAGTTTTTTATTCAATAGCCGTAGAATCTTGATAAAACAGTAAATTGATTAAAAATATTATTTTTTAAAAAAATTGACTTTCAAACGGTGCCTCTTTGCCCAGAACTGAGGGATTAATTAATAATTTGTATACAAAATTGCGGGCCGAACAAAACAGGCCGAACAAAAATTAAATTAATTAAGTTAATTACGATAACAGTTAAAAAGAAAATAAACAAATATTTCAAATTACAAAACTTAAGATTTTTTAATTTTTTTAAAAAAATTGAATACGAAATTACCGGTCGGAAAAAAAAATTAAATTGATTAAGCTAATTACGATAACAATTAAAAAGAAAAAAAATATTGCTACATAGATTTTGTAAATAATTTAAGTAGAAATTGTAATGAAAAATTGATAATTACATAAAATAATTACAAAAAATGTAAAAAAAAAAAATTGTATTGGCGTCCCCTTTACCCACCTGACGACACCTCGAAATAAGTAAGGTTATGTTTATTATTTCATAATTTTCCAGTCCCAAAAAAAATTTATTCATATTTTCATGATACACTTTTAAAAAGCACTTGTTATTTAAAAGTATTTAGAAACGAACGAAGTATTACATTTCAAAAAAGATCAAGAATGTTTTATACACTCAATCTTCTATTTTTTTTTACTTTTGAGCTGCTTCAACAAACGCAATATCCCTCCCTTAATTCATGCTTCTCTCTTTTTTATTTTTATATTTATATAAAGCTTCATGTTTTAAGATGAGTTTTTTTCTTTCTTTTTTTATTTATAAATTATCATATTTATTTTTGCTATCTATCATTTATCTCAATGCCCACTTTTCAAGCATTAAGAGTATTCACATATATTTCCGTTTCGGGTTTAAAATGAATTTTTTAAATCAAACACTTTTGAAATGAGACAATTTACCCAGTTTGAAGGCAATATGTCTTAACAAATTAGTGTATGCGCTGGGGTAATTTTAGGCAACACCCAAGGGTCTGATGTTAAGAAGGGTGAGTAGGGGGTAAGGGAAGTTAATGAGACAGTATGGTTACTCCCTTTTCCTACCACAGAAAACTTTGCTTTTTTCAGAAGTGGCCCGGTGTAGGAGATTTACTGGAGATGAAGGAGAGAGGTCGTTGTGAGTTTGGGGCAGGAAGGAAGAGATGAAGCCGGATTCAGAAAGAGGGCCAGCAATGGATTCGCAATTTCCAGATCGGTTGAGGGAGAACAATCTCTACCCATTCATCTACTTCATCCCTGACGGTAACGTCTTCCTCTTCGCAAACAACTGTGCCATCCTTCTCAACCCCTACACCGGTTAGACCGTCTGCCAGTACCCAATCTTGATTGGCGGCTCCCGCAACTACCCTCAGATCGGTTGAGGGAGACCAACCTCTACCCATTCCTTTACTTCATCCCCGACGGTAACGTCTTTCTCTTCGCCAAAAACCGTGCCATCCTTCTTAACCCCTACACCGGTCAGATCGTCCGCCAGTACCCAATCTTGCTTGGCGGCTCCCACAACTACCCTCCTTCGAGAATGTCTGCTCTTCTCCCTATGAAGCTCGACGCCCTCAAAACATACCCTTGAGTTTACTTCCCAAAGATACCCCTCCTATATTTAGAATTTTAATGGTGCATTCTTTGCAGGCTGCTTTCAATAGGAGCAGATAAACGTTAGAGAAGGGATGAAAGCATAAATGAACAGACATACAACTGTGATGACAGTAGAGGAAAGAAAAACTTACACAGAGATCAATTGAGAGCGATCAACAGAATCCGAGATTGAGAGAGACAGATGGCCAGAGAGAGAAAGAGATTAGAAGAAGAGAGAGAAAGAGATAGCGAGAGAGATAAGGATCGTGGGATAAAAATGGTTAGATCAGATTAAATTCTGGTCAGTGATTTTTTTGGTAAAAATCAATCCTGACCGATAAATAACTTTTTCAACCGCCTGATCTGAATTTATCAATAAATGAATGAATTAATATTTACTTATAATTTGTCTAAGTTAATTATGATAACAGTTAAAAAGAAAAAAAACAAATATTTCAAATTACAAAACTTACGAATTTTTTTGCATAAAATTGATTAATTAATTAAAATATCGAAAAGAAAAGGGACGTGTGTTTGGTGGAGGAAGGATTAGCAGCCACCAACCGTGAATAGTGGGGGGAGTTGGAGAGAGAGGGAGTAGTTGCTCAACCACCGTTCACACATGTGAACTCGGGGAGTGATAATGACCGTAGGATCTCAATAAACGAATCAATCTCAGCCCCTAAATAGCTTTAGTCAATTGTACATGCACGACTATGAGCTATTTGTATTATTGATCGATATCTAATTAATTAGTTTATTGGTTTTTTATGGGTTGAGTTTGATTTTTCTTAACCATTGTACCTGCCGTTATATCATCACAATTCACAAACATTTTCCAGCTCAATCAGTATGACGCGTGTCAAACTAGTGAAGGCACATGATTATGGGTAACACCGCGATTCAGCATAACAGTACCTAGGTGGACTGTTTCCAATCCGTTCATTTAGAAATTTGAAATCTCTCCCTCTCTACAAAGAGACGTTATAACTTTTTAACCTTTTCTGGATATCAATTCGTAAATTTTTATTTCCATTAAAATACGTAATAATTTAAAAGTAATTTTCCAATTCCAATTCATTTATTGTCTGCCTGCATTAATTGCTTGAACTACGCGACCACTCAGAAACACTATACACAAGAAAGAAAGAAAAGAGAGAGATTTCTCTCTCTTCGAAGACGTTTAATTTCTCACTCTCAAACTCTGCAAATTCACACACACACACACACACACAATCTCTCTCTCTCTCTCTCCACAGATAATACATTATTTGTGTACATAACTGAAGAAACCCCGATATTTTTTTTTCTCTTTGCGAGACGTTGCAGATCTTGTTATATGGTGTTCATGTAAGTTTGTTCTGATTTGGGTTTGTTTTCTTGCTTCTTTATTGAAAATAGCATCTTGGTTTCGAATTTTAGGTGTTCATGATGTTTGATTAGGGGTCTGTGTGTTGAGTTTGCAAGTCAAATGAATGATTTCAAGGTTTTTTATCATATTTAGTTTTGTTTGGGAGCTAATGAAAATATTTTGTATTAGTTGAATTTTGGTTCTTCATAGTTCTGTTACATTGTAGACAATCGAATGAACTGAAGGGGGGAGCAAGTTTTTATTTTTAGTGTTATCACTGCATCTCCTGGATTTAGCTAATTGATGTTTGTTTATGTATGTGCATTTTGGGGGCATTTTGTTTATATTATTCTATTTTTGGCAACTTGTTAATTTGTATTTGCATGATTTATGTAGTTGTGAACTGGTGATCCTGAGGTCTGATGATTTGCCAATTGGTTATTGTTTGGAGAGTAGGATTTTAATAGATGGAAAGTCAATGATGTAGGCAGGGCCATTGGAGTTGGGATGCAATGGAGATTAGGGCCTCCTGATCTACCTAGTACTTGTTCTTGTTTATTCTCTCTCTGGCCTCAGCTTTGTAAGTTGAGTTCTTATGGGAAGTCAAACATTTTGAGGATTTGAGCGTTTCAAAATATGACATTGTTGTCAAAATGCTCTTTTTAAGTGAAGAACATCTTGAACAGCTAGCTTAATATTGAAATGACTAGGAATCCTGACTTTGGTATACCCAGAAACGGAAGAGAGACTCTTAAAGTGAGGTAAAGAGGGAGTCAGGGACAAAGCCACTCTTAAAGTACCCTTTTCCTTTTAAAAATTATAAATTATTACAGCATTAGAATGTACTTTTACCAAGAAAAAATCATAACACAATACTAGAATGCTTTGGACCTCAGAGTTTCCTTCTGTTTTTTTTTTTTTGGCAATTTGTTCACAATACTAAAATAGATTTCTTGTTGAAAACTTGTCCTAGTGATAAAATACTTTAGGGGAAAAATAATAGTAATGAGGTAAACGTTTAAAGCAAAAGAATATCAAAGACAAAACAAGTATGTTAGACTTACGAGTTGTCTATCACGGAGTCAAGCTTGTGCTTTGTTAGAACCTTCACAAGTCAAGCTCAAAAGACAAAAGCTCCAATCATGTTTGGTGAGAAATGTATGAACATAAGCATCGTGTGATCACAGAGCAGAATATATCATTTTGGAGAAATTGTATTGCCCGGATCCTATACATTTAGGTGAAAAATGAGCACGCATTTACTCTTTGACCCAATTATCTGGTTGCAAATGATGGGCCAAAATCTAGGAGTCATGGGTTCCATGTTATCTTTAGGTATTACTTTCTTGATTACTATGGTTTCTTCTAACATGTACCCCAAAGGCATACTTAAACTATCCATTTTAAGAAACTTTTTGCGTTGTGATTCTCAAAGTGACCGGAAATCATAAACTAAATGAAAAAAATTCCAAAACAAGGGTGCTTCTTTTGCCAATACAATTTGTGATACTTTCTAGGTTACTTGTCTATATGAAATCTGAGCCCATAATTTTGATGGAAAGAATCAGAATGAAAGTAAATGTTTCTTGGTGATGCGTCTAAATCTGAGCCGTTTATTTGAAATAAACAGCCAGATAAGAGGACACTTTATTTCCCCTTACCAACGAAATCTGAATTTGTATACTTTGGCGATAGGATCGTCCAATATGGGATCAGTATTTACTAGCTGTTGACTTTTTGATAGAATGCTCTTCGCATTGTCATTTCAATTTTTATTCTTTCTCTCTACACAGAGATGTGATAACTTTCTAACCTTTTCTGAGAGCAATGACAACCAATATTTTTAATTAAAAATCCTGTTTAATTTTCCCAATTCCAATGCATTGAATGTCCCCAATTGAAGCTTGACCACTCAAACACTATACGCAAGCTAGGAGCTTTCACTCCCCTTCCTCCACTCCAAAACATTTCCTTTCTCGCTCTATATCCAAATCTGAATTTGTATTCTGGCGATAGCATCATCCAATATGGGGTCAGTATTTACTAGTTGTTGACTTTTGATAGTACTCCAGTATGCTCTTCACATTGTCATTTGAATTTTGAGATTTCTTCCTCTCTCTACATAGAGATGTGATAAATTTCTAACCCTTTCTAAGAGCAACCACAACCAATATTTTTATGTAAAAATAACTAGTTTAATTATTTTCCCAATTCCAACACATTGATTTTCCCCAATCGATGCTTGACCACTCAAACACTATCAAGCAAGGAGCTTTCACTCCCCTTTCCCCCACTCTAAAATGTATCCTTTCTCACTCCATCTCAAAATCTCCACATTTAAAGCACTCTCTTTCTACGAGATTGTATAAATCACTAAACCCCTAAAGCTTCGCAACATGAAGATGCATTGAGATCTTACGTTCTGATTGTTTGCGTAAGCTTTTACTGGTTTTGGGTTTGCTAATTAACTTCGATTCAGTATAAAATCTGTTTCTCTTTCTGAGTTTTGGGTGCATTTGATAGAGTGATTACATGCTGATTCTTCTTTGGAGATCTTAGTTTCTGACCATTCGTGTAAGCTTTTATTGATTTAAGTTTGCTTTATCTTAACTTTGATTGAAAATGAAATCTGGGTTTTTTTTCCCAAGTTTTTTTTATGCTTGTGATAAAGTCATTACGGCTAAATTCTTATCCTGCATATAAGTCAGCAAGTCAAACAATGATTTTCTTGTTTTGGGTTGTATGTGGCAGCCTTTTGGAACTCAGTAGCTCATATTTGATCACTTCTATGAATTCACAGATGTATTTTGGTTGCTGGAATGTTTTCTCACCGGTTATCACTTCCACTCATGAGCTTTGAAAGTGAAACCTAAATCCACATGCACATATGGGGGTTGAGAAACAAGTATCTAAAGGTGGAGGTTATGTTGGCGGCTTCCTCCACCTGTTTGATTGGAATGCAAAATCCCGGAAGAAGTTGTTTTCCAGCAAGTCTGAGTTACCAGGTATAATTCAATTCTACGATCCAAAAATAAAATAACTTTATATGCCTACTCTTTAATTAAGGCTATTTGTGCTTGATTTATTCTTTTTCCTCCCCGGTTTTAATTCTTACTATTTTTTCCCCATGAACTCTTGTAGAGCAACCGAAGCAGAAAAAGAGAACCGATGGGAATTTGCCAATGACGCAGTTTCATATGGTAGGATACAAAGCACTGTTTATTTCTTGTTTACATTTTCCTTACTCAGTTAGATTAAGTAGTTAGTACTCCTTCGCTCTACTGAAATAGTCCACACCAAAATTTTAAGGACATAAGATGGTTTTTTTGAATACCCTTAATTTTAAGAATGAATTTTTTTCAAGTAAATTGTTTTCTACAATACCCTTAATTTCAAGAATTAAAATAAATTTTCTGATTTTATTGTTAATGTGACTGTTTGAAAACGCGTAAACATTGATTTCGGTTTTCAACCAAGACTCTTTATTTTGAGCATACCAAAAGGGAAAATACTTCTCTTTGATCATAATAGAGAGAGATGGGGGGGGTATGTTTCAGTTCTTTCTTTTTTAACTATTGTCATATCTACAGATAGATGACGAAGATATTGCCGCTAGGTCAAGTATCAGAGGAAGTAGTGATTATAGTTGTGCCTCTTCAGTCACTGACGAAGATGGTTGTGGGAGTAAGGCCCCTGGGGTAGTTGCCAGACTTATGGGGTTGGATTCATTGCCAATATCCAATTTTTCAGAAACCTACTCAACCACATCTTTTGACTCTCAATCTCTCAGAGAGAATCACTATAACGGGCAAAATTTTGAAGTTCATCAAGCGCATCAAGTTGTATATTCGGGCCCACTTAGAAATTCCATAGAGCCAAAGCCTCAGAAGATGATAAGCAGACCGATTGAGAAATTTCAAACAGAAACTTTGCCTCCGAAATCTGCTAAATCAATTCCAATCACTCACCACAAGCTTTTATCTCCTATCAAGAGCCCTGGATTTGTTCCCTCCGCAAATGCGGCCCACATAATGGCAGCAGCTGCAAAAATAATCGAGTCGGGACGACAGGGTTCTAGTACTACCACAGGGAAAATGCCTCTGTTTGGATCTTCTTCTGCTCCCTTAAAGGTTAGGGATTTGAAAGAGAAAGTGGAAGCTTCTAGAAAACCATCATCCAAGCTCGCTGAAGCTTCTCGAAGACCGGCAGAGTCAAATGCTGCCAAATATCTTAAAGGACAGTCCATGAACAAGAGTTGGAACGGGTCATTTGATTCAAAGTCAGTTGAAGATGAATATTCTACTTACTCTAAGAGTAAGGGGAAGTCGATTTCACTTGCGCTCCAAGCGAAGGTAAATGTTCAGAAAAGAGAAGGCTTGAATCCAGGTGGGACCAGAAGCTTGTTTGGCGGGAAAGACGAAAATGATACATTGACTTGTCAATTGCTTAAAAGCCAGCCAAATGCACAAAGAAGTGCACATAAGAAACCTTCTACACAAAATGCTTCGAGTGTGCTCAGACAGAATAATCAGAAACAAAATTGCTTAACAGAAAGAGGAAAGTTACCTTCAAAATCTGTGCCAAATAGAAAACCGGTGGCTGGAGATTCTTCTTTTGGGCGCCAGAAAAGTGCTAATAAATTTCCCACGAACTCCAAAAGTGGATCCCGGAAGATGGGTGCAGAGCCAATAGATAGTAAAAAGGAATTGCCATATTCCCGGAGGAAACGGTCTATTGATGGGGATTTTCACTTGGATAAAAATCAGGCTCTCGAAAACGCTGATAAGGGCAGAAAGGTAAATCAATCTAGTGCACGTGGAGAGAAGCAATTTGCTTGGACTGAAGAAAGCAAAAGGAATGGAATGGATGTTATTTCTTTCACTTTCACAGCTCCGATGGCACGTTCAACACCTAGTCCCGAGAGCTCCAGAGAGGCTCTGCATGATTATCGGGGTAAGAAGGTGCTGGTCAACACAGATGGTAATAATGGCACAAAGTTATCATCTCTGAGCTATAATGTGATTGGAGGTGGTGATGCTTTAAGCACTCTTTTGGAGCAAAAGCTAAGGGAATTAACTAATGGAGTGGAATCTTCCCGCCACAAAGCAGGGACGGCTGGTAGTTCTGTTTCTATTTTTCATGATATGGTACCTAATTTCAGAGCAGGCAGCATCACTCCATTGTTTCGTGATAAAAAGAGCCAGGATCAAATCCACATAGATGATTCGAGTAGCCAAATTAGCTCTGGATTCTCTTCAACTGATTTCATGAGGAAGCATAAGCCTCAGGTATGGATTTGTTATTATCAGTATCATCTATTACTAAAAAATTTGGTCCAAGTTAACTAGCTGTTCGCTTGCTTTTTTTTTTTTTTTTCCTTCGTATAATGCACTCTCTCCGTTTTGCTGAAAGACCCCGATTATATTGGAGCATTCCACTCAACGTGTTATGTTTAAAAGATGAGCTAACTTGTTTCATGAGTTTCTGTATTTACCCCTATTGCATTAGACTTATAATTAAGAATATAGTTTAGTTCATAACACTGAAGGTACTTATGGAAAAGTATTTTAGTCCATAAAATGCTGACTTTCAAAGGTGAACTCTTTGAACGTAACAGAGGGAGCAACTCATATATATTTCTTGTCTAAGCCTTATTTTTCAGGGTTACTAACTCTATTCTATCTTTTGTAACCTTTTTAGGAAGTGGAAGATGCATATAGCTCCATTGGCAATGATGGTGATGCCAGAAAATTGTTTGATCATCGACATCCTAGTCCAATATCTGTTCTAGAACCTTCATTTTTCACAGAAAGTTGCAATTCTTCAGATACCATGGACAGTAACAGTACTGAAGGTAAAAGCTACTCACTCAAATTTCAGTGTACGTAAATCATTATATGTGCACATCCAACATACGAGCTCCTCCTGTTTATACTGAGAATGAGTCCAGCCAAAAAAATATATGAATATATATGTACATATTGTGGGGGAGTGTATCTGTGTTTGCGTGCGTAGTGACTACTGAACTTATTCGAGCAGAATCGACTTGAGCTGAGCTTGTTTTTACCTTGAGCTAAAAAATTGTGTTCAAGCTTGACCGAACCTTGCATGAGTCTCTCTACAAACGAGAGCTGATCTCAAGCCAGCTTGGTCTGTTGAACAACACTACATAAACATATGAATAATTGAACATCTGTCAAAATATTTCAGGTTGCAAGCAGTCTTCGTCAGTCCAAGCTCAAGAAGTTCTTGGTACAAGTTTTACAGAGTTGTCAGACTCAGCATCTTCCTCCTCTACAACTTTTGTGTCCGGGAAGCAAGTAGTGGGATCAATCAACTGGGAGCTGGAATACATAACGGACATACTGTGCAACATTGATGTAATGTTTAATGATTTTGCCTTAGGCCGAGCCCAGAAGATCATAAACCCTCAACTTTTCGATGAACTTGAAAGTGGAAGATTAGTGGCCGAGAGTTACAGAGATGAACCTAAGCTGAGGCGGAAGGTTTTATTTGATTGTGTGAGCGAATGCATGGAGTCGAGATGTAGAGTAGAGGCAAAAGGGTTGGTAGTGGTGAAAAGAAAAGAATGGTTAGCCAAAGAGGTGCACAAGGAGATTACAGGGTGGGAAAGCATGGGGGACTGTATGGTAGATGAGCTTGTAGACAAGGATATGAGTGGGCAATGTGGAAGATGGCTTGATTTTGAAGTTGAAACATTTGAGCTGGGAATAGAGATCGAGAAACGGATTCTTAATTCTCTGATCAATGAAGTTGTTGCTGATATCTTGCTTCTCTAACGGATCAAGTTTAATTTTTCTTCGTCTCCATTGTAAGTTAGTTCCATTTGGTTCTCTGAAAGGCCTCTCTCTGTCTTTTGTGTTTTCTTTTTTCCTGTTTGTTTTCTATTACCTTCATTATTCATTCTTGTGATTATACAGAATCTTCTTAGAAATCATAATCAGCAATTTTCTATAATGGGTTGTCGGCTAAGCTATTAGGTTTTAATAATATTATGGTCCCATTTTTTTTATTTGGTATGGCCCCACCTATTGCATATCTTGGTCAGGATGCCCCTTCACCCTTACATTTTCTGTCAAAAAAAAATCAAAAATCAAAAATGTCAATAATACTGTACACTAATGATTTTTTTATGATGTACTCCCTTGGTTCTAAACTAAGAGTCTCCGTTTGAAAGTAATTTTTTTTAAAGAAAATGATACTTTTAGTAGCCCATTAGTAATAAAATGACATTTTTATACCTTAATTTTTGAAAGTGAAGTTTTCAAATAAAACATCCCAAAATGGAATAGTGGATTCTTTGCCCGGAACCAAGAGAATATTTTTAATTAGATTAATCTTTACTTGGTTGATCGAGTAAAAGGCCTATCCCCCTACATCATTTATAAAGGGTGGAGCCTTGAATAGATGAAATTAACCACCATGAAAGCCTGAAAGTCTTCCACATTCTTCACATCAACTATAACCACAATCTCCATTACTACTAATCTATCTTCAATACATTCATAACCTTAATTCCAAGTCAAATTCAATGAATTTGACAACAATTACTTGGCCACGTCTTAGATCCATAGATGGCATCCCTTGGTGTTACTGTAACCTGATGGCGCAATTGAAGACAGCATGGTGGGCTAACCAAAAGGAGTATTATGGCTGCGGTAATTACATTGTAAGAGTCGTAATTATTTTTTATTTTTGAAATTTCACAAGGAAAACCCCTAATTGTACTACAATGATGCAGGCACAAGCAAATGGAAACGGTTGTTTGTTTTTTGAGTGGAAAAACCATAATCTTCAAACGATGACGCCAGAACAGGTTGCCATGAAGCTTAAGAAGACGAAAAAAAGAAAATCAGAGCTAAAAGAAGAAAACAGAAGGCTGGAATGTGAAGTAATAAGGAAAAATATGGAAATTTCGAGCTTGAAATTACAGGTTAAAAGCCATGCATGGAATGGCAAGTTGTACTTAGTGTTGTTAATAGGTTTAATGTTGGCTACTTTAAGTTCATATGTGAAGAGGGTGGTTGCTTGAAGTTAAGTTGTCTAGGAAGGAAGGGATGAATTACTTTTAACGTGTTTAATTTAATTATTATTTATGTCAATGTAAAAAAGGAGCTAGTTTGTTTATCTTTGCTTTATTGTGATTTGTGACCCATAGGTACCGGACGGCTCCAAATCGTCTATCCTACTCCCTATCACATCTCATATCTTATTGAATCTCATGCACATTCTTTGTTATTTTACTCGGTCATCTTTTTGCTAGAAGACATGTAAGACTAAGTTCCAATGAGACAGGAAATGTGATAGATCATTTGAAGCCGGTATCGGGTCATGTTAATGATAAAATGAGTGTTATAAGCTTTGATTAATTGTGATTAGTTAGCATGTTTATGTTTAAGTGCTTGTGATTACTATTTACTGCTTGATCAGAATTTTGAGGACTGTCACTGTGTTGTTAACTCTCATTGGAAGGCATGTAAATTGAGTGCTTGAATTTGGGCTTTAGGATCAAATTCATGACTCACAAATGTCTTAGGAATTTTCTGGTAAACACTTGGCAGTTAATAAGTTAACATCAGAGTTCATTCTTTAATGTACCTTGACAAAAAGCTCAAGAAGACAGCAACTTAATGGACAAGTTAACAAAAACTAGATTTAACAAAGTGGAGTTGTTGGTAATAACAACACACCAGATTTGACCAAAACTGTTCTTGACAGGACCATTTCTTCATTACATACCAACTTGAATAAATTCTAAACATAACAACATATGCCAAGTTAAACCAGAAGAAGATACACTATGTTCATCAAATACATAGTTGATCACAAGCCAGCTTGTATCAATATCTTGATCCTATCATTATATGTTGATGATATCATACTTGTTCGGAATGACGTTGAGGTGATAATGTTACTAATGAGAAACTATATGTGCTTTTCGATACTTGGGCAAATGAAATTATGTGTTTAGTGTTGAAGTCGTTAAAGATCGTTCTCTGAGATTTTTTGGTTTGTTTCAAAACACTTAGTTTTTAAAAATTATAGAACGATTTGATATGACTAACTCAAAACCCTTTCAATGGAAAAATGATGTGTCCTTAGTACAAACTACTACCCAAAGAATAAAGAAAAAAAAGAAGAGAATGGCTGCAACTCCATATGCAAAGTGAAGAGCTTTGACGTATGCTATGGTGTGTACATTGCCTAACTGTAAGTCCCATAGAGGCTCAGAAATAGGCTAGAGGGGGGGTGGATAGTCTTTGTAAGTTTTTCAACTGGTATAAATTCAGTCTTCTTGTTGATAAACAAAACTTTTTAAAGGTTATTTTGAAAATTTCCAAAATTGGCAACGGAAATTGTAAGTTTTTCAACAGGTAGAAATTAAGTCTTCAGATGAACAAAACTACTCTTTAATTGTCAGCTTGCTAACAAAGGTTTAAGTAAGAAATTGTTTTTCAAAGATCACAAAGTTGCTTGTAAGAATAAACAAGGTGGAACTAGCACACTTTGTGAGTAGATGCAATTTGTGATTTTAACAAAGGTTGTCGAAAGATAAGCAAGTGAAGGAGTGAACAAGCTTGAGCTATCTGATGCAAATATAATAAGTTCAGCAAAGACTACTACTCAAACAGTAGACCTTGATAACTAACATATCATCTAGGCAAGCAAGTTAATTGGTAAAATTTGTAAAAACACTTAAATTGTTTTATAAAAGATAAGAAATACAAAGAAGCAGCAATAAGTTTTGCTTAAGTTATTGAATAAAGGTTAAGCCCAAAAGGTTTTCAAATGAATTTACTAACTTTGATAAAAGCACAATAACTTAATAAGAGCAATACCAAAAATAGTTAAGTAGGAAGACGGGTATTTGAAGTAGTTCACACCGTAAATAGTGTTACGTCTACTACCAAGGTGGTCAACCTTGGATTTTAAAGTTGTGTATTATTTTCTCTATCAGTTACAAGTATAAAGTCTACACTATTATCAAGTTTTCACAGATGAAAACTTGAGTGCAATAGAAACGTTGAGTGCTAATAGATTGTGTACAAAAACTATTTTGACCAAGTGTTTATAAAAGAAGAAGGAACTGTAAATAAGAACAATTTTATTCTCTTGTGTGCAATCAATAAGGCTTTTAAAATAATAAAAGTTTGGAAAGCCACTCATCGATTACTTAAAATAGTTGTAGGGAAATGTGATCAAATACAAAACAAAGAATATAATAGAGTGTAAGCTTGTTTGTTATTGAGTAAGATCGATGTTGATGCTATAACTCTTCAAAGGATTATGTCTCTGTTTTTATGTAGTATTATGCTCGATCAATCTTCTCTCTCTTTCACTCCACACAGTTTCTTGAAGTCTCCAAAGCTTTATATAATAAGTTTTCAAATTGTAGCCGTTGGATTTTGGTTTTGTGGATGCAACTGGAGGCAACAATGCATTAAATGCATAGAGTTGTTTTGAACCTTTATTTTGAATTGTTTTGAAGAAAACTCCAAAACTATATACTTGACTTTTGGTAACCTGATAAAAAGAAATGTCATGGGAAGAAGTAAGTTTACTTTAATGTAAAAGAGAGAAATAAGGAAAGAGAAAAATTTTCTTTAAGTGACACGTATAAAGTTGATATTGAATTTAAGACTTATGTCACTTTTTCTACCTTTCATTGAAGTAATTGTCCTTGACATCAGCTTGCTGTATAATGATGTAGACAACATCAACTCGTTTCTGATAAAGAAAACATTAGATACTGATGTAGAAAATATCAGCTGCTCATGTATCACAGTATCAGTTGCTACAGTGCATCAGATGCTACAGTAACTTTAGAAGGTACAAGCAGGTACAGTAAATGTCGACTGCTAGCACATACCAAAATAAACATCAATCATTTATTTAGCTAAAGCAAACATAGTTGTTTCACCTACCAAAACTATTGTAAAGTCTTAATAAAGTTGTCTTAGAGTGTGTAGCACGTAGACTACTAACAAATAAGCTTATAGGTAAACTTCTAAAACTTAAATAATTGATACAAGCAAATTTAATATATTAAAAGGAATATTCAAAAAAATGATTTTAAATAATTAATCAGGTTAATATTCTCAACACTAACCTATGTCTTGCAATTGGAATGTTGAGTCAATTCTAAATTAACCCTAGACCTGTACCCTAGATAGCGGTGAAAAAAGTTCTACATTGTTTATTAATTATTTTAGCTAGGTTGTAAAACATTTAAGCAAATAATATTACAAGCTCGAGTCTGTAATATTTTTATAAGCTTTAGTATTATAGCTGTTGACTGGTTAAGTTAGTGATGATTTAAAATGTTTATGTTATTACATAGAAAAGAACAAAGTGTAGAGATATATCTAAATTTGATCTAATCACACTAATTAACACAAAAACTTATCGAAATAAAGTAAACTCTAACATGAATTATCATACCTGATACATTTATTTTATTTTTTTGAATTGCCGTAGCAGCCAAAAAAGGGAAGGAAAAGTGGCTTTCAAATATTTATGTTGTTTTAATTTGACATGTTTCATTATAACATTAATCCCATTTTAAAAATTTTAATGTAATGTATTTTCTTGTGATATTGGGTAATTCAAAATTTTCACCTAAATTTAAAAAAAAAATGAAAAGATGATTATTTTTTGTGGGGGTATAATATTGTCCATGTCGAACTATTATCATAGAAAACCAAAAACAAATATCCGTCCAATTTGGGGGTAATTTTGTTAATTGTATTTATTTTATCTTTGCATTCATAGTGTTCAATTATTAACCAAAAGAATATAATAGAAATTTATACTCCGTAATATAATAATAATTATTTTTCTTATGCTACAAAACACTAGTCTGAATTCCTATCTACATCTATTTCAATGGAATCTCATCACTAGTGATACATTATACAGATTTGATTATATTTTCATGTACCAATTAAGGCCTAATAGTACTTTCATCCATTACGAAGAACATGTTAAGCACATGGATTTAAAAAAAAGATGTATACTACAAAATACATCCCCGCAAATATAAACGTGGATGATGCATGACGACACTTCGGTCAAAAGTCAATATAAACTCTCTTTTGACCCTTAGCTTTAACAAATATGCAACCTTAGAGTATTATCGATGTTAATGTGGATATGAAAGAAATTAAATGTTATATAGAATTTACACAATTTTTGAAAGAAAAAAACCTCTCAAGTCTCAAATGTAAATGTGGATGAAGGGTGTGGATATAATGTATCAACCAAATTTATTTACATTATGAATAACAATGTCAATTTTTCACATTTTACTTGATGGTGTGGATACATCCTAGTCATTATTTAAAAAAAAAAAAAAAACTCTTTCTGTTTGTCGTTTTCTTTATTTTTATTTTTATTTTTTTGTCAAATTTCATTTTAGTAGTGTGATGCATGTCACATATTCGCATTTGCATTGGAGAGGTCCGTTTTAATTGAATGTGAATGAAAAAATAAAAATTGTCACATATGATTGAGGGTGTAAACTATCCACAGCCACATAAGATCAAATTCACGGTTGCATTCGATGATGCTCTTAGAATCCAACGTACAAAAAGTTGAAGGAGAAATTATTGGCCGGTCTCCTTTCTCAACTTTTTAACCGCTCCAATCTTCTGTGGTTTTTTTTTTCAACCGATAAAGTCTATTTTCGAAATATTGTTCCTAAAATACCTAGATCCACAGCCCAATCAACACTTCCGAGTTTGAAAATCACGATTGTTACGTCAATCGGCCTACCAGACCAGGTAACAGGGGTTTAGGGGGCAACGCCCTTTCGTGGGAGTTCGAGACAACGCCCCGAAAGGTAAACGATTTCTTCTATTCGTAAAGTACAATACTGGAATGGATTGGAGGATTTTTCGAAAGGACGAGGACGAAAGAGGAAGAAGAAAACGGAGGATATGAAAGTCTAATTCATTATAATTTTAAAGTATAATGCATCAAATTTTGTAGCCCAATACAAAATTAAATTATGTAATTTAAATTGATACATTACCATACAAAAATGATGCAACACGATGCACTAAGTGAATAATCCGTAGTGCATTTTTGATTTATTAAGGTTATTATAGTTTTTTCATTACTAAAAATGTCTTTTTTCGATTAAAAAAGATAAGATACTATAGTGTGGCTGAAATTGTTCAAAGTGGAAATTACAAACCCAAGTGCCACAATGGGCAAACCATGTAAAGTGCAATTAATCCTTGAGATGATTCCTAAATATGTCTTTAATCCATGTTACAGTATATATAAAAAATTGAAAATGATAATAATTTTAGTGCAAATCAATGAAAGTACAATCAAGTAAACTACAATCTAATAAAGCCTAACTTGTTTCTTATTTTGTTGGATAGAATCATAGAATAGTACTCCTTCCGTTATGGGCAAAAAATCAACTATTTTATTTTAAGATATTTCACTTAAAGAGTCAATTTTCAGAAATTAAAGCATAAAAATATTATTTTATTACTAATCGACTACTAAAAGTGAATTTTTCTTTAAAAAATTAACTTTCAAACAAAAACTTTTTGCCCGAAACAGAGGAATATCGCCTACTAATTTTTTGTTCTAGAATTGCCAATATGCACTTGTTTCCACAATGATGATTGAAAAAAACCTTTTTCTAGAAGGAAAAAAAGAGAGAGAATACTCATATTTACATCAATAAACATATTTAGCTATGCGAGAGGAGCTAATGGGGCATTCCCCTCTCCCCCTCAAGGAAAGGAACTAACTAAACAATACAAACTATCACTCCATTAATTTCCCTAGTTTGATGATGGTATAAGTTGGGATAGGGTTTTGCTCATTTCGAGTTCTATTCACAAAACCGATTCAAGGAATTTACACTGTATTTTGAAGGATATACTTACTCATTTCTACTGTTAAAAAATTGAACTTGTACTAGTACCTCATGCAGTATAGTGGAGTGGCAAGCTCACCGAAGATCTACAACATCAAACTTCAAAGTGGGGTTCATATAAACATGAGAACAATGCTCATAAATGGGGCTTCCATCATCCGGCTCCTCGTGAGGGTGAAAACCACGTTCTTGGCAGTTTCGGATAAGAGAGACACCAGCTGGGTCGGAAAGGTGAAATATGCCATGTGGGCTGCAGTACCGTAAAATAAATACTATTACCGCCACAAGTCATAAGATCAATCATACTTATATGTAACCCATGCACACGAAAGTATACATGTATTTGGCAAGTAAAGCAACAAGCATACGAGCTGAAGCAGATAAGATTAACATAAACTGATCATAAGAAACCAAGAACAAGCTTTTGGCTGGACTCTGGATTGACCAAACCAGTCATACTGAAATACAGGACATGTATTATTTTTCATCATTCTTTTGTCTGCTTATGTCTCGAGATGTTAAAAGACTAGCATAGTTGATATGCTTTGATGACCACAAACGTGTTCGACTACAACATAGAACTTACATAAATGAAGTGTCTCAGAAATCTCATCATCAGGAAGAACATGTGACAAAGGTACAACTTTGTATACCTTCCATGTAAAACAGACATTCAACTCTATTATATTTGTTACCTTTGCAAGAAAACAGAGCCTTGGTTAGATAAAAATGAGACCCTAAGATTGTTATAGCAAATCAACCTGTTATGGAAGGAACATAAAGAACCAATAGCATCATTTCACGACATGGTGACCTAAGTTGACACTAACCCATAATTTTCTGTCTAGCAGTACACTCGGAGAAGTGATATTAACAGTTGTGTATGAGGCTCTTGTACACATCCTTTCCATCATTAGAGAGCAGATTACAGTGGTTTGCAAACCACAATGCGCAGCTCACAACAAAGACACCAAGGCTCTCCAATTACAAGCAAACATATCCCTACCTACAGTTTTCCGGGCCATCCCCACTCAAGATGTCATTAGACCATTCTGAAGTCTTGACACACACCCAGTCATGAATAATGTAAAAGATCTAGGGATGACAATGAGACGGGTTAAATGGGGTATCTGCCGCAACCCACCTCTAATAGGGCAAGATGGAATTGGAAAATTGAGAAGGGGGTGGGACTGGGAAACTGTTTCTACTCCCAGTGGGAGTGGGTTGGGAATAGGAAATTTGTAAGGCACATGCTAATGCAAAAGTAGTTAGTTTACAGCCTTAAAAATTTGGTACTGTTGGTATTTTACTCTAATCGCACTTGTGTTAACTATTTTAGGTGAATGGGAAGCAGGTGAAATAGGGCGGAATTGGGAAGATCGTAAAAGGAAAGGAATAGGACGCCCTTTCATTTCCCATCATGGGAAGGGAGATGAAATAGAAAAATCATAATGGAGCAGGAATGGGAATGGCAAATCTCATCCCACCCCAATCCATTGTCATCATTAAAAAGATCTGTTCAGACAATGATTTCTCCCTAATCTATATTATATGATTTCTCCCTTTTCTATATTATAAAACGGCTAGGTAATTGACTTAGTGCTATTCAGAGGTTAGAGATTAAATTATCTTATAACATTTAAAGGTTGAGATTCACCCTCACATTCACATGTGTGAATAGTTATCAATTTTTAACCCGCTATTTTTTCTTTCCCTATTACAAGTCACCCCTATAATTAATTTTATGAGCAGTCACCCTTTTTCTTCTTCCTATGTTTTATCTTCACATTACAAAGTCACACCCTGCAATTAATGCAATTAATCTTCTGAACAATCATCCCTTATAAAACACCAATCCCTCAACTATCACTTGAAGCAATGTACCCCACAACTGTAACATTTTTTTAAATCGCACTTTCTATTTAGACACTGTCATTTCAATTGATGAAATCAAATATATTGGCAGTAAACATAACTACAAGCGTGTCTACAACAGTTAATTCTAGCAAAGATTTTACAGAGGTAATTATCCAAGAATGTAAATGACCGTTATTGTTTTAAATCTCAATTTCCACAAGTGTGTCTATAATGTTTTATTGAGATTTTACGCCTGTAATTAAAACATGAGTCATAATTAAGATTTACTATTTTATGCTTTTATTAGACATTTATTGTTTTACTGAGATCTTATCGCCTTATTCATCCAGTTTCTTCTCCATGATTATCTCTAATTTATTTTTTTATTTTTGTGCAGCTTAGATTTACTGTTTTACAAATATTTAGTTTGTAGTTTCTTAATTGATTGTTATCGTAATCAACTAAAAAATTATTTGTAAGTTTTGTAATTAATTTTTGTAACTTTAAATATTTGTATTTTTTATTTCTTTCTTTTAAAAAAATTTGTGCTAACTTTCCCTTATTGGTCTGAAATCTTTGTAATTTCGATTTCAAATAGTCTTTTGTTAGTTTACTCCGTCTCATTCAATTTATCTTATGGTTTTTGTTTGAAATTTTCATTTTTAAGTTTATTTCACTTAATAGGTGTTTAATTATACTCTTTTTGGATGAGTTACAAAATTTACAACCAATAAAATGTGTTTCTTTAGTTTTTGAGATGTCGTCTTTGTTTTGTGTAGTGTACATTGATCCGACCCCTACAAAATCTCAAGCATATATTAATTTATTCGCATCATACTCACTTTATACATGAATCATCTTCATATTGATATTGTGTCATAGGCACGGATGCGAAATCTAGTAAACATATAAATGTGCTTCCGTCACCTACCACTCTAAGATATTATTCAAGTTTCTACTATTCATCAAGAGATAACATGCATTTATGAAAGCACATATTTGCTCAAGAAAGTTTAGCAAGTTATTACGATATAACTGACCCAAGGGATAAAGGATGAGTTATTAATATGCAACATCAGTAAATTCAAGAATTTCTCCTTTCTAGATACCATTCATATCAAGCTTTATGTTCCAACATTCCAAATTTATCTTTGTTAAAGGATATCGGGAACCAATAGAACTTTACCTGGAAGTGTCAGTAGGAGCCATCACAATTGCAATTGCTTCTGGTAACATAATCTGAAAAGAAACCACAATTTAGACAGATACTTTCATTGAATGATACAACATGTTCGACAATTCATGAAACAGAAGTAAAAATTCAAAAGGTAAAATTATCTGTAGCCTTGCATGAAAGAGTTTACAACATGGGAATGATTAATGTCCTTGAGCCAGTTGAATAATAATCCATTAACGTGTGAATAATACAGGGGTAAGACTATAGTGAAAGATAAGTAAAGATCCGCAACAGGTACTTTTATGCAGCCTTGCTCAACAGGAGTTTAAAAACCCACACACAAATTTCCTCACCGCCACCAATAATAATGATAATTACCCCCTCATTTCCATGCAAAGAGTTCCAATTTGACTAATTTTGGTCAATATAACTAAACTATGACCAAATATCTATATATATATGGGGGAGTTTTCGATGGTTACTTTCTCTCACTTATCATTGATGGTTACTATTAATATTATCCATTGGATAAAAAATAAAATGCTAAGATTGATTAATGCAATTAATAGTTTGTATTCTTTTAAGTGAATTACTTGCATTTTCCAACTACCCAATCAATCTCAGCCTTCTATTTTTTATCCAATGGATAATATAATAGTAATCATCAATAGTTAGTGAGAGAAAGTAACCATTGAAAACTTAGTAATTGCATTATCCAACTACCCAATAAATCTCCACCATTGATTTTTTATCAAATAGATGATATGATAGTAACAATCGATGGTTAGTACTTTTATTATACTCTCTCGGTCCCAAAATGTGTCTCTTTATTAATTTTTTGTTAAAATTAAAGAAGTTGACTTTTAGGTCATTTTAGAAATACATATACATTAATGCCTTTAGGCTCCAAAACTATAGTATTGCAAGTGCCCATTGGAACATAATTCATAGCAAAAGGTGAATTTAATAATTTGGTAGAAAAGGGACTGTCGTTCGTTTTGGTAAAAGTTTTATTTCCAAAAAAAGGACACTCAATTTGGGATGGAGGGACTGAGGGAGTAGTTTTTAATATTGAAAATTTTATACCTGAACATACGAGACGTTTGTTTAGTAATGATCCGATATATACACATGTTGACTCTTAAAAATTGAAAAGGTACTCTTTGAGCAAAACGAAGGGAGTAATAAAAAGAAAGGAAGATAAAGAAAGAAGATAAAAGGGAAACATTTTAGATCTGAAATAAATTATTTGATGACCACCTACAGCATAAACCATCCTCCACTAATGTGTGTATGACTATAGGGGTGGCAATTCGTGTTAACATGTCGTGTTCGTGCCTCACTATCGTGTTTTCATGTTATCTATCTTATTTGATCATAAATATAACAATAAATGTTATTTTAACTGAATTAACAATTTTGTGTCTTTCGTGTCATGCGATCATGCCATTTCTCTCTGTAATTATGTTTTACAATCGTGTCATGCTATCGTGTCAGTGATATGCCCCCCCCCAGTATGAGACAGTAATTGTTCGGTTTTTTTCATATTCTCTCTCAGCAAATTTTAATGTTCATTTTGACAAGACCACAATATTCTAGGTACGCAAACCAAATGCTTGAGCATTACCTGATATGAGTAATGAGTGTGAAGATCAACAGATGACATAAAACACGTTTGTGATGGGTGAGTCTGAGAAGGAACATGAAATTTCGTAAATAATAAATCCATAGGACGAAAAGAAATTTTGTTAAAAACTCAGAGCAAAGTACGTGAAAGCAGCATATACAAGCAATCAGTTGTCAACAAAGCAATTCAGTCACTTACATGAATCCATCCCAAAGGAAAAAGAGAATGCTTATCTTGAATCTCAAATATTTCTTCTTCATTTAGTGTCGAACACTGAACATCAAAAAATATACTTCAGTGGTTAGATAATAATTAACATCAGACTACTTATCAAAAAAAAAAAAAAATTAACATCAGACTAAAAAGAAATTTGGTAAAATGAATGGTGAAACGATAGAAGCAACACAGAGCTTCAATCAGAACTTTTCATCAATGTCACCATCAAACTGGGTTGTGTGTTCTGGATTTCTATTCCAACTCTATGGACGGATACTTCCTAATTCCTATGCATCTTCATGCTTTAGGGTGAAGTTGCAAGGAGCGCTGTTCCCACCCTTACCTGGAGATCTCTCCAACTAAATTACGGAAATCATTCCTGCCTACAAGGGAGCAAAACCCCCAAGGAGATCCCTTTTCATATATTAACCATTCCTAGGGCATTGATTTTAGAGATAGTACTAGAGAGAAAGCTTTGATGATTTGTACTATGACACAAATGGATTAATTCGAGGGTTTTCAGTAGGGAGGGAGGTTGGCTCTTAGGTGTTGGTATCTCATTTGCTGTTCGCAGATGACACCCTGGTTTTTAGCGAAGCTAAGGCAGCTCAGCTGGGTAACCTAAGGTTGCTCCTGTTATTCTTCCAGGCAGCTTTAGGTTTGAAGGTGAACATTTTGAAGAGTGAGCTGTTGACCGTGGGCGAGGTGGAGAATATGGATGATCTGGTTGCATTTTTTGGTTGTAAGGTAGGTGGTTTCCCAACGACTTATCTTGGGCTTCCTTTAGGTGCTAATTCTAGAAATAAAGAGTTGTGGAACCCAATTATAGCAAGATTCGAACGCTGGTTAGGGGGCTGTCTTTCTAAGGGAGGCAGATTAACCCTTATCAAAAGTACCCTCTCAAGCTTGCCTACTTATTTTATGTCGATGTTTGCTATGCCGATTTCAGTGGTGCAGAGGATCGAAAAGTTGGAGAGAGACTTTTTGTGGAAGGGTCAAGCAGTGGATAGAAAGTATCATTTGATAAGATGGGAGGTGGTGTGTTCGAGTTTGAGAGGTGGTGGGTTGGGGATTAAAAGGTTAAAATTGTTCAATGTGGCGTTGATGGGGAAATGGATTTGGAGATTTTTGCGCGAAACAGATTCTCTTTGGAAGAAGGTTGTGGCGAGTAAATATGGAGTTGGGGACCATGTGTGGAATCCAACTGAGGTGCACTCTTCTTATGGGGTGGGGGTGTGGAAAGGTATTAGAAGGAAGTGGGATATTAACAAGAGATACATAGCTTTTGATGTGGGTCTTGGCAACTTAGTTGGATTTTGGAGCGACAATTGGTGTGGGGGTACGTAGCTTCGGAGAGCCTTGCTACACATAAGGAGGAAACGGTAGTTCTGTGTTACATTTCAATGGAGAAAATACTTTTTTTTTTTTTGATAAGTAATAAATATATAAATCAAAGCGCCTAAACGGAGATGCAACCATGTACACTAGTCGTATACAACACTATCTACAACATACTGAAACTATTCACTAAATCCCCAAAGGACTGATGCATACTTTCTGCCTCATACCCCTCATTCCACCAACGATTCAAAGTATGCATCAGCTGTTCCTTTAATTGATCCATCGTCCGTTCAACATTGTCGAAGGCTCTACTGTTTCTCTCCCCAAATTATCCACCAGATTGCGAGAGGGACAGCCTCCCAAAAAGACTTCCTCCTCCTGCAAGTTGTAAAAGGCCAACGCAATAGGAACTCCTTCACTGATCTAGGCATTACCCATTGGATTCTAAACAACCTTAGCATCATATTCCAGAGATCCGAAGCAGCTTGGCAGTGGAGCAAGAGGTGATTCGTACTTTCGCTGCACTTCCTACACATATAGCACCAATTAACATAGATTTTTCCTCTCCGCCTGGGATTATCCCCGGTTCGAATGGCCTCACGACAAGCCTCCCACGCAAAAAACATCACACGGGCAGGAGCAAGAGACTTCCAAATACACCTCCAAGGGAAAAGAGGGGCCCTATCCCCTGATATTTGTGCATAAAACGACTTAACAGAAAACAATGTTTTTCGAGGTTACCCACATAACCTTATCCTCCCTGCTGATATCTATTTGGAGAGAATACAATCGCTCCAAAAATAGAACACTGGAATCCATTTCCCAATCCTGAAGATTCCTATGAAAAACTGGATTCCAAACCACATTACCATTAACCACCTGAATCACAGCACTAACTAGAATATCTTGATCGACCACCAGATTGAAAAGATCCGAGAAAACATTTCGGAGCTCCACCTCCCCACACCAAACATCTTTCCAAAATCTGATTTTCGCGCCATTGCCTAGGGCAAACGAAATATTCCTCTCGAACACACCCCTTCCTTTACAAATCCCTTTCCATACACCGGTACCAAAAGGGCTGTCTATGGCTTTAGGAAACCACTCATGCTCCCCTTCCCCATACTTTCCAACCACCACTCTCCTCCACAAGGCATTGTGCTCCACCATATCGCCATAACCACTTCCCAAGAAGCGCTGAATTAAACAAACTTAATTTCTTCAATCCAAGGCCTCCATCCTTAATCCTGGAACACACTGTATCCCACTTCACCAAATGATATTTGCGCTCTTCCCTTTGTCCTTCCCAAAGGAAATCTCTTTCGAGCTTCTCTATCTTCTCTTGGATCACGGCAGGCATCACAAAAACTGATAGAAAATACGTAGGAATACACGATAAGGCATTCTTCACCAAGGTTAACCTACCAGCTTTGGACAACAGTTGTTTCTTCCACCCCGCCAATCGCTGATCCATCTTCTCTATCACCGCCAATCGCTGATCCATCTTCTCTATCACCGAATTCCACATGACCTTATTTTTATAGGTAGCACCAATCGACAACCCCAAGTAAGAAAGGAGCTTCGCAGACTCACACCCAAAGACCAAAGCTAAATGTTCAACATCTGCCACAGCTCCTACCGGAAGAATTACACTTTTCTTGATATTAACTCCAACCCTGATACCATCTGAAAAAACAAGAGAACTAACTGGAGATAACCCAACTGTTCAATATCTGCATCACAGAAAATAAGAGTATCATCTGCAAATATCTGCATAACTTCCGATTCCCTGGACATTCCAATCTTAAATCCACTAATGAAGCCACCTGCCACAGTTTTGTCCAACATTCTGCTCAACGCCTCCATAACCAGAATGAAAAGGAAGGGAGAGAGAGGATTCCCACTTTTAGAAGAAAATTTCAAGATTGGGAGTTGGACTCTCTTGGGCATCTCTTCGAGTTGCTTTACAGTGGATAGACATAGAGAAGATCTAGTTGTGTGGGATGGAGGGAAGAGCAAGTATTTCTCAGTTAAATCCTTTTATCAGAAGATCTTGAGAAGCACTGTTTTGTTCCCGTGGAAGACTAAGGCCCCTGTAAGGGTGGGTGATTTTATATGGGAAGCTGTAAATGAAGCTCTGTTAACTTGCGACAATCTCCTGTGTCGTGGTAAAATAAAAGTCAACATGTGCTGCTTGTGTAAAAGTGATGGGTTGAGTGTCAACCATTTATTGCTGCATTGCCCTTTTAGCAGCAAGTGTTGGGACTTAGTGTTTAATTGTTTCAAAGTGGTGTGGGTGATGCCTAATTCGGTGAAAGAGATGATGAGATGTTGGTCCCTATATAAACAGAGAAGGAGGAATTTTTTATGGGAGGTAGGCCCATAGGCAATTTGCTGGACTAAATGGTTGGAAAGAAATGCTAGAGTTTTTGAGAATGCGGAGAGAAGCATAGAGAAGATCAAGGAGATTATTATGCATACACTGCTCTTTTGGTGTCATGAGGCGATTTCTTTTGACATAAATCCCTTTGCAGAATTTGTGGATAACATAACATAATGTAATTATTAATGTTGCATAGAGGACGCGTCACCTGTTTTGACGCTCTCATATTTATAATATTTTCTTACTTATCAAAAAAAAAAAAAAAGGGGGCAGTGCATTGTAACGCCACCAGCTAGGGTGGGAACCCACAGTCTATTCCAGCAATCTCCCAGTGCTCTGGCACCACAAACCCAAGGAGTCTTCACCCAAGTAACTCTCCATTATGAAATTCTCCACAGCTGAAGCTACCTTTCTCCATTACCAAATTCTTCAATAAGGAATCGTTTCTATCCACATAGAACTCTGCCGAGACTTCACATGACCACCGGATGGGATCACATAGGATATGAAAGTGAGAGAGCGGTTCCTGGTCCCACTCAGGGAACACGTTTAATCTGATTAAAGGTTATTCCAGGAAAATGACGCCACGAACAGTAGTTCATACTCCAGGGAAAATCACATGTTCCATGACCAATCATGTCATTATGTTCAGAGTATTCTTACTCAACTTGCATCATTTCAAAAAGGATTGCTTATGGCTTTCACTTAACGAGCACGTGTAACGTGCCAGGAATTCTGCCATTTAAGCTCATGAGACTGAAATGGTGTCTCCAGGTTCATATGTTCCATGAATAGGCTGGTGGATAAAGATTTCTCCTCATTTCCAGTATTTGTGAGATCAACATTCTGTTTCTTTCTGTTGTTGCTTGCTTTGAGTAGGTTTTTGGATACTGGCAAAGCAAGTGGGTGGATGTGACTGTCAAATGCAGGAAGTTATTTGCTGCCACCCTCCCCCATAACCTCCCAGAAGTCCCGTGGCGGGATGTGGGGAATGAACTGGTTTTAGTGATGATATTCCAAGTTGTGATGTGTGTTATCAAAGTACTAAGACTGACTTTAGGGTCTCGCCAAATGTAAAGTAACCTCCTATGTTAAGATGAACAATTTCTTGCATCAAAATGCTCCATCTCTTCTACCATCTAATTTATCATATGGATCATACCCAAACACATTATGGTTACATGGATAATTCCTCCCTTTACATCATCACGAATAATGCCCATTTGCATCAATAGCAAAATACAAAGAGCAGCCCCAGACAAAAATATCAAACCATCGAATGTAGGGACTGTTATAACCCCTTAGAAAGTAAACTTGGTTGTTTCCTAATCAAAGAAAGGGTAAAGTGGGTTAAAACTTTCATTATTGTTCAACAAGGATTACAACAATGTAACTGAATTCCAATTCTGACTTATAGTTCGAATTTTCATGAATATTTTGACCTGAATATCGATTAAAAGAACACACAAAAACGGAATACAATGATAACTGAAGTAGAAGAGACCTGAAACCAAAACTGTAACATAACTAGCATGAAAATGTAAAGGGTTGCAATCTCACCGAATCAGAAGTTGACTCCTGCTTTGGTATAATGAGGGCAGTAATATGAAAAACCCTGTTTTTCTGCAGCAAGATAAATGATGGGGCATAAGAAAAGTATTTATAAAAACCACTACAAAGCACTTTCAATTTGCTTATTATCAAAGGGGGTAGCGGTTCTTACCAAAGAACCAGCAAGGACACCACAAGTTTCTAAATTCTTTCTAGTATTTTCCTGTGCTAATCTCAAGAAATCTTGCATAATCTTTACTGGCTGCAAATTAGTTGCATAAAAAAAAAGTTCACATTCATCAATAATACAAATATTTCTCAGTAAACAGAGAATTGTCAGTAGAACCAAAAACCAAGGACATACACTAACACTTGTACAAAATTTCTCAAAAATTAGCAGGATGACCTACAATATGTAAATGCTGATAGGTGGTAGAGCTGGCCGAATCATCTTGAAAAGACTTTGCTGGTCCGGGCCTTGGATCTGCAACTCTTGCTGGGGAAATTGGGCCACGTTCTGGATGCACCTGAGCAAGAACGGGAGGGGGAGAAGGTTGCCTGATATTTCCTAATAGAAAATGACCATTCCTTGCTTCATTCTCAAAGCTAGAATATGACTCCTCAGAAGGACGTAACCATCTCCCATCATCTAAAGAGAGCACTGAATCCATGGTAGATCCATCCAATCCAGAGTGGACATCTTTTACTACGACAACATCATGTTTTCCAGCCTGATTGAGGCTATAGCCACATGTACAGTTAGAAATGTATAAGCAAGCAAATTAAGAAACAAGAAACTTAAGAAGGCATCAAGGGAAAACATGATGCTCATACAATACATACGTCCCTAAGAAAAATGTAATGCTGGAGAACATGAATTGATATTTGACAGCATAAATTAGGATTTGCAGGCTATATAAGAACTAAATTTCATTTACTAACATTCTAACCTTAACTCTTCACTTGTAGTTAAGTCAGGATATGATGGATATTGAACCTGTACGAAACAACAAAAATAAGAACTTCATGGAGGTCAAATTCCAAATTAATTTTAAACATGCAGTGCCTTTCACCTTTATCTCCGTACTAGGTCCTGTCCACTGACCTCGAAGACCATTAGGGCCTAGAAAAGAATGTCTGGACAATGTTTCTTTATTAGGTGGTGGCAAGAGAGATCTGCATAATTCCAAAACGAATCAGCACATAACACCCTAGCATTAATTGGCATTTTTGGGAGAACAACATCAACTAACATTCAACAGCAAGTATGTACAGCAGTTCAGAGTTACATGGACTATATTACTTGCAGCAACAGACAAATTAAACATATAAGAACATAAATACAATACAAGAAAAGCAAGAAAACTAGTAAATATGCTTAAAATAGAGCATGTATTCTCCTTGACCTCTTCCCCACTGCGTTAATTCTACTATAAAGACAATATGAAACATAAAATTGGTGCAAACTTGGGTTTTCTTCACTTAAGAGAAAGAAATTTAGACGTATATTATGAATACAAATATGATACTGATATTAGAAGAAAACCTAGAGGAAGAACATCATTCTTCCTTTTTCCTTATTCCTCATACAAAGATCAACATATTCTCTACTTGTTTCATAGTCAAAAGTAATCTTCTCTAGGAGCTACGTTAGAAGGCATTATTTGTGATTTCTCGAATTTTTTAGGTAACAAAAAGCTCTTCAACTACAAGCAAAAGAAATTTTATAGTTCATCATTCAGGACACCAAATGTAAATGTTGTCGCAGCATGTAATACAAAATAAATTGGTCTGGGTATTTTGAGGTAATTATACCAGTACTAAAATGGTAGCCTTTATCAATTTCAAATCCTTGTGTGGGGAAGATTAAAGACTTGCACATACAGTGACTAGTGACTACCTTCCATAAATCAAAAACCAGAGGATCCAATGGTACAAAATATGTATGACCTCTGGAGACAGACATGTGTGCCTGGTGTCAAATTAGACAGGTGGTGTCTGAGATGATCAAACTTCAAAATCATAGACTCAAGGACACAACCACACATTATGATATGAAATACAATAAACACACATACACACAAACACATGAGTGTAAGTACTACAAAAAGTCACAATAAGAATCATTCATACTACCTTTTAAGAGAAATCTTGATTTATACAAATAACCAAAATATTAGAGTAAATCTGATAAATTACAAAGAAAACCCTATGTGCATTCTAAACAGCCTAATTTTGTGTCTCGGCATGCCTCAACACCACCATTTAATGTAGTTATGCGATGTCCCCATATCTTAGAATACCACATATTTTAACTATCATAAGATTCACCATGGTCTCGTACAATGTTCACAGTATGTATAACGAGTTACAAATATATTTCACATATTTTAACTATCCTAAGATTAACCTAGGTCTCGTACAATGTTCACAGTTTGTACACTGAGTTACAAATATATTTCACCCTTCTGCATAAAAACTACTACTCCCTCGGGCTTAAAACGAGCATCCTGTTGGTGATCAAGAAAATTAAGTAGGTTGATATTTAAGCAATTTTACTAGCACAATACATGAATACCCTTAGTGTTCACATTATAGCATTGCAAGTATACATTGGACATCATAGTTTACAAAAGGTGAATTTAGTACCTTCATTAGAGAAGGGACAAAATAAAAATAAAAATTAAAGATACACTCATTTTTGGATGGAGGGAGTATTAGATTAGTAAAATGGCATGATAGATATCCGAAAAAAAGAGATTACACAATTGGTAGCTCCTCAAGACAATCGCTGTTGTACGTAATGGCAACAATGTGCAAATCAAAATGAAAAAAGTTGCTTTTATCCAGAAAGAAATACCGTTAACAGGCTTCATCTTTCAACAAATGAATAAGCTATATAAAATATATACTCACAGCTTCTGTAACTGAACGTCCACTGAATTTGACGGTAAAACTTGAGTAATGTCATTGTTCTGTTTCCATGAGGGCACACTAGCCCTGTTGGCCAACTGCAACACAAGGAAAATAAGGGTATGAAGAAGACCAAACAGACAAATGTAAAAAGTTGACAGTAATTCCAAAGGATGACAACAAACTCAAGCTAAACCAACTTTTTGTAAAATAAGATAAGACAAAGAGTGACTTTTTTCTTGTGTGTGTGTGTGATAAGAGAGACAAAGGGAGACATTAACGTCCATGCACTCGATTAAACAAGGCAGCTTTCAGAAGTCACGGCCAAGGGAAAAAAAATAATTAAAGGCACGAGCACCTATATGAGCCTTTAGATAAGTCAAATAACTGAATAAATAAATTGGCATGGAATATTAGGCTCTTTAGAAGACAGAAGTGGAGGTCGTCGGGGGGAGGCAGTAGTTTGAGACCAAACAGGACTAGAGAAAAGGGTAAAAGGGAGCTTAAACAGTTGTGTAGTAGCCTAGATTTCGATATGTGTAAGGGACGGAAGGGGGGAGAGGAGGAAAAACACTGTTTAATATGTATATTAGAATTGTTTCCTGAAATGTGTGGGGTCTTAATGATGCAAGTAAAAGAACTTTGATTAGAGGTTTGGTCAGGAGATGGAAGCCGAATGTCGTTTGTCTTCAAGAAACTAAAATGGAAAAGGTCGATGTCAAAATCATAGATAGTCTTTGGAGTGATAGGGGGTGGATTGGGAACACTTAGATTCTGTTGGGGCAGCGTGGTGTTTTAATTATGTGGGATAGAAGGGTTCTGCCGAAAGTCGATTTATTGTTTGGTAAATTCTCAGTGTCATGTCTTCTGAAGGCTGTGGAAGATGACAGAGACTGGCTCTTTACAGGGGTTTATGGGCCCAGAAATGCAGTTGAGAGGGTGAGTTTCTGGACAGAATTAAAGGATATTAAAGCCAGATGGGATGTGCCGTGGTGTATAGGGGGCGACTTCAATGTGGTTAGATTTCCTCATGAACGATCAGGCACTCGTAATTATTCAAAAGAGATGATGGAGTTTAATGACTTCATTAATGAGTTGGCGTTGGTGGACCTTGCTTTGGTAGGGGGAAACTTCACGTGGTTTAGGAATGGTGAGCGTCAACAATTTTCGAGAATTGATAGATTTATAATTTCAGGGGATTGGGAAGACTGCTTTAATGGCTCTACTCAGTCCTGTTTGCCGATCCTCAGATCATGTGCCTTTACTTTTAGAGTGTGGTGGTACTTCAAAAGGGAAATCTCCTTTTCGGTTTGAGAATATGTGGTTAAAAGAGCCTGGATTTATGGATTGGGTGAAGGCTAGGTGGGATTCATATTTGGTGGCAGGCGATCCGAGTTTCAAAATAGCCAAAAAAAATTGAAGCTGCCTAAGGAGGATTTAAAAGTGTGGAACAGAGAGGTTTTCGAAAAGGTGGATGTCAAAATTAAGTCCTGTTTGGAAGTTATAAGCAGGTTCGATGAGAGAGCAGGGGAAGGTTTACTGGATGAGGCAGAGGATTCTCTTAGGGTGCAGTTAAAACAGGAGTTGAAAACTCTCCTTATTTCATGAAGAGATCTGCTGGAAACAAAAATCTCGGGTGCAGTGGCATAAGGAAGGAAGATAGCAATACCAAGTTCTTTAACAGGATGGCAAAGATTCGTGGGGCCACAAAAAAGATTAAGTCTGTTAAGATAGATGAGGTGTTGCTGGAAGATGCGGAAGATATCAAGGATGGCATCGCGGGTTTTTATCAGCGGCTTTATGAGGAAAGTGGGGATTGGAGACCAAATCTGGATAGAGTTAACTTTGAGAGTCTTAGTGTGGAAGACTAGGCAGTGCTGGAGCTCCCTTTTTCTGTATAGGAAGTGGCAGCGGTGTTACGCAGTATGGTGGGTGACAAAGCTCCAGGTTCGGATGGTTTCTCTATGGCTTTTTTTCAACACTATTGGGAGGTGGTTAAGGAGGATATTATGGATGTGTTCCAATTTTTTCATTCCAGTTTGAGGTTCGAAAACAGCCTTAATCCCAAAAAAGCGAGGCGCAATTGATTTGAAAGATTTTCGCCCAATCAGTTTTGTTAGTGGAATTTATAAGCTTATCTCGAAAGTGCTAGCGCAGAGATTGAAAGGGATGTTTGGCAAAATCATTTCGGCATCACAACATGCTTTTGTAAAGAATAGACAAATCCTTGATGCGTCTTTTATTGCCAATGAAGTTGTGGATGATAGATTGAGAAATGGTGCTCCGGGGTTAATGTGCAAGCTGGATATCGAGAAAGTGTATGATCATGTGAATTGGAATTTTCTGTTTTGTATGATGGAAAGGATGGGGTTTGGCAAAAAATGGATTCAAATGATTCAATTCTGCATTTCTGTGGTACGCTTCTCTGTGTTGGTGAATAGGGAACCATCTTCTTTTCTAGCTCGAGGGGCTTACGCCAAGGTGACCCACTATCCTCGTTCCTGTTTATTATCGTTATGGAGGCTCTTAGCAGATTATTAGAGAGGGCAGTCCTGGGAGGTTTCATCAGTGGCTTTAAGGTGGGAAGGAGAGGGGAGGGGGAGACGTCGGTATCCCATCTTCTATTTGCATGACACGTTAGAGTTTTGTGGGGCAGATAAGGCCCAGCTGGGGTATCTTTGCCTGGTTCTACTATTTTTTCAGGCAGTTTCGGGGTTAAGAATTAACATTTCCAAGAGCGAAATTATTCTGGTTGATGCTGTGGAAAATTTCAGAGATTTAGCGTCGTTTTTTGGGTGTAAAACTGCCTTTCTTCCCTCCTCTTATCTAGGCCTTCCAATTGGTGTCCCGTATAAAAGTAGAGCGTTGTGGAATCCATTGAACATTTTGAGCACAGATTGGCAGGGTGGAAGCGTCAACTTCTATCCAAGGGGGGGAGGCTGGTTCTAATCAAGAATACTCTTTCTAGTTTGCCGACCTATTTTCTATCTCTCTTTGTGATCCCTACTACTATCCGGCAAAGACTAGAGAAATTGGAAAGAGACTTCGTCTGGGAAGGACAGTCGGAGGGCTTTAAGTTTCATTTAGTGATTTGAGAAAAGGTTTGCTCCATGGTGCAAGAGGGAGGTTTGAATGTAAGAAAACTTAAACATTTTGAGGCATTGTTGGGGAAATGAGGCATTGTTGGGGAAATGGTTGTGGAGGTATCTCACAGAAAAGGAAGCTTTTTGGAGGCAAGTGGTGGTTTGTAAGTATGGGGCAGGGGGCCATTGTTGGTTCCCTAATGAGGTTAATTCTACTTTTGGGGTGGCAGTGTGGAGGGGAATTAGAAAGGTTGGAGTTCCTTTGAGAGATTCATTGCTTTTGAGATTGGTAGCGGGGTTACCATGAAATTTTGGGGAGATAGATGGTGTGGGAATTCCAGCTTGAGGGAGGTATGCTAGAATTTATTCGAGATCTCCACGGACAAAGATTGTAGAGTTAGCTCTGTTTTGTCTATGGAGGGTGGTACACCTGTTTGGAATCCCACGTTTAGAAGGAATTTTCATGATTGGGAGATTGTTTCAGTAGGGTAGCTTTTGGAGAGACTTCATGAGCAAAAGATAGACAACGGGGATGATAAGGTGGTCTGGAAAGGTAAAAGGGGTACTGTTTTTCTGTCAGATCGTATTATGTCAAGCTCCTTAACAGTGATAGAACTTCTTTCCCTTGGAAAGTAGTTTGGAATTCTCAAGCTCCAAAAAGGGTGGCTTTCTTCGTGTGGGAAGCGACCTACGAAGCTATTCTTACAGGGGATAATTTGCGAAAACGTCATATGGTTTTCGTCAATAGGTGCTATATGTGCAAGGCTAGTGAGGAAAGTGTGAATCATTTCTCCTTCACTGCCAAGTTGCTGAAGAACTTTGGAATTTCATGCTGGGGTTGTTTAAGATGACTTGGGTCGGGCCGAGATCGATTCTTGATCATATTAGGGCCTGGTCTTTTGGGTACAAGAATAGGAGAAATCGTATTTGGGAGACAGCTCCTTTGGGAGTGTGTTGGACTATTAGGAGGGAGAGAAACCATAGGGCCTTTGACAATGTGGAAATGTCTGTCCCGGATTTGAAGAATGTTCTGATTCGAACTCTGCATTTTTGGTGCTCCGAGGCAGCTCATTCAATGTCCTGTCCTAACACTACTCTTGTAGATTTTGTTAATAATATTGATAGTGGATAATTATTTTGGTAGATTTATATAAATTTTATTTTAGTTATCAAAAAAAAAAGACAGAAGTAAGATCCCAATTATTCTCCTATGCTTCTACTATCATTATCCATTATTTACTCCTGCAGAATTTTCAATTTTCTTTACAAATTGTATTCCCTATTATCAAATCTTCACTTCATGGTTCCAGGTTGAGCCCATAGATAGGCGTTCAATGAACTGCTCATCTTTATTGCTTCAGCAACTTAGAATTTTACTCGTTGTTTGAGACACAAAGTTTATAACATAAAAGTTTTCACATAAGGATTTTAGACAGCAGTTGCTAACAGTAAGTTCTATATTATACATTGCTGTGATCCTTTCCTTTTTCCTGTGCAGCAATTTGATTAACTAAACTTTATATAAAGACTAAAGAGAACTCAAAGCATCAAATGCCTACAGAAGGTCATGACAAGAAAAGCCCAATGTGTTTCCACTTCACTTGGCTCAGCTTAAACAACCAGAAAAGGGGTACCTGCTTATTGTTGAAGCCATCAATGACTTTATTATTCCCAGGGGGCCATTCAAAAGAGGATGTGTCTGACCCATATCGAATTCCATCCGCAGCAACAGGCTGATAGTATTGACTTGTTGTTTGAGATTTGTTCAGTTCATCCACCTTACGATAGCATTTTTCCTTCAAAGATTCTAGCTCATCTACCACTACTCGCAATTGCTGAAACCACAGTAGAAAAAGGATCTAGTCACCTAAACATAAATGGATCAGGAGCATACTGAACAGATGATCACAAAGAGCTAGGCACCATAATCACCTTCATGCTATATGCTCTCTCTTTCGGGCACAGGACCTGGAAATCTCGATGGTTTTTTATAGTGTCCATCACCAAACTGGCAAAAACTAAAACAATTAAGCGAGCAGCATTCAAACATGGTTTAAAAGGTACAGACTAGAATCTAGTTGATTTCTACTTTCTTCACCTTGAATATCTCAAAAGCATAATATACAAGTCTATAATATTATTCTCCTCACGATAGATACTTGCCTGCATGTAAGAGAAAGAACATTAAGCCAGCGTTTTCAGTCAACAACATATTATGATATCACAAAGAAAGTCCTTCTCTCTCTCTCTCTCTCTCTATATATATATATATATATGTATTTGTATATGTATGTATATGTATATCAGTATATGTATATAAATAATATTATATTCCTAGAATTTTGTATGAGAAAAGAATAAGGATAAGGTATATATAGAAAGTAAAACGATACCTAAGTGAACACTAAGTTCAGATTAGAAAATTTATTTAATCTACTTTCATCGAAAAATGAACGGTTAACACTATAAGAAATAAATTGGTATGGAAATATACTGAGATGTACAACTTTGCCACAGCATGTGGATTTAGCTACATAAATCATACCCTACCAAACTTCCACAAATGCTTTTCAGTTTTTACCTACCCCTACCCTTGTCGTTGATATTGATATTATCTCTCTTGTTAACTTGCATTTATTGGTCTGCATTTTATGTGTCTGTACAATAGCAAGTGGTATTCTCTCATTTTATTGCCTATTAGTGTTACCTTTACCTATGGAAAAAAGTATTTGGTTTGAAATTTATCTTTTCTAGTCAAGTCTCATCCATTTCACCATTCTCATTTCGGCGATTTCACTATATGAACATATTATTTCTTAGTTGCCTATCAAGCCATACCATGAAAATTAATGCCTTAATGTTCTAAATTTTTCTTTCAACTTCATGGGTATATGTCAATCACTTCTTTTTTTTTTTTTTTTGATAAGTATTATATACCAAAGGGTCTAAACAGGAGATGCGTCCCTGAACAAGTATAGGAATACACAATCGGACTAATCTATAGAAAAATTATTAACAAAATCGATACATGAAATGTTATGAATATTGGAAGTATTAGTATCCTCAGCCCCCCAAAAGGCCAAAATCGATACATGAAATGTCAATCACATAAAACATGTACACACGCACTTCTCAACTTCCAACTTGAGTTAAGCCTGTGATGACCAATTGACCATCCTCTCCCGCTTGGTTAATAGTATACACTAGGTAGCAAATTAATGACTTTCTAATTATTATTTTTGTTCGTTCAACTTAAGTTCTTAACTGAATTTCCTTTTATAATCCTTCTCCCTCTGAATTTGCATTCCTCATTACTCTGTCGTACTCCTATAGATTTTAATTTGCGTCAACGAAGATCTGTCAACACTTCAAGCTTATCACTAAGCATTGCACCACCACCCCTCTCACCAAAAAAAAAAAAAAAACACACACACACACACACACAAATCCATAGGCGCCTCACCAATGAGGACAGTGCCATTCACATATAGCATGCATCATTGTATTCCCTCCTTTCCAAAAAAAAGAATCATTTGACTTTTCAAAGCCAATTTGACTATTTTTAAATGAAAATTTCATATAGATTAACTTGCTTTTTCAAAACTACAAAACTTATAGTTCATATTTCTTCTTATGTACTTATTAATTACTCCCTCCGTCCCAAAATTATTGTCAAATTTGACTCAATACACGGATTAAGAAAAAATATGATGAAAATGTAAGGGTAAAGTGGTAAAAGTGTTATCTTAAAAAAGAAAGTTTCAAAACAATTATTTGGGACGGACGAAAAAAGAAAGTTTGACAATAATTTTGGGACCAATGGAGTATTTTTTATAACTAAACGAATGTACGTCAAAGATCAATTTGAGAGATGTTTAACCTAACTTGATAATGAAATGGAGACTCTCTCTTTAGAGTATCATTTTTTTCTTTTTTTATAAGTAAGTTTGGTCCCGTGATACAGGGATTGGAACCAAGTACCTCAAGGTCTTCGCCTTAAGTGTCATCTCTCCCACCCCTTGGGGTCAAGTATTTTTTATAAATAAACATCTCTCAAAGATCAATTTGAGAGATGTTTAACCTAACTTGATAATGAAATTGAGACTCTCTCTTTAGAGTATCATTTTTTTCTTTTTTTATAAGTAAGTTTGGTCCCGTGATACGGGGATTGGAACCAAGTACCTCAAGGTCTTCGCCTTAAGTGTCATCTCTCCCACCCCTTGGGGTCAAGTATCATTTTGTACCTGAGGGGGGGGGGGGGAATGGACATTTACAGTGGTGGCACGACCCTAAAAAAAATCCACAAGCAAAACCCCTCAAAATTCTAACTAAAACACTATAATATCCATTCTACACCGATAATCAATCCTATCAGCAAACAATATTGCGAAAGATAGTAATTTAATTGCAAATGCGTCTGTGTGTGTTCAATAATAGGTATGCAGTAAGGTATCATCATTTCAAAAAAAAAATGGAAAGTGAAAATAAAAACAGGCAAGACCAAAATGAAACTAGGAACAATTTAACCTACCTAAACACTAACTTAAGCAGCTTTATTTAAAAAATATCGACTAATAATCAAAATTGATAATCAGGTAACACGAAAATAGAAACTATTCATCTCAATTACGATTTTTTTAATGCATTTTACTTAGATAGGCAAAGAGAGAGTGAGAGAATAATCGTACTTGTTTAAGGAGATTATCGGCGATTCGGTAATAATTGCGTAGCGGAATTCGATTGTCGACATCGATCTTCCGTGCCATAGCGTTGATATTGATCGGCTTACCGAGCGGCGGCCTCATTTTCGATGTGGGAATTGGTTGTAAGTAGGGGTTTCAGGTGATGATGGTTGCCGGCGACGAGATCGTTTGAACGTGTTCGATTAAGGAAGGTAGATACTTCGGCAGTTTGGAAAAATGAAAAAAGAAAAAAGAAGCCAGCATGCTTCTCGTTTGTTTATGTCGACATAGTGTGGCACAGGCAAGGCTTTGTTTGTCTGTGATCGCTTCCTTGGTTTATTTGGGTTATAAGGTCAACTCAATTTGAGTTGACGATTGCTACTCTACTCCATTATCTCGTTCCTCAATTTTCTAGTTTAAATTAATGGCTAAATCTATATATATATAAAAGCTAGGTAGTCTAAAAGAGGTAAAATCCCACCAAAATACACTTGCTAAAAAAGGAAAGTCATCTTTAAGTATTATTATATAGTAGTTAAGCATCGTTGGGAACACAACGATTAATTGATTACACAATTCTCAAGATTTATTGAAAATGTGCAAATATGCACATGTTGTAGAAAATAACAAGTTTCTATGTAGTAGTATTTAATATGGGTAGTCACCCATGTGAAAATCTGTTAATACAAATCTCTTTTGGTACATACTTAATTTATTGATTAATTAAAATGAGCAAATAACATTGGAATAAGAACAAATGTGCTATAAAAAACATATTCATTGAATACTTGTGATTACAAAATAAAATATAATCACAATCTATATATATATAAAAGCTAGGTAGTCTAAAAGAGGTAAAATCCCGCCAAAATGCACTTGCTAAAAAAGGAAAGTCATCTTTAAGTATTATTATATAGTAGTTAGCATGCATTGGGAACACAAATCTGATTAATTGATTACACAATTCTCAAGATTTATTGAAAATGTGCAAATATGCACATGTTGTAGAAAATAACAAGTTTCTATGTAGTAGTATTTAATATGGGTAGTCACCCATGTGAAAATCTGTTAATACAAATCTCTTTTGGTACATACTTAATTTATTGATTAATTAAAATGAGCAAATAACATTGGAATAAGAACAAATGTGCTATAAAAAACATATTCATTGAATACTTGTGATTACAAAATAAAATATAATCACAATTAATTATAAAAAGTTTGCTATGAAAATCTTCATATATGACTTATCTGTATTTGAAACTTTTGTGTCTCTTTCATCGTATCCGAAATTATAATATCAAAGCAAACTTTATTTTTGCAAGTAACCACAGTTAATTATAACTTATTGGTAAATCATATGAATATATACGATTAAATTATAGTAGTAGATACCAACCACAAATTTCAAATATTTAATAAATCTATATGGTATATAGAGAAGAATATACATCTGAATTACTATTTATATTACTTAAGATCCTAAATTTTAATAACAAAAAATATTAATTATTAAACTCTATAAAATTATGAACAAGAAAATGATTTAAACAATTCATAAAATATTTGATTAAATGATATCAATTATACCGATATAATTTGTTTCATTCATCATGTTTTTTCTTTATTTTTTTATTTTGTTTATTATCTTCATTTTATTTGTGTATAATTTAATTAAAAGAGATATATGCGCGTGCGTTTAACGCACGGGTGTAAAACTAGTTACTCATTAATTTTGGGGTTTCAACCTAAGTAAAAAAATAACCACTAATTAAGAACAAAATATCAGATATGCTATACGATAACATAACATATAATTAGACCAAAAACAACAAAGATTATTTGAGGAGTTTAGCAGGATTTTTTGAGATTATTTGAAATAACAAAGGAGCTTAAAAAATGCTTAATAACCAAAAAGTGGTTTGGGGAGCTTCTTTGGCTCATGTGCTTAGAAAAAAATTTTAAGTCAAAACGATGTTGTTTTATTGAAAAATACATCAAAACTCCAACGTTTTGGCAAAATGAACCTGACACCGTTTGTGCCTCCTGTGCACGTGCACTGCCAGCCCCTTTGATCCAAAAAACCTTTCCATGTGTCATTACACTAGTGGACTACAATTTATTTTCCTCCCTTCTTGTTCTTAACCAATTTTGAGCCAAGTTGGCATTATTTTTTTCTATCTTTTTTTCTTGATTTAAAGTACACATTTTTACCTATAAATAGAGACTTGGTTTGTTTCATTTGAATATCAAAATAAATTTATATAATTTTTTGAAGTTTCTAGCTATTTTATTTGTTGATATAAGCAAAATATTAAATTTATTGAGATAAAGATGGTGAGGTATATAAAAGTGTTGGAGTTTATGCATTGTTGGAAGAGTATTTTTGTTTGGGAGCTAAAGTGGAGAGCTTAATGGTATTTTTGTAATAAAAATGAAAAACATGAAGTTTAAGCTCCTCAAATAAGGAGCTTTGTTGTACATGCTCTTAGTGGAAACCTCATTCACCGAAACTTTCATGAACTTTTTCGATGATTGTCGAAACTTAATTTCTAATATAGGTAATATAAATTTGTCTAATCAATTAAAACTTTGGTACCAATATCTACTTGTAGGAATAGATAATTACTTACACCCAAATAGTACTCAATGGAATAATCAATCTATATTATACTGTTAATGAATAAGAACGTGCGCACAAAGCTTTCATTCATATATTACAATACATAAAATTATGCATTGCAATGCACAAATTAAATTGCGATGCATCAGAATTCCAATTTGATGCATTGCAAACTAAACTAGACCTCATGTCCCTTGGCTTTCATGCATCGGTTACTCAATTGGATACATTGCAAAATGAATTAGAACCTCATAACAAAATATTTAGTTCAGATGCAATTATTTAGAATTTCGATGCATCAATTCCATTGCTTCTTTCCTGAACTGTTATTTGTTAATTTAATGCATTGATTTTTGTACAAGTAAGAAAACAGGTACGAAGCTAAAAAGAGGCGTGAGATTTGAAATTGCAAAGGATAGAGTTGGAGACATGTACCCAATTCCTATGTTTATGCATATATGAATTCCAGAATTTAATCAAAAGTGAAAACACCACGGATTACTAGGTACTCATGGAAACAAAATCTTGATTTATTTGTACTCAATTTCAAAATGAGTCCCTCTCGTACGTACAATGGGCATGAAAAAAGATTATGTAGACAATGGGGAAGAAGATAGGAGGGATTTGTTTAATTTTTCGAGAGACCAAGGTTGTAGGGAAAATAAAGATCAATCTCAAGGCATTTGAGTGAACAATGAAGACGAAAATTGTTCATTCCAATTGGATGCATCGACATTTCAATTCGATGCATCGCAAACTGAATCAAACCTCATGCCCATTGGCATCGTAAAATGAACCAGACCTCATGTCCCTTGGCGAAGCATGAATTTGAAATTGTGATGCATGAATTTCATGCATCTGTTATCCAATTGGATGCATCGTAAAATGAACCTGAACCTCATGTCTCTTATTTCATATACATAATAAAACAAATGATTCATTGATACATCTTTCATGCATCGTAAATCCAAATTAATGCATCGCGATTCACAAATGATGGACGTGATTCAAAATTCATGCATCTAGATTCAAAAACCGTGTCCAACGAACAAATTTATATTCAGATAATTTCATCGAATAGTTTACATATATAGTAACACTACAAACAAAATTAATATATTTTGAATCACACACACAAACACAATAATGAAGAAGAAAACGAAGAAGAAGAAGATAGGTGGTGGATTAATTGAATCCAAGGTGAAACACATTAGGAACGATTTCACAAAAGTAGACTTTAGGGATTATAATGATATAGCCATTTGAGAAAAAGAGCATAAATGAGAATAAACCTGGAGGGAAGAGAGACGAGTTCGTTACGATGAGAAGAGAGGGTATTTCAGGAAGAATTTAACGAAGATGGACTTATGCGGTTTAAAAAAAAGTACTTAACATGTTGAAAATTGAATAAAGTGGATCGGCCTGCAATTTATTCTTGAAACTATGACGAAAGATTACACTTTAATATATAAACCAATCTCATGTGAACTATAATATTTGGGTCAACACTTTCGAAGGTCACCGCTTCGCTTATAAGCCACCTTTACTCTCAATAAATCATCTATATATATATATATAAAGGTGCACTTCAAAAAATGGCAGCACTTCTATTTTGTATTTATGCATTTTTTTTTCTTGGTAAATGAAAAATCAAAATTTCCATAATTATTGGATGAATTTGCTTTGGAAGTATAAATGGAATTTGGATCATAAGTATTGAAATGATACATAAACAAAAAAATATATTGCATTCAAATGAAGATGAATCATTTTCATTGAGTATTATTATTAAAAAAAACTAGTACTCTTGCCCATGCCGAAGACATGGCGCCAGTTTGAGAATTTATCAATAAATGAAATAATGTGGAAATGAACCCAAATACCTAACAAAATAAAACATTTTACTTCGATATTTATTTTATAAGAAAACCAAGAAATAAATATTTTAATTGTAACTACTGTTAAAATACAAAAAAAAAATTAATTGTTTTCTCAATAAAAAACTCGATCTTCCTCTTAAGGGGTTTTTGCTTAACTTTGTAAACATGAGATGCAATAACTTTGTCTATTATTTCCACCTACACATGAGACAAAGAAAATTCAAACATATTCAATTATCCAAGTTTTCTGCTTCATCTACAAAACTCGAATCCTACAACATACTATCATTCAAAATCTAACAGGCGAACGAAGATGTATTTGATCCAAATTAATAAACCTTAAAAGCTAAAAAAATATGGTAATTAAATCAATGGAAACCAATACACATACCCCAATAAACGAAACCACAACAATGAGAAGATGTCCAACATTATATAAAAATAAACTCGTGCGTGCCGATGGCATGGTGCCGATAAGCGTGATCAATGTATGAACCGAGCATGATGAAAAAATTAATTAAGAAACTACAACTAAATATTTGTAAAACCGTAAAGTCTCTTTGCAGGAGCAGAGAGATTAATTAATAATTTGTACAGCTAGCGGGCGACCAAAAACGGGCCGGACAAAACTTATGAATTTTTTTTGTTTGTATAAGAAATTGCGGGCCGGAAAAAAAAAATAAATTGCCAAACAAAAAAAGGGGTCGGACAAAAATTAAATTGATTAAGTTAATTACGATAACAGTTAAAAAGAAAAAAATATTTCAAATTACAAAACTTAATTTTTTTTATTTGTATACGAAATTGCGGGTCGGAAAAAAATTAAATTGATTAAGTTAATTAAGATAATAATTAAAAAGAAAAAAATTAAAATACAAATATTCAAAACTTACCGCTGGACTAAAATTAAATTGATTAATTATGCACTTTAAAACAATAAATCTAGTAAAACAATATCGGTAAAACCATAAAATAATAAATGTAAAAGCGTAAGCGTAAATAATAAGTAAGTCGTAGAATATGTCTTTATTGGAACAGTTGTCTATTTTTGGAAGAAAAAGAAGCAGTAAAATTGGAAAAAGTAACTGCATGTCACACGTTTACAATTTATATTAAATGTAGAGCGTAGGATTACAGTAAAAGAATTAATCTCGACATGTAATTAGTTTTTACCAATTACACACGTGTTTTGGCATCTCTGTGCCTATTGCACGATGCCAGTATATATGATTTCGTCAATTCAAATGACTGTATCTAAATAGAAGGTGTTATTTAAAAAATATTACAGTTGATGTGTACAATGCTTCAAGTAATAGTTAAGGGACTGATATTTTATAAGGGGTGATTGTTTAAAAGACTAATCGCAGTGTACGACTTTGTAATATGAACGTAAAATATAGGGATAAGAAAAAGGGGTGACTACTCATAACATTAATTGTATGTGGTTAAAAATGGATAACTACTCACACATGTGAATGTGAGGGTAGTCAATTACCTAGTTGTTTTATAAGGAAACATAATTCTAATAGTATAAGGAAACCCAGAAGAGGGGGTTACCCAAATAAATGACAGCCGTATGATGATAGTAAAAAAAATTAAATCCTGACCTCTGAATAGCCGTAGGATGATACCTAGCTTCTTTGTAATATAGATTATCTGTTTCTTAAGCTACAATGGTATTTCAAATAAATAATATATAATTATTTATTTCAATAATTGAATACAACATCACAATATAATAACATGGATTATGGGCAGGATTAATTTCGGGTGTTGTACATGGACGCCTAGGGGAGATCAATAGTTTCATGGCTATTCAATTATCAACTAGATTTCAATAATGAATCTAATATAAATTAATTGTTATTTTTTTGATGAACATTGTAATGTTCCCCAAGTATGAAAAAATATGGGTGAAATTGAGGCGGAGTCCTCTTTTTGAAGTTTATAACCCCACCAGTCCACCCTTCTTTTTCATCAATCGCTAAAGTCGCTTTTTAAAAAATTGGTCATACAATGCCCAAATCATCTTCTTCCACAGTAAGGATGAATGCGGAGGAGGAGCAAGAAGACGGCTTATGACGGGGGAGATGGAAGAAGAAGGTGGAGGACATGGTTTGGTTCATTACATTTTTGTATCGCGATGCAAAAATATCATATTAAATTGATGAACTGCGGTGCAAAAAATTAATGCAATAAAATTGATGAACCGCAGTGCAATTAGACCGGGAAATTAAACTATTGAATCGCGGTACAAAAATTAATGCAATAAAATTGATGAATCATGATGCAAGAATTAATGCAATAAAATTGATCAATCACGATTCAATCAGACTAGGAAATATTACTATTGAACCATAGTGCAAAAAATTTGATATATTGTGGTTCACTTGTGTGATGCGTCTAAATAATTTGGATGCCTTGTGTGAGCCGATCGGACACACGGCTTTCAAGCGTGTGCGTGAATCCTCTAAGCCCAACTGCGTAATAAGGAAGAACAAGCGTGAACTAGGCGGGGGCACTCACTTGAGCCTCGTGTAAATCGATACACGGATAAGCTTGAGGTTGAGTAAGTAATTTGACGAGTTTTGGCTAGAGAATTAGATTGCGCGTACCTCTCCAAATTTTCCCAAGCTTTTATACGCCTTGCAGGAGACATAGCGCCCCTGACCATGAGTAGCCGCCCATGATTAGCATTAGCGCCGCGATCTCTAATGCTTGCCCATGATTGGCATTAGCTTACCCATGATTGGCATTAGCGCCCCTGGCGGTCATGGCCTTTAATAAGCGACATTTAATTAGCTCGTGATGACAACGGGTTATCGTAGAACTTGTAGGTCATTCTTGTTGGTCGAGGATTCTTGCTCGGGTATAACCACCTCAGCTGTTACCTTGGACTTTACCGAACATGAATGTCTCAATTGTTAATAGCTCTTCGATGTGGACCGAACAATAATGCTGGTTTATCAATTTTGCTCGTTTAGCAGAGCCCCATCTCACAGTATTCAACGACCAAAACTAAGGTTTTGCCGGTTGCTCGCATAACACCTTTGCTCGCTTGCTCATAGGATACACCGCGACACGTGGCTCGTGGATTGGGCCTATTGGGCCGAGCGGCTCGGTAACCCCGACTCCTTGTCTTCAGAGTATTCATGCTCGTGACGAGGAGGAGCACAAAAATTCAGAGCACCCTTCCTTCAAATAGTCTTGAAACTAAAAGCGGAGTGGGCGGCAATTTCACGAGGCGTCTCAAACAAGCGTTCATGAAAGTCAACGTCGGCCGCCCCGATTTGGCGAGCCAATTCCATGCCCATTAAATCTTTGCCTGGTTCACAGCGCCTCGTGCTTCGGGCCCGATGATTCGTCCCCAGCGGCGAGCTTTCTTTGGGTATAACGAATTCCTCTCTTTTTACAACTTTACGCCTCAAACAATTCAAAGCGATTCTCAACGAGGTAGGCGAAGCGAGCGAAGCCTCTGCGAGATTTTCGTTAAAGAGCTACTTCGAGTTCAATCCTTCGAGTCTTTCGGCGAATCAAGATTTTCTCCATCTCTCGAGGTATTTCATATTTCCCCCTTTTCATTATTCCATTGCCTATCTTTTCTTAATTTACGGATTAGGGTTTATCTTTGCGTAAACCCCACTTTTTAGATCTTTACGCAAATTGTTCATCCCAAATCCAATCGCCTTTGTCTTTCATGAACTACCAACCCTTTTCAACCCAAACCAGGGAATCGAGAACTCTATGATCGGTACACGTTTCTTGATCTCACCACTCTTTCCGATCAATTTTTCTTTTGTCATACTTCACCCAATCAATGTCTAACACCTTCTCGATTCCTCTTCTGTAGGATGTCTAGCGAAGAAACTATCTCCGAAATGGAAGGCAGGAGCTACGATCATGGAGCTCCAGGAAGAAATGCCTCCATCCTCGACCTCATCCTCGAAGATAGCGAGGCTGGATGTGGTCCCTTTAATTACTCGTCGGCCTTGAGCAAGCTTTGTATAGCGAGCGAGCAACAAACAAATAGTGGTTCCCAAATCCCTCATGAAGCGTGCGAACAAATGATCTTCCTCGCCCAAGTAACCAAGCTTCTGGGTAGAGCCAAACTTCGTTCGTTCTGCTCTTCATATTCTTCTCCCTCGATTAAGTGGGAAGATTTGAACTCAGAAGCGAGGTTAGTACACAGTTACACTCGCTAGGAATGGACCCCCAGCTTTAAGCGTCAGCGCCTTTGATTTAGACATAGAAAGAAGGCCATAATTTTCAAGGAGACAAAATGGTGTTCTACTTCGACTTCTTTCAAGTTGGGCTCAGTCTCCTCTCGACCCATTCATTGTCGAGCTAATGAATGCCTCCGACACTTGTCCTGCGACCTCGACTTTAACCCTTGTTAGGTTTTTAGTATCATTCACAGTAGCACCGATCACTTTCGGGTTTGAGCCCGATATGACTTTATTCGCAAATTTTTCCTTCTCTCTCTTGATAAAAAATCTGGTCATTCGTATCAATGAGCGGTCAAACCATGGCTTCTTCAAACTTCTCGCGGCGGTCCCATCAAGGTCGATATTTGGGACGGAAAGCTTTACTTATTGAATCGAGCATTGGCGGCCGCTTGCTCCTATATCGGCGACTACGGTCTTCCAGAGAATGACAAAAACGCTAGAGGTGGGGAACCCAAGGTAGTTAAAGCTTTTAGGAAGTTACTAGGTGTAAGGGAAGGCGAGGCGGACAAGATTTTGTCTTGGATTGGCGAGTTCTCACTTGGGCCTCCGGCCTTCGATCTGTTGGGATCTCTTGCCTTCCCATTGAAGGAGTCGAACCAGAGTTATGTCGATCCGAAACTCCTCATCCATCTTGGGGTTCTTGCCATGGGAAGAAATTCCCTAGTGAATCGACGAGGATTGTGCTCGTCTTTGGAACTCTTTGCCGACCCCTACTCGCACTACGGTTATATCTCATTTGTTTACCTTGTCATCCTTTTTGATAACTTTGCATACTTATGCTTTTCTCGGTGCTAACATTCTCTTGACCTTATGCGAGATATGAGGCGGGTTGGACGGACGTTACCAAGTTCATACAGGTGCCAAAAAGCTCTAACAAGCAGCTTAGCATCAACATCGGCCAAATGACCATCGGTCTTCCCACGGTCAGGCCTACTTGGCCAGAACAGCGCCGGCGGACGAAACCGATCAACTGCGGCAACTTTATTCCTACACCTGGGTGAGAAAGCGATGAATGTCTCCACGCAATCATCAATGTGGAACTTCTTGGCTTTGAGGAGGAGCCGAGCCAGAGCGAACAAAAGCTGTCATGGAAAATACCTCTGCTCCCGACTCCCTCTGGCAAAAGAAGATTTTGTTATGCTGCGACCAACCTAAAGCGGCGCCCTCATTAGGGGCTTCGCCAATGTGCCGGCCTCCATAACATCGCCGTTACACAAAGAAGTGGTTTCAGGCCTTCTGGGACTGCTTGATGAAGCGATTGCATCATAGCGGTATCGAGAAAAGAATGCAGCGGACCGGCAAGGCTCGGTCTTGATTGGAGAGAGATGGGCATGTGCATGACCGAGGTAGTACCCTCCTCTTACCACTTGCTTTCTTTCCTTTTCCCTCACTTTTAACCCACCCAAACTTTTTAAACGGATCGCCCGATAAAGCCATTTTGATGTATGAGCGTTTGATCACCAATCTCAACAAAAAACAACAACGACCACCGAAAAGGATACCTTGGCTACTGAGAAAAATGCTTTGGAAGAGAGAAAATCAACTACATCAGAGCGACCTAAAAATACCGGGGAATCCCTCACAAGCAAGGTGGCCAGAGCTCTCCAAAATCGGAAGCCAGAAAACTTGACTCCTAGAAGCCAGTGACCTACAAAAATACGGAAAACGACCTTAAACAACATAGGCGGGGGTGCTTGTGGGAGGCTGCGTGCTTACCAAAATGATTTGGAAGGCTGCTAATGCCCAATCACCAAGCTCGAGCAAATCTTTGTTGGAGGCTGGCTTCGTTGTCCGGTGAGGCGAGGCGAGAGGCGGTTATTGAAGATTACAAGAGTTGGCTTCAAACGACTTCGCCAACGGTGTGGAAAGTGAAGCTTATCCGTTCTTTATGCAGGGCATGAACCACGTTTTGAGGCGGATCTGCGGCGGGTTGGAAATTCGCCAGAACAACTTCTTTGAATGGGGAGCTAATCCCTTATTTTGCTAAATGCGCTCAGCCAACCACTCCTCGTGCCCTTTAATGAAGATGAATTGGAGTCGTTGGCGGAGGCCGATCTTGAAGGGCTTGTCTCCACTGGAATCCGCCTGTTGCCCCCGTTACCGATCCCATTGCACCTCATGACACAAATCTGGGCATCTCAAGCTCCCCGTCCACCAGCGACAATGCTCAAGTCAGGGCAGATGGCGAGGTTACCATCTTGGAGTCGGTGAAGCAGAGGAACCGTCCCACCGCGCCAGCCAAAACTGACCCAGCCCATTGTGCTTGAACTCGTAACAACGGCTGCGTGCCTTTTCGGCCTTCGTGCCTTGTCCCAAACAATTTAATTCTTATGCTGTAATATTTTAACTTGCTTTCTTTTACTTGAATGACTTCACAATATAAGTTTTTCCAAACAAAATCATTTTTTACTCTTCTAGCGATCACCATTTAACTAAGTTTTTATTCGCTCTAAAAGCGATCACCATTTAGCTAAGTTTTTATTCGCTAAACTAAGCGATCACCATTTAGCTAAGTCCCTCGAACACCACTCTCTTACGAGCATAAAGCCTCATGCTTTAAATGTGAGGAATTCAATAGCAGGAAACCTCTTTAAATCTTCTCGAACATAAAGCCCTTTATGCTCTCGCCAGACTTGAAAAGATATTTAACTCAAACACCAACCCTTTGCTTAGAGGCTGGAAAAGCTCAATCGAAAAAAAACAACAAAAAGCCAACTTCGAAGACCCACTTTCCAAACAC
>CM028377.1:158489471-158719880 GCA_013146195.2 Codonopsis lanceolata | reverse complement strand
CGTACTCGGCGGTTGTTCAAAGGCGCTTTACGTTTCCGTTCCATCGGTGTAATGAGGGAAATGCGCTCCGTTTCCATTTTTCTGGGCGATCCATCTACGAACAATGTCGGGTGAGCGTTTTGCGAGGACACTCTTGCTGGAGCACTTGCTCGCTTGTGGAAGATCTTGATAAATCGCTTTCTCCCTTCTATTGCGAAGGAGGCTTCGGCAATGAAATCGGCCAAGATTTGAGCTCGATGGTTTTTCTTGGAAGGTAAACAATTGCATACTCAGTCAACTCAATGGCCCACTTCATCATTCTTCCGGCAACATCGGGCACATTGTAAATTCTTCAGCGAGGCAAGTCGGTATAAACCCGATTTCGTGGGCTTTGAAATCGACTTCGGTTTTCGCCCGTTATCATTAGCGTGAGAATCACCTTCGATGTGCATATACCTCGTCTCTACTTCGGTCGGCGCATGTGATACATAGTAGATGGGTTTAAAGTCCTCCTTCCTCTCTTAGCGGCTTACCGATGCTATGGCGTATCAGTTAGAGAGATAGACAAAGAGTCTTTCTCTGGTTTGGGCGACTTAGCGGGGGAAATTGCTTAGAGGTATTTTTGAGCTCGGCAAGCGAGGTCGCATTCTTTGTCCCATGTGAATTTTCTCGCTCCTCTTAGGATTTTGAAGAAGGGGAGGCTTTTTTCAGCTGATTTCGAGATGAACCTTCCCAAGGCTACTATTCTTCCATTCAGCTGTTGAACTTGCTTGATGCATATTGGGACCTTCATCTCGGTGAGTGCTTTTATTTTCTCGGGATTTGCCTCGATGCAGCTCATTCACCATGTACCCCAAAAACTTCCCGCCGTTCGCAGAAGGCACTGGCGGGATTGAGCTTCATTTTGTTCTTTCGAGGTTTCTGCGAAGCTGTGCTTTCTTGAGGTCGTCTATGTGGCCTGTTTCCTTCGTTTTGATCACCATATCATCTATGTAGGCCTCCACATTCCTCCCCAACTGGTTGCCGAAGACTTTGTTTACCATTCGCTGGTAGGTGGCCCCCGCGTTTTTCAGGCCGAACGGCATCATATTGTAGCAGTAGAGTGCGCCTGCCGCTCGGAAGGCTGTATTCCCTTGGTCCTCTTTCCACATCCTGATCTGGTGGTACCCTGAGTAGGCGTCCACGAAGCTTAAAATTTTGTATCCCGAGATAGAATCGACCAGTTGATCTATCCTCGGTAGTGGATACCAGTCCCTTCGGGCATGCTTTTTCGGTTGGTGAAGTTCACTACATCCTCCATTTTAGTTATTTTTCTTGACCATCACAACATTTGCAATCCACGTGGGGTAGTGGATTTCTCTTATGATCTCGGCAGAAGAAGTTTGGCTATTTCTCCTTGATGGCCTCTTGCTTTTCCGGGAGAAATATCTTGGCTACATTGCATAGGTACAAATGCTGGATTGATGCTTAATCTGTGTACTGCTACATCCTCGGCAATGCCTTCCATATCCTCGGCTTGCCATGCAAAGACATCAGTGTTCTCTCTCAAGAACTCGATTATGGCTCTCCTTTCGTCGCCCGCAATTTCCATTCCCACCTTTATTTTCTGGTCGGGGTAGTTGAAGTTTATGATAACCTCTTCTACATCTTCCATAGGCTGTATGATTGGATGATCTCGAACATCGAGGCTTTCGATTTCAGTTTTCTCGGTCTCGGCACTCGACGTTCCTTCTTCCAGACGCGGGCCAACTTCCTTGGCTTGCTTTGGTTGCTATGGGGTGGAGCTTTCCCGTCGAGCCCTGGCTCGTTTAGCGGCTGCTCATCTTCTCTTGCCTCGGCCTCCTCGGCCTTTTCAATCTTTTCTCGCCTCTTTTTCTCGGCGATCGGGTACTCTAAAGTAGTACGAGCATCATTCTTAAGGACCCTACTCAGAGCGAGGTCATGTACTTGACCGTGATGGGCCATTGATGCCACCATTCGAATTTGGCTGGGAAGGTCGCCGTAGGGATGGCGTTGTATGGGGAGGGAGATCAGGGCGAGGAAAGTGACTTCCTCGCTTCTAGTGGTATCCCCCTCGCCCGTGACCTTGAGTGCCACGGTTCCCTTGGCAGTGACCTTGTGGCTGTAAAGCCCTCCCGGTTGGACTCGGCTCGGAGTGAGGTGGGTATCGCCGAGCCTAGTGCCGAAAAGCACTTATAGTACATCACATCTCTTCCCGCCCACAGTCTATCAAAACCCGTTTAACTAGGCTGTTGTGAATGCCGATTTGCAGAGTTAACGGGTTTTGCGAGCATAATCATTGACCGCCAGCTCGGTATCCCTGAATACCATTTCGTGCTCAACCATCCCATCCATGATGTTTTCCGCCGAGTTGTTCAGGCAGTTGATGGCATTCTTTAACTGCGTGATACTCTGGGTTTCTTCCCTGATGGTATTTACCACTGGCCGGTTGTCGGGCTGCCTGTTGTCGCCCCCCGGAGCCCTCGGTCCGGGGGCGCGAATGTGGACCTCTCTCGCCACAAACCTTCGATCTCCCTCGTTTATCACCCTCTGTATGGCTCTTTTGAGCTGTATGCATTCCTCTGTAATATGGCCAATCTCGTTATGGAAGCTGCATCTTTTTCGTTGATTTCGCCCCTCTACAGGTGACCTCATGGGGAGTGGTGGACGTATCTTGTTCTCTCTCAGGAGAACGTCCATTATGTGTTCCCTAGATTCATTGAGGGGGGTGAAGTCTTCCAGCTCGAATTCTCGTCTTGGCCCCCTAATCTCGCCAGTGAATCTGGCGCCTCTTTCCTCCTCCCTTCTTTTCGCCGAGTTGGCGTCCTCTTGCCGAGCTTTCCCCTGCTCTTTTCCCTTATTTGCAAGCGTCTGGTCTGGAGGGGACGTGACCGCTTGTGAGCTTGTTGTGGTGGGGGGTTGCTCGCCGTCCAGCAGAGCCACCCTTTGGTATCAAGAACATCTCGTAGGTGTGTCCTTTGGTCGCATCGGGAGCTCTTTCGGCGGTTCCTCGTACTGGCCTGCTCCGAAACACATCCTCACGGAGGTGTCGGGAATATCTGGGATCTGGTCCAGGACCTCTTTGAAGCGTGCCATGTATGCCAGTACGGTTTCTCCAACCTCTTGCTTCACGCTACACAAGTCTGTCTCGCTTTTTGGGAGAGCACCTGCCGAAGCGAACTTTTTCAAAAATGCCCCCTTAAAGTCATCCCAACAGGTGATAGAGTCGGGTGCTAACCCGTTGTACCACTGTTGAGCCTGCTTTTTGAGGGTCCCGGCGAACACCAAGCACCATATATCGTCGATGCAGTTCACGATGATCATTTTCAACTTTCGAACCACGACACGTGGTCGAGGCGTCGTGTTACAGTGTAGTCCTCAAAGTGTGGAATCTTTACTTTCGAAGGCACTTCCACCTCTCTTATTTGCTTAATAAATGGCCCCCGATTTTCTTGAGGGCGAGTTAACTTGAGCTGCAGAGCTTCCAATTTTTCCATCCATGCCCTAATCTCGGCATCGTCATCGGCTGTCGCCTGTCTTAGAGCCAAAGGCTTGAGTGGGGATGATTAGCCCCTTTTTACCTGTGGTACCTCGGGCTCTTCCTCGATCATGTTTCTCATGGGGGATCCCAAGCGAGGCTCCTTTGCTAGTTGGCGAGAGGGATGTCGAGACACGGAGGGGCTTTGTTGGTCGAGGGCTGCGGCGTCCCGAGACTCTCCTTCCTCGCTTTCGGCTCGACAGTTATCCGCATGCCCAGGGGGAATCTAAGGCGAGAATGAGCAGCTCGTCCTAGACCCTGCCGGCGACCCTCTTCCCAAGTCTTGATTTGACATTGGTGGTAAACTTTGCCTTTTTGGCTTTTGTAGTTTCCACCCTACCGCTTAAACCGAGTTGGATCGCGCAGGGGTGCTTTGTGCGTTGATTATGGGCTCGGGTTCGGGGCCGGCTTTGTCTTAGCTCGTGCATCTTAGTCTCGGCTTCTGTATTTTTCGTGCACAAGGTCTTTTGGTGCTCCCAATCGCATACTCTGTTCGGCCTCTTCTTGAGCCGTTGGTCTATTGCTTTTACCACGCGGTTCCTCCTCGTTGGCCACTGGAAGACTCGACCTCTCGGGGGTCGGCGTCGGTGTCTTTATTTTTGTTCGAGAGCCGTTTGTGCGAGGCGATCCTTCTTTGGTCCTGGCCGAGCACCTCGGGTAGCGAGGCGCCGGAGTTCTCCCTGCGTCCCTCATTGTCTTTGTGCTCGGCACGCTCCTTTTAAGGTGGGTGGATGCGGCGGGGTTCGTTCTTTGAGGCTTGCTTTTTGGATTTTACCATCCTTTCTCGATACGTGGCCGTGGTTGAAAAGTCGTTTCCGACAGCGGAACCAAGCGATCACGCAAAATGTGTGGTGATCTTGTCTTGGCGTCACGTGTGGCGAGGATGATGTGGCGGCTTCTTGTTCGTCCTTAACCCGCACAATATAAACAATAAACACCGTTAAGGTGTCGGGTTGGCCCGACTATAACCCTCCGTATGAATCGATTTCCGGTAGAGTTTTGGTAATAAATAAGCCGTGATAATTGTTTGATAGGAAGCTGTGATAAGAGAGTTATAATATCGCTGAAATTACCTCTCTTGCCCTGAATATTGGCTCTCATATTTATACCTGAAGTTTATGGCGACGTGGCAGTTTGTTATTGGGGAGCATAAAGCGGCCGTTATTAAATGCGTTGAGGGCTTAGTCAGGAATGAGTGAACTGTGCATTTGTCAGAGAGTTGGTATTGGCGTGCAGCGGTTTTCTCGGGCCTAGGGAAATGGTTTGTCGGGGTGAATGATTGGTCTGAGGCCGAGGCCGAGTGGTTTCTGTGACGAAAGCTTTTGTTATTTGTCGAGGTTGAGGATTTATGAAGACTGATTTGGTGGCGGGGCCGAGGGCCCGTGATCTGTCGAGGCCGATTGTGGTGGGCTCGTCGTGAGTCTTAGAGGGTCATGATGCCGAGGCTGGAGTGATTTATCTTGGGGGTGAATGGTCCCTGTCCTGCAAGCGTGTGGCCTCGGTGGGACCCTCTTTATGCCGAGGGTCGGGTCCTTTTCATGCCGAGGGTTAATCCCTCGATTTCAATCCTTTCACATTGCAACTTGATTAAATTATGATGTGATTAATTTTGCGTTTGTTGGATGAGCTTTTATGAATCATAAATTAGTTTCATTTTGATCAGAAGATATATAATTATAGTAATAATTAAAAATTCAGAAAAAGAAATAGGGTAGCTGAGAGCTTATTGACCTTGCTTTTGGAAGGGTAGCTACATTAGTCAACTTCAATTGTTTCTTCAATGTGCTTCCTTATTTAAAGAACCATTTAAGAAAATAAAATTAAATGCTTAACAAATATGTATGCTCATACATTATCAAATGCGTTAGTGTAAGTTGTTTTATTCACTCTAAAGTTATACTAACTTATACTTATTTTGACAGAAGTATGCATGGTAATACATTATCAAATGCTTAGCATACTTTGTATGACACATTTTAGAGAAGTCTTATAACCAATCATTTAAGCATTGAAGGCAATAATAAGATAAAAAAGTATGACTGAGATATATATAGATAATAAAATGGAGTACCATAATTTGTTCCAACAATATTCATTCCGCCAAAACACTAATTAGACTATCCGTGGAAAATACTTGCAACCACCCTTGAGCTTGTGATTAAGCTTTGGAGAATTGCCAATCCACATAAGTTGCTTTCTTAAATTAGTATTAGTAGTGATAACAAAAACTTCAATCACATAATAAGTAAAAACAAGTGTGCATGTTCTGAGAATTACAAAAATATGTTCTGTATATTTATTTTAAGTAATATATTTATTCATCGAAAATTTTTAGATCAATAAAAATATTCAAAAAAAATAAATAAATTATAATTGTGACAAATATCATATAGATCTGAAATATTTGTCCATTTCTCCTCTGAAAATATTATTAAAATTAAAATATCAACGAAATCTCAAAAATATTAACTAAATAACATATACACAAAACAGTTATAACATATTGACAAATGTGAAAAAATATCGAGCAATATCTATAGATCTGAAATTTTTTCAACCATTTCATCATCTCATAAATTATTATAAACAAAAAAGTCCAACTAAATCAAAAATTCACACGAATAGTTATAGCATATTGTTAGATCTGAACTAGAAATATCTATAGATCTGAAATTTATTCGTTCATTTAATCGCATCTCAATAAGATTTGGAAACTGGTAATTTAATCAAGATTTCCCCTTAAGAATAACGTTGGATATTATAAAACGAGAGATGGATCGAGGAAGGTAGAGACTAAGAGCTTACCGCGGTGTCGCTGCTGTGAGAGAGGGAGACAAAGCGCCTGTGGGTTGTTTGCGCGAGTGTAGTAGAGACTGGAGAGAGAGAGAGAGAGAGAGAGAGAGAGGTGGAGAGCGCCGTTAGGGAGCTCGGTGCTTAGGGTTTCTTTCTTTTACCATTCCAAGGTATTTTTATTTATAACCATTTCGAACATACAAAATACAAAACTAACTTAACTCTAAAAAAATGTTCTTTCATAGCCTCTTTTGTGACGAATTGTCGATAATACCCTTTTGTCTCTTCAAACTAATATAGTGTGCTCTAAGTCGATTAACTCGACCTTTGGGTCAATCAATGGTCGATCTAGGGTCTATCAAAGGTCGAGTTAATCGACTTTAAAATCAGAAAGGTATACTTGTTTGTTCCAAATGTTTCGAGATTTCAACATAGTCAAAGACCATGAAAGTATATTGCATGGGTTGTAAGGCTCTACTTGACCATTCCTTCTACCAGCGTTTTACTATCTTAGTCTCGTGGTGGTCGGTTTCTCGACAATTCAGACTTGAAAGCTTTCCTAGACAACCTAACAAATACACGAAGATTAAAAGTGTTGTGTTTTTTTTTAAAAAAGTAAAAAACTAGATTTGAAGAGTAAATGTATCTAATATTTAGATTTGTATTTTTTTTCCATTCAATTGAAAAAAAATGTAAACAAAGAGATAGTTGACATACTCAGAAAAATAATGTTAAATACTTTTTTTAACTTCCGGATATAAGTATGTAATGTTTAAATATATACAAGTCTAAATAAATCTTGAACATACAACAAGTATGTAATTTTTAATCTTACAAATCTCTCTAAGTAATTTATTGGATAATAATTTGTTTTTGTTTGAAAATATTAATATGCAATGAAGAGAGAAAACAATAAAAAAAAAAAACAACAAATGTTGTGTTATAAGGAAAATTTTCAGAATTTATAATATTACCGATACACTTATGTATTTCTATTTAAATATTTGCCTCCAACATTATTTTTCCTTTTTTTTTCGTCTTCATTTTGCTAAAGTATAATTTAATTGAAAAAGATATATGTCGGTGCGTTTAACGAACAAGTGTAAAACTAAATTTAATCAATTTCTAAATTTACAAACTTTTAATGGCCAGTTTGGATTAGGTCTGACAATTACAATTCAAAATTCGTTAAAACGCTCAACGTGACTTGAAAATTATCTGACCCGGCCCGTTTTTGGTCGAAGCGAGTTATCCATTTAGGTCCAAAAAATAGCTGCCTGCTTCGGATCGGGTTGAAACAGATCGAACCCGTTACCCATTTTGGCCCGTAATTTTTTGCTATATAGATGTAGGTTTTTTTATGAAAACAGTGGGTTGAAACGGTTCGACCCGTTATGACCCGATACTCATTTCAACCCGTTTAATTTTGGGTTATAACGGGTCACAATCCGTTTCAACCCATTACTCATTTCGACCCAACTTATACCGACCCAACTCACCCAATCATCATACCTAGTTTGGATTAACTCTCGCATCCATATTTGTGAATGTGGTTATCCAAAGTAGTTATCCCTCTTTTTTTCCTCTCTTCTCTCCCCACACCTTCAGAAAATGAAAAATAAAAGAAAAATGCTACCATTTCAACTAATGATACAATTTTTCTTATAATTAAACTTTGAAGAATGATAAAGTTGTATTTTTTCAAAATAACCTTGCCATTCTTCAATACTTAATTAATTGTAAAAAAAATTGTACCATTGGGTATAAGACAAGTAATGTTGAAAATAATAAATTACAAAAGTGAAGCCCCTACCAACATAATACAAGACAAAGACCTTGATTGATTTCTTTAAAAATTAATAAATACTCCGTATTATTCTTTTTTGTTTGAATTTGGCAGTCTAAGTGGTCGTCTAGGCCAGATTGTAGGCACTTTAATTGATTCATCGTTCACGATTAGCAAAAAGTAGTCTATTCACGCCAACCTTTAGGGGATTTATAACAATGAAATTCCAGATAGACAGTTGACTTGAATTAGAGATCTAACATGAGTATCTTCTGTACCCCTATGGCCCTATGTACTAGGCTATATCACGTGGCCTATTTTTTTAACCCGTTAATTAACAGATTTGGACTCATCTAACATAGACCCTTAGCCAATGTAATTAATAAATATTTTCTATATTTTACACTAATATGACAATTATTTTCTTGGGAAATACATATAAAAATATCATGTTTTCGAAAAATTATGAAATTTTCAATTTTGTAGGTTAAAATTACGAAATGTAACTATTTTCGGGACAAACAAAATTATGAAGTGAGTATGTCCTCTTAAAAGTTTTTTTTTTTACTTAGATTAGAACAAGATATATTCTAAATAGAATAATGATAGGATCACATATTTTTGTATATAATATTTTTACTAATTAAGCATAGTGAATTTCATTAATTAGAAAGAAAAAAAAAACAAACTATATAACTAATGATAGAATTTGGACCCAGATAGGCAGATACCACGGAATTGTGTCATGCGTGCTCTTTGCACATGGCACCAAACTACGTTGCAAAACTTTGGAAATTCTTACGATTCATGTTGATTTCTCTGCCAAAGCAAATCAATTTTACACAATTTTTCATTCTATTTTCTACACTTTTCAAGAAGTATTAAAATTGTGTCATGATATGCCCGGCCAAACCGGGTCACGAGCGAAGCACGAGCTAGTATCGTGTTCCAGTCACGAGCATAATTAATATGAGACCCGTCAGCCTAGCGGGCAAAGTAATGAAGGCATCAAGCAGCGAGCAGTGCAACTCCCGCCCAAACCTGGCCGGGCACAGGCATTGCCTGTCCGACCAGGTGCCAATGCCCGGGAACTACACTCACACCAAGCAAAAGAATCAGATTCATCTCATCCAAACATGATCGAGCACTGACCTTGTCTGCCCGACCAGGTGCCACCCTTTGGATCTACACTGACCTCGGAACAGTACACACCAAATAGCCGGGCAGAGCCTTGCTCGCCCGGGCACATATCGAGCAGGAAGCACCGGAAACTTGCTCTCCAAGGCAAGTCAAAGGTTTCCATGTTCAAGCAAGAAACTTACCATATCTGCTCCTACATCTACGCGGCCAGCCGTCAATCATGCCTAAAATCAAGGGATTCTCTCATTGATTGATTGGGTATCTAAGGAAACTGAATCCTAGACGGATTCAACCACATTGGGGGGCCTATAAATACCTCTCCATAAGCCATAAACGAAGTACATACATTCTCTTGAGCCTTGGCACTCTGTCGAATTGCTTTCATACTTACATTCGATACTTACTCTCCCGCCGGAGGGGTTTCGCGAGGCCCTGCCTTACACTTCCACTCAGGTTTTCTTTGCTCTTAGCCAGGTTCAAGGAAGCAGATCAAAGCCCGGATATCCTACCCACACGGATGGCCCAATTGCGTTGTGCCACATCAGTTTGGTTCCGTTGCCGGGAAATCGAATTTTCAACACTTTCTTCGAGTTTTTCTGGGGTAAGTCTTCAAAAATCTCTTCGTTACAATGGCTGGTAAGGGAAGCAAGCATCATGCCACCATTAGTAACCATCAGGCCGGAAGCCATCAGGGTGGAAACAATAATCCACCACAGCTGGCTGACCCGCCACCAAAGGCACCATAAGGGGTGCAAACGAGAAACCAGAGAGTGGCTGCTGGGCAGGCGACTCATGGCAATGACGTGCCATATGTGGAGGAGCTGTCCCAGCATGCTAGCCAACGCAATGCCAAACAGGTCATAAATGAGAAGCACGATGCTCGCGCACAAGATCTCAGAGTACAGCTGAACCGCCAACGGGAGAATGGCCAGGATAGCCACGTGAGTTTACAGGGCAAAACCACGACGGCAAGCTGGCGCTGCGCAGAGCGATATTACAACAAGATATGCAGCGCTAAACTAGCAGCGCTCACCTTAGGCCACGCTTCGGTTCGGTTGCGGATTTGGCGTGCCCATTCTCGATGTCAGGCAACTTGTTGGCGATGGCCATGCCTCCCAACAATTGCCAACTCAGAAGCGAGCGGATCCATCGAGTCATTCACATCTATCGGAGAGAGCGAGGCGGTGAGACAAGCGGATGACCAGTGGCGAATCTGGCCGTCGAAATTTCTCCATGAGCACCATCATCGCCCGAGAATACCATGCTCGAGAAGAAAGCCATGGCAGCGTAGGGCTCGTGAGTCTTGTGACGAGCGCGGCAAAATATAGAACACGTGTCGAGTAGGAAGGCGAGGCTTCTTATGAGCCAACATTTGCCCTCAGTGCGCGATCCTGTCGATCCAACTTCGCTCGTCGGACTCACGATGGGCGGAAGAAGCGGATTGTCAGAGAATGGAGACCATGAAAGAGACATGGCCAAGCAGGATGGCTAACCTAGGCTGTGCCAAGCGGCTATGGGGCCACTAAGCCCAGCGGAGGCGGCAGTTCACTCGAGTGAGAATGCACCACCGCGCGAGGTAATCTTCCCGCAATTAGAAATACTTTGGGAAAGGCGGGCAAGTGATTGGCTCCGATCATTCGAGCATAGATCAGGATGGTCACCGACTGGAAGCCACGAAGATGCGGGCATTTGAGGAAGCCCTTCAAGGAAAGGCGGGGCTGGTTGGGCGAGTTCCCAGTGGATCGATTGATAAGCGGGCGGCTCAGGAAAAAGTTCTTGGAGGAATTCGACACTGCTGACCCCAAAAATCGAGATTCGACCTTGCCAAAATTAAGCAAGGTGACAGCAGAATCTTCGGCGGCTACTTGAAGAGATTGAGGAGATGCTCGATCGGGTGACCGCCACGGTGACCCGAGATCACTTTACGCTATCTCAACAACATGAGGCGGGGCCCTGAAGACAATGCTAGCAATGAACACGGGCGTCAAAAGCGAGTTCTTGCGAGTTCTCACCTTTTACTGCTTTCGGCGAGGCGTCGAAGGCGACAAAGCCAAAAATAAAGACAAGGCTCGGTGCGGCTCGGCCCGCCGGTGAGCGAGCAGGAGAGTAACAACCCGTCGGCGAGCGGCAGGGAAGATAACAACTACCCCGGGCAAAGATTCGGGGAGGCTTAATTCACCCCTAAACCTTTGCGTGGGAAGAGATTATGTTCCAAGTAGGGGGCCTACTTCTTGTCACCACTTTCGACCACGAGCTCGCTTATACCGAGGGACAACACAAAGTACTACGATTACCATCATGGTAATGGCGGACCATTGAAGAGTGCATTGTGTTGAGCGGGAGATTAGCGATCAACGAGGAGCAAGTTGGACATTTAAAAGGAATTAGGGGCGCGAGGAAATACGCCAACAATGACCAGGAAGACCCCCCAGAGGAAGGGGTGGCGGGCCCTCGGTTCGAGGGTTTTAAATATGATTCGGGAAGAGCTTCCATCAGCACCACGGCTCGGGAAGCACATCTATTCCTTGTCTAAATTTGGCGTCAATACACAGCAATCTGACGGGCAAGCGAGCATCTGTTTTGCAGTAGCGAGTTGGCAAGCATCCACTTTGGCATCAGAGCAGCCGATTGGTTATTTCTGTTTGGTGAGCAGTAGTAAGTTCACGGGGTTACGCTTAACAACTTGGGCGTGCGGGGACATCATGTCTACTCACTGCTTGAGGGATTGGAATTGCCGGGCCCGAGGCTCAGGCCCTATCAGGGAAACTTGAGGGGTTTACTAACCATCAAGTAAGTGTCGAGGCACCATCAGTGGAGGTATTCATGGGCGATGGGGCACAAACCGGATAGAAATGATCACATTCCTAGTGATCGATCACGAAATCGGCGATACAAGCTGCATTTTGGGTGCTCAGCCGATAGCCAAGTTCGAGATGGTCACTTCATTCCTACCCGAGAAGGCCAAGTTCTACGAGAATGGAATGGGCATCCTCAGCGGCAAGCCGAGGCAATGTGGGAATATGTGCAGGAGTCCCAGCGGAAGAAATAAAGCGTCGTGGACATTCCGACCAGGTATGGCGGCTCTGAAAAGATTCCCACAACTTGCTTCACCCTCGTCACATAAACAATGTCAAGATCGGGGAAACTTCTAAAGAGGTTGATCTCATGGAAACAGAGGATCTCGAGCAAACTCTTGCACCAGTCCCTCCCAGGCACAAGGCTAAGCGCCCCGAATCACAAGATATTGAGATGGACACTCTACAAGTCCGTGATGAGCCCGATATTCAGCCAGAGGGCAAGCTAGAAGAGATAATTATCAATCATACCGGCGAGAAAATCAAAATCGGGAAGGCCATGTCTCTGGCTTCGGGGAAAGATTAATTGGTGTTGAATAACGGCACGGATGTGTTCGCTGGGCGATCGAAGACATACAGGGTATCAGTGAGAGTATTGCGTGCCACGACCTGAACGTTGATCCTACTTTTCGGGCTATCCAGCAGCGGCCAAGGCAATATTCCCCTAAGAAGAATGCGGCTATCAAAGCGGAGAGGTCAGCTCTGGCGAGACATCATCGAAGAGATTGATGCAGACTTTGGTTGGAAAATGTGGTAATGGTCAAGAAGGTCAATGACAAATGGCGAATGTGTGTTGACTTCACAAGCCTCAACAAAGCCTGCCCGAAAGACTACTACCCGTTGCCCCACATAGATGTGCTCGTAGACTCAATAGTCGGGTTTGAAATGCTCAATTTCTTAGATGCATACTCAGGATACCACCAGGTCAGGATGAACGAGCAAGACAAGGGGAAGACAACCTTCCGAGCAGCTGGGGGCCTCTACTGTTACAAGATGATGCCGCTTCGGTTGAAGAATCACGGGGGCCACTTGCAGCATGGTCAACAAAGTCTTCGGCTCTCATTTCGGCAGAAACATGGAGGCATACATTGATGACATGGTCATCAAAACAAAGACAGCGACCACACTCTTGACTTGGCGGAAACGTTTGACAATCTGCGCAAGCATAAGATGAAGTTGAACCCGAGCAAGTGCACCTTCGGGGTCCGAACAGGAAAGTTCATCGCGTTCATGGTCAACTAGCGCGGTATAGAGGCCAACCCAGAGAAGATACAGGCCTTGCTCGATATGGAGCAGCCTTACTGCATCAAACACATCCAGTAGTTAAACAGCAAAGTCATTGCCCTTGGTCGCTTCATATCCCGATCAGCGGAGAAGTGCCTCCCTTTTTTCAAGGTCCTTTGCGGCAACAAGGGTTTTGAGTGGAATCTGAGGTGTGCCAAAGCCCTCGGCAGCTTTCGAGGGAATATCTCGGCAAACCATGTCTCCTCAGCAGCCCTGTGCCCGATGAGCCTTTGTATTTGTATTTAGCGACCCGGATCGGGGCAGTGGCCGCTTGATTTTAGATTAGGGAGGAACTAGATATTCAAAAGCCTATGTACTATGTATCCAAGACCTCGGTCTATTGAGGGTCGTTATTTAATATAGAAAAATTAGCTTACTCGTCATTGTTGCCCAAAAATTAAGGGCTTATTTTTACGCACATGTAATCATAGTGTACACGGATGCACCCTTCTTGAAAGTTCTCCACAAGGCGACCATCAGTGAGGCGCTCAACGGGTCAATCGAGCTCATAGAGTTCCACATAGATTACTTGCCCAGGCGAGCAATCAAAGCTCAGGCCCTAGCCAATTTTTTGGTTGAAACAAGCTTCACTCAGCGGGAGGATCACGAGGCCCGGCCAAGCCCAGGCAGGCGGTACCACAACCTCGGCTTGACTATTGTTGGGATCTTTATGTGGATGGGGCGGCGAGCAAAGTCGGGAAGAGGCGGCATCCTTCTCATAGCTCAGAGACGAAATCACAAAGTTTGAGCTAGCACTCGGTTCAAATTCCCGCCTCAAATAACCTTGCCGAGTATGAGGCGATGATCGCTGGTCTCGAACTTGCAGCGGACATGGGCATTGAAGCAGTCACAGTGTACTCGGATTCACATCTAGTAGTGAACCAAGTCCAGGGGGAATATATGGTGCATCACCCTACCCTGGTCAAATACTGCTAGCTTGTCAAAGAAATCTTGAAGAATTTCAAGTTTTGGGAGATCATCATAATTGATCGAGCTGACAACATGCGAGCTGACTACTTGTCCAAGATCGCTGAGGCAACCCTAGCACTACTAAATCCCTCGGTAATGATCAAGCACCTAGAAACCCCAGTCATTGATAGGCCAGTAGTCATGGAGATCGAGCCAGCGTCCAGAAGTTGGGTTGATGACTACAAAGACTACATCCGGCGAGTGCGCCGAGACAAAGTCAAGGCCACAACGGTCAGGAGCCAAGCACATCGTTACTCGGTGGTAGGGGAATCACGGCTGCAAGCGATCTAAGGTCGGACATATGCTTAGTTGTGTACCCCGAAATTTAACCGAGGCGTTACGTATGAAGTACATGAAGGGGAGTGTGGTGGCCACCCGGGCACACGAGCTGCGAGAGAGAGGGTTAGCGGGATACTCCTGGATAACCCTCAGAAGGGATGCAAAAAAGTATGTTCGCGAATGTGACAAGTGCTAGAGATATGCGGACATACCAAGGCTTCCATCCACCGCCCAAACTCCAGTCGTTGCGGCCTGGCCCTTCGATATGTGGGGAATCGATCTGATCGGCCCATTCCCGCTAGCACAAGGCAAGTACAAATATGCAGTGGTCACCATAGACTACTTTACTAAATGGATCGAAGCAAAGCCCTTGGCTAAGATTTGAGGCCAATGTCATCAAGTTCGTCCACGATCAAGTATGGTGCCGGTTTGGACTCCCCCGAGCAATCATCTCCGATCACGGCACCCAATTCTCAGACAAATTCACGGCGAGGCGAATGTGCTCGCTTGGGTGTCAAACAGCGATCATCGTAGCTTATCCACGGGTAACGGCCAAGCCGAGGCCGGAAACAAGCAAGTATTGTACGCTCTCAAAAGATATTTAGAAGGGAAAGCTGAAAAAATGGGCGGAAGAGCTACCATTAGCCTTGTGAGCGGTCAGACCCACTGTCCGAGGACCAACCAGGGAAACTTCGTTTGCACTTACATACGGATCTGAAGCTATGATTCCGGTAGAAATGGCCTTGCCTAGCTATCGTGTGTCACATTATAGCGAGCAGAAAAATCAGCTTGCCCGAGCCATATACCTTGATCTACTCGAGGAAAGAAGGCTGGATGCACGTCTTAGGATGGTCAACTACAAGCAGAGAGCAAAGGCTCATCATGACAAAAGGGTTCGAGGCAGAGCTTTCATGGTCGGAGACTGCGTACTCAGAAAAATTGAGGTTACGGGTCATCGGGCAGAATGGGGAAAGTTATCCCCTAATTGGGAGGGGCCTTTCTAAGTCACTGGTATAGTCAGAGAGAGCACCTACACACTTCGAACTCAGGAAGGAAAAGATTTGAAGCATTTTTGGCATGCGGACCACCTTAAAAAGTATTATCCTTAAGTCAGTGCACAAACGGGCAAGACCTCAGTCCTGTTAAGGGTCACTATTGTTGATCAATAAAAGGCAAGTTTTTTCCATATTTGTCCATTCAAATTATTCGGTTGGTTGGTTGTCTTTTATCTACTGCTTTCGGATTGTTCGGCAAAATCTGCTCGTCTGGCGAGCAGATAGGGCCATGTCCGGTCAACTTTCCTCTATTCCCAAGTATTAGCGAGCTTATCTTATCTCCGCGAGTAAGATGGGGCCATGCCCGGTTCGCATACTTGGATGCCCGCCATGCGGTAGGGGCCCTGCTTGTAAGATAGCGGCTATCTACCTCGGATTCCTATAGTGACCGAGCAACACTGCTAGTCGTATATCTCTATACCCAGTTGATATACTAGCAACCGCTTCGATGTTCCAACATCGACCTAGGGCCCAGCCCGGTTGCTAGTGGCCGTTCAGAGTAGGGCCCTGCCCGCTTGGCAATCTTCTGAAAGCTCGCCCAGGGCGGTAGGGGCCATGCCCATTCAAAGCCTTGGCCTGATCCAAGCACCAAGACCTGTCGACCTGTTCGGGTAACCTCTCAACTGGAATAATAAGTTTGCTTAATTGGCCTTGTTATTTTTAAGTTGATAATTACAAGTTGGTATGCTCGATTAATTCTAGTCATTTACGCTTGCTATGTCTATGGTGAATACCTATACTTGTACTAACTTATGGCAGGAAAGATACAAGTAAGAAGAGAGTTATCGAGCAAAATTAGAACAGGATCAAAAATCAAAGCGAGTAAAAAGAAACAACTATCAAGTAAAGTTGTCAATCCATTCATGATAAAAGATAAAAGGAGTTACAATTCGGGAATCAAAAATAATGGCGCGCAGGCCAAACAAAAGCGATCAACACTAAGCTAAGCCTAGTCAGGGGCCTGTTCAGGTGGGGGAGGAAGCTCTTTAGCACCGGCCCGATATTGTAGCTCATATTGGAGGTTCAGCTCCTTCCGAGCAGCCTCGTCTTCAGCAGCCTTGGCCTTGGATTCCGCTTCAATCTACTCGTTCTGTTTCAAAGTTTCATCTTCAGACTTTAAAGCCTCGATCAGCGAGCAGACATTTACTTCGTCAACAGGTGGTGGAACCCAAGGTGCCCGCCCGGCATCAGCATCGCACTTCGCCAAGGCTGCCAATTCCTCCTTATTATAGGGAACCAGAGCGTGGAAAGGACGGGCAACCTCAGCATAAGGTTCGAGCACGGCCCATTCGGCCATCGTCTTCAACCTCACTCCGCCATGGCCGGTGAGCATCCTTAATATGCGGTTGGTGCCATGGGTGAAGTAAGGCACGATGGCCGCTTCCACAACATCCTCGAAGGCCTGGGATTTCTTGTAGTTCTCCACCGCGGATTCCTCAGCTTTCTTCAACTTTTGGAGCAGCTCCTCCACATGCTTCCCGTCCTTAATGACTTACATTTTAAGAGAATCCCGATCCACCTACAGGTTCTCCCTCTGCTTAGTGACCGCGGCCAGAGCGGTCTTCCCCCTCTCCAGGTCGGCTTGGTTTTTCTTCATTTGGCCAACTAACTCCATTTTCTCAGCAGCCAGAGTGTTATTCTTGGCAACCAGCTGCAGGGTTCGCTCGAGTAGCTCGGCCTCCTTTTTCTTGGCAGCAGCATTGTTGGTTTCCAGTTGGTTGGGCAGAAGGGCCACCTGCTCGACCTTTTCCTTCACCAAGCTCTCGCGAGCCTTATGGTCGGCCTCCGCCTTCTTGCGAGCTTCCTTTTCTTCAGTATACCCATCGTAAAGATTATTACATGTGGAAGCGATCTGCGAGCAGAGGACAGATAGTCAGAACGGGAAATAAAGAAGAAAAAGAAAGACAAACTGCAGGCAAATACTTTACCTCGCTCAAGCAGAGCCTCACGTTCCCGACCAGGACGTGGCCGGCGGTATCTCGATCTCCGGCAAGGCCATCGTGCATAGCCCTCTCAATAATGCCTTTACCCACCAGGGCTTCCGCGGGCATGCAGGTCTATTCCCCCTAGCAGAGGGGCATCCCCAGATATCTCTTCCACCAGCACCCGGGCAGCGCTGGTGGTGGAGAGCATCACAAAGCTGGGTCGCCTCCAAGTAGCTTCCCCAATTTGAATAGGGGCAGTATAGACGGGGTCAGGACTCGAGCCCCGACGGCGAACATCCCGAGCAGGTGGAGGAGAAAGACTTTTCTTTCGTTTCCCCTTTGCCTTGGCATCCTTGGCAGGGGGCACCACAGAGGTGTTGGCAGCTGGTAGCTCGGCAGCATTATCAGGGACACCCACAACGACCTCTTTCAGCGTTGGGGCGACGACTTTGGACACCGTTGTTTTCTTCGCTGGGCTGGAAACCTTGCCCGGGGCCCTCTCTTGGGTTTTCTTCGCAGGTGGGCAGAAAGGCACCTTAGGCAAGGCCACAGGCTCATTTGCCTTCAGATCGGCTGCCCGCTGGTCAGCGTGCTTCTTCCTCATTTTCAGTACGGCCACATTCTTCATCCCTGAAACAAGAAAAAGCAAAACGGAATCAGTATTATTAAAGGAAAAGGATGATTGAAATAAAGGAGGAAGCATGTGCATAGTTAACAGACAACCATCCCGGTCTTCATAAACTGGCCGGCAGTCTGCACCCAGGCCTAGCCGCTGGCATTCAACGCATTCGCGCTTAAACATTTTCCCATGGCAATCACCCCAGTACGGATGGGGGATCTCGGGAACGTGAATCAAGAGGGGCACCACCTCGGGGATCTCTGCCCGCATCACTCCAGCCAAGCACAGATAGCGCGGATTACAGAACAGCTGTGGGTTCCCGAAAAATGCTCCTGCGCCCCGCGCGCCCTTGGATAGGGGTGCGCGTACGTGCGGATGCGGTGACACCCACTGCTCTCATTCCACCCTCCCTTTTCTAGTGGAGGACGAAATCAAAAGTGCGAGAGGAGTGCTGTCGGAATAGCGTGTTGGAATGCGTCTCGGTTGCCTTTAGTGGATTTTGATCCAATATGGGAGCTTTGGGTTTTCTATGTCAAGTTATCCCATTTTTAGGAGATACCAGGATATAGGAATGCATCACCCTTCTATTCCCATTCTCCCTTTTTTAGGGGAAAACATGAAAGTGCAAGGAAGGAATGTTGCAGCGCCCCCACTATGGATTTTATGAAAATAGCCTTATGGCCTATTTCAGATCACTATGGGTGCTTTGGGTTTTCTACGTCAAGTTATCCCTTTTTTAAGGGATACCAGGATATAGGAATACATCACCTTTCCATTCTCATTCTCCCTTTTTTAGGGGAGAACAGAAAAGTGCAAGGAAAGATGTTGCGATGCCCCACTGGATCCAAAATGTTTTAGAGTCGCCATCTTTATTTTAAGGAATAAATAAAGCAAAACCAAAAAGAAAACCAGAGATTGCAAAAAAACGGGTTCGAAGGCTAAGTTACGAGTTGGGAAGGTGCTAGGCACCCAACTCGCCCTTTCGGTCTCAAAACAGTTTTTGGCTAAAGTATGTTTTTTGTTATATTTATTTAACAAATAAATAAAGCATTAGCTGCCTACAAATACATCCATTTGTCTACATTATTCTGGACTTGCAATCTGCTCTCTTTACAAATTATTACAAATATACTTGAAAATATTTGGCCATAATAACGGACTCTTTTAGTACTATTTCCTAACTAAATCCGGGCAGCACAACTGCTTATATGTCTACATTGGGCCAGATTTTAAATACAACTTTAAATAATAAATGAACGGAAAAGTAAATGGATAAATAAAATAACGCTCTTAAAGGCTTTTACCTTTTAGGCGGGGTGTGCTCGCTCGTCCTTCTCGGGAGAGGAGATTTTTATTCTTCTTGATGTGATTTGGGCGAGTGACGGCTTATATATGGTGTTTTTGGCTCACTCACTCGGGCAGAATGACGGCTTAGTTTTTGTGGTTTTGGCCTTTTTGGTTGGGCGGAATAACGACTTATATTTTGTGTATTTCAGCTTATTACTCGGGCCGAGTAACATCTTACTTTGGGATTTTTGGGGCGGGGAAACAAGGTGGATACCTAACTACTAGGCTAGGGATTACTTTAATCGGTTGGTTTTGTGTTTAGAAGAGGTTTGGAAGGGTTTCGAGACTTTTGAGATGATCGCTCACTATTTATTTCTTCAGCGTAACGAGGTCACAGAGAAATTTTTATCGCTGATAATCTGTGTGTTGAATGATCGACCCAGAGGCCTGTATTTATAGGAAGGATTGAGGACACGCTGGGAATTAAATTTCCTTCTTAGTGCATCAGCAGCTTGTACCAATCGCAGATAATTTTGGACTTTGCGGCCAATGTTTGAGAAGCTTGGAGCCAGGAAGCAATATTTGGGCGCTGGGAAAGGGAATCATGGCGCCATGCCAAGATTTCATATGGGTGGCGCCAAGTTTTTCAATATTTTCCAAACTTTGCACTTTAAACCCTGCAGTTCATCCTTTTGCGCATCCTGCTTTGTCCTTTTGCACTTTTGACCCTGTAACTTGACATTTGTTAATGTTTTAACAGGTCTTGATATTTTATGTCATGTCACATATCGAGTGCGAAATTAGGGTGTCTGAGCCCCTCAACGATGGAGTCTACGGGTAACCCGCGGCTTGCGAGTAGACGAACATCGTTGATAAGAATAGACTCTCCAATTTCGTTCAATTATAAAACGAGGGAGAAAGATGCAACAGGTAGCAGTTATAATGCAGCAATTTATAATATGAAACAAACCTCCATATCCTAGACATTTTTAGTCGGTTATAGCAGGTTATCGCAGTTTTTAAGCAGATATGCAAATTAAGTGCTCTGATGGTCGGACCTACTAATGTAGGCTGCCTACGTATCCCTTAATAAAGGAATCGAGACCAAACGTAGTTCGGCCAAAACCTAAACCATCATTCATGCAACGGTCGTGCCTACCGAAATAGGCTGCCTACGTATCATTATACAAGGAATCAGACCGAGACGTAGTTCATTCAGCTGGGGACTAAATGTTGCGGTGCAAGTGCGGTAATGCTAAATGAGCAAGTGCACCGCAAAGCTTTATCAAATGAGTGCTGCAAAGGTAAATATAACGTGATGTGTTTGGTCGCGTCTACCGAGATAGATTGCCTACGTACCCTTAGCCAAGGAATCAGACCAATCGTAGTTCGCCCCGCGGCTGTGCGCCATGAATTGTTTCCTTAGGAACTTAGCCTCTACTGGAGAACAAAACCTTTCCCTATGAATTCGGGGTTGCTTGCCCCTTAAAAGAAAGTTTTCCAACACAGCGAAAAATGCATGGAATGCTGCCTCCTTAGGAACTCAGCCTTCACCGGAGAACAAGACCTTTCCCTATGAATCCGGGGTTGCATTCCCCTTAAAGGAAAGTTTCCAAACATCATACAAATGCACTGCAAAAAGGAAAAAATACCTTCCTTTTCTTACCCTTGCCATGCACGTGCGGCAAATTGATGCCGCTGCTTGCTGCTTTACGCTGTTCTTTGCTGCACTTTGCTGTGGATTCTTCTTTTGTCACCGTTCCAGCCCTTGCTGGAAAATCTTTTCCCCTGTTCTGCTTATGTTTTCGGCTTTAGCTGGAAAATTTTCTTGATGCTGCTGCATTTTTCTTTACTGCTTCTTCTAACCTTGGTCAGAAGCTTTCTTTTTCTTGCTACAACATCTCTTGGTACCAGCTGAAATCATCTTTTCTTTGCTGCTGTTTTCTTTCCGCTCCATTCTCTAGCTTCAGTCGAAAATTTTTTCTTCTGCCGCCGCATTTTTCTTGTTGCATGTACCTGAAAATTTTTCCTTCTTGTACATGCATTTTTCCTCTCCCTATTTTTTTTGTTTTTGTTGTTTTTTTTTCTTCTTTTTTTTAATTCTGCATGCCTGCCACTTTTCTTTATTTGCATGCGTATTACCTCTTTTTTTTTCTTTTTTTTTATTTGGTCCGCCTGGATATACTTCAGATTTGCTAGATTTTGGCACGGTTTGGCACTTTTGAAGCATTCCTGGCTTTATTTTTACGATGCCTGATTAAACTAGTGGTCACTACTTGACCTTATTATGCATGATTTATATTATAAATGCAAATGGGGCTTCATGATGCATGCTTATGCTGCAGGGATATAGTGAATGCCATGAGAATATTTATTTTCATGATTAGTGGCATTTTATTTTCTTTTTAGCGCACCTCTAATGCAGCTTATTGGATGATAAATGCAAATGTTGGATGCATGTACTTACTTTATTTAATGCAAATGTGATGCCTAAGAATTATAGGATACCTATTATCATGATGCATGGATATTCTCCTATTCTATCATGCATGCAATAATGCAAAATGCAGTACATATCTTTAAGATGCAAAATGCATTTTTACAATGCCTATAATGCGAAAATGTTTATCTAAATGCAAAACAATACATAAAATTCTTTTGTTTTTTTTTTTGTTTTTTTTTTGTTTTTGTTTTGTTTTGTTTGTTTGTTTGTTTGTTTTTTTTTTTTTTGTTTTGAAAACCTGTACAAATATTTACAATGCAATCTAATTTTATATGATGCAAAATAAATAAAAGAAACATGCAGACTCAAGACACACATACAAAGCAAAACTATATCGATGTCTAATAGGTAATGGCACGCTGTATCTCCAAGATGGATTTTAAAGGAATATACCTTTGGGTTCGAATAGGCTTCCCTTTTTCTTCTTCTTTTTTTTTTCATGGTATGCGGGGAAAGAAAAAGGCAGATATCTCCTCCTGTTCTTGACCATATATTTGTTGCAGGGCTACTCTTGGCATAAGGCTATCTTCCTAGCCCCTGCATTTTTCTTCATAATCAGACAGGGCAGCGGTGCATGGTCGGAACCCGAGTCGTCTGGCTGTTTCAGGACTATGGCAACGTAGATGATGAATAGGGCAAGGACACTTCTGGTGCTTCTCATTCTGATGAGAATGAGTCTTTTTTGTGCCTTGCAAAAGAAGTACATGGGCCCGGCTGGGCGGACGCCGCAGACATTGATGGATCACCTCGGGGCTTAGGCTGCAAAAGAGGGGATAGTTTCTGGGGAAACAAGGGGGGATATAGGCAATAAATAGATATGTACAGGCAATTAATGTATAACCTAAATTTCTTAGCAATTATTCCTAAGTTGCACCTTAGGACCTGTAATATCTTATATTTTAGTGTTTTGTTGCGAGCTTCCTGTCGTGGTCTTTCTTTTTCTTCTGTCAGTCGAGCTCCCTTGCATGATGAAGACCCTTGCATGCTGAAGACTGGAGGTAGGATGCCGAGGTTTCAAAGAGTGCTTTCCCTCTCCTTATTCTCCTGATATTTATTTTTTTAATTTGGCTCTAACTTTTGCCTAAGCCGCCCTTTCGGGTTTTCAGCCTAGCGAGCCCTTATTTTTCCTTATTTTTATTATTTTTTTTTATTTTGCTCTAATTTTTGCCTAGGCCGCCCTTTCGGGTTTTCAGCCTAGTGAGCCCTTATTTCTCCTTTTTATTTGTTTTTTATTTGTTTTTTTTTTATACCCTAACTTTTGCCTAGGCCGCCCTTTCGGGTTTTCAGCCTAGCGGGCTGGAGAGGGAAGCACTTGCTAGATAGGGTGGTTCGAGCATAATACCTTTGAAGCTCGTTGAGATTGGAGGGCTGAACAATGTCTTTTCTTTCCTGGCTTGTGAGAAGTACGGCATCTCCTGACCGAATCTCTTTGACAGTATACAACACATCGTGGAAGAGAGTGGTAGCAGCCTTTTGATAAGTAACCCCAGCATTTTTAGCTCAGACGGCATGACATGATAGCAGTAGGTTCCCCCAAGGGGTGGTGAATGAGGTCTTTTCTTGGTCTCCTGCTGCCTTTGATTTGACTATAACCCAGCATGCCGTTGATAAAAACCTGTTGGGTTTGGGAATGGTCACTACATTGGACAGCCAGATTGGGTTTTTTTTTTCTTTTTTTTTAACTCTTTTTTTTACTACCCGAATGAAGTTGACGTGCGGCTGTTTCATGATTTTTTTTAAACTTGTAGTGACCATTCTGGCTTCATGCGGTGGAGCTTTTGCTTGATTGGCCGAGCACCTGGACATGTGGGGATCCGGTGTTTGGCTATGGCTGGGTCTACCCCCGACACATCTTCATAGGACCAGCCAAACATGTCCACGAACTCTTTGAGGGGATCCATGAGTGTTATCCTTTTTAGAGCCTTGCAGGTAGTTGTCGATTTTGATTCATTTGATTTCCTTGTCCAGCCCCAGTTGATAGTAGATCAGTCTTCTTTGTTGATGAATGATGTTGTTCCTGGTGCTCTACTGACTTTTCCAGCTCAAGCAAACACATTTTTTTTTTATCTTTTTGGGTCCTTTTAAATGACTCATTATTATAATTATTTAATGCGTCTTTTAATATAGGTGCAACTAAGAAATAAGCAAAGACATTTAGATTATTATTAAAAGCAAACCGCACAGGGTTTATTACATTATTGAGAACCTGGGGTTTGAGATCCTCAACTTCAGGGAGCGGATCGGTAGATGACCAATCCGTAAAGCTAGGGAAAGGAATAGGGGTAATATATCCGGAGTGGTCCACTAGTTCTGTGGGCGTTAAAAGCGGGCCGGGCGTAGTATACTAGTTCTGCAGAGGCTTATTAAAAATAGACTCAAACTCAGCAGGGAGTTTTTTTTTATTATTATTTTTTATAATAAGTGCCTTCATCCATCATACCCAGGAAGCTGTCCCCCAAATTTCCATTAGAAACTTCTTGGTTTAGAATTTTAAGCATCATGGTTTTCAAATTTTCGATGTCAGCCTCCATTTTGGCGGGCGGGAAAGTTGGGTTTTTGGTATATGCTTGTAGGGTTAGGGAAGGCTGGGTTAATTTCTGGCTGCGGTATCTGGTAAGGATTTTGGGCAGGATAAGGATTTTGGGCTGGATATGGATATTGGGCTGGATATGGATATTGGGCAGGAAATGAATATTGGACAGGATATGGATATTGGGCAGGATAGGGATATTGGATTGGGTAAGGATTTTGGGTAGGATAAGGATATTGGATTGGGTAAGGATTTTGGGTATGATAAGGAGGGTGTGATGAAAAAGGGTTAAAATTTTGGTAATAATATGTATTTGGTGGGTTGATGTTTGGCTGGGAAATTGGATTTGGAGGATCATGGAAGGTTGATGCTTCTTATGGGACAGCGAGGGACTGTTCATTTCTGGTCATCTTGTTGATTTGTCTTTGTCTGCGGATCGACCCTTATACGATCGATCTTGGTACCCTCGTTCGATTTTTGCACTTATTTCCCGTATCAACCGGCCAGTACTATTTTTGCCTTTCCAAATTCGGACCAGATTTCTGAGGAAAATGTGTTATGGAGGTATCAGAAAGATGGCTGAAGGCTTTCTAGGCTTGGAGTACAGCGTGCCTTTATTAGTATATTTTATTATTTATTATTTTCCCTACAATTGATTGGATAAGCATCTGCTTAATTTTGACAGTCTCAAGACTTTTTCTGGAACAGTGGATTCTTTCTCCAGAGTATAGGACCAAGTATTCCACCTGTCTTTCGACTCCCCGAGATCGGACTGATCCCAGGCGAAGGGCCTATGCTCTTTTCGGGATCCACCATTCGAAATGGTCTAGGTCGAGCATTAGAAAATAATAAATCAGCCCCAGTGTATTTTTTGTGCATTTTTTTTTTGACTTGTGCAGATTTTTTTTGACTTGCACACATATATATATTTTTTCTTTTGACTTGCGCACATTTCTTTTTTGACAGGGGCTGACCCACGATTTAAAATGAAACAACCGGTCGGTCTTTGAAGTGTCTTGAGAATCTATATGTAGTCTAACGTTGGTTTGTCCAGGGGGTAGGCTGGTCATGGTGTAGGGTAGCAGTACGGAAAATATTTATATGCATGTGCGCGGGTGTGCGGTATCTAAAAAGCAAAAAAAAAAAAATTAGATATAAAAGCAGAAAATAAAATAGATATGACCTGTCTTGCTGTTATTTATGGATTTTCTCGGCTTTTTAGTTTGAGTGCGAGCCAGCAAGCATACCATCAAGAAATAGAAAGAAAAGTGGGGAATCTATCTATTCCTATTAATTACACATTTGTCCTATATCCCCAAAAATAAAATGACAGAATGAATGCAAATATGTATATTTTGCGGAATGAAAATAAAGCAGAATAAAATAATAAATAGGGCCGAAAAGCGAAACAATATTAAAATAAAGCCCCGGCCCTTTTGTTGTGCTGCCCGGAAATTATTGCACATAAAATACTGTGTGTATATATATATATATATATATATTATTTTTATTTTTTTATTTATTTTTTTATTTATTATTTTTTTTTTTGCAAAAATTTTTTTTGTTGAAAAATACGAATATTTTCAAGTATATCCGTAACAGTGATTAGAAAGAAACTGCTGCAAGATAGAGGATCATATCCACAAATATAGACACGGATGTTAAAGGAACGCAATATTCAAGTGTTTAAATTAATATAACAAGCATACTTTAGCCAGAAACAAAAGAAAAAAAAGTTTTGGTTACTGAGTCTAGCCCTCCATTTTTATTTATTAAAATAAAAATGATCTCCCCAGCAGAGTCGCCAATGTAGGTTCCCGGGAAATGATCTCGCGCCCCGCGCGCCCTTGGATAGGGGTGCGCATACGTGCGGATGCGGTGACATCCACTGCTCTCGTTCCACTCTCCCTTTTCTAGGGGAGGACGAAATCAAAAGTGTGAGAGGATTGCTGTCGGAATAGCACGTTGGAATGCGCCTCGGTTGCCTTTAGTGGATTTTGATCTAATATGGGAGCTTTGGGTTTTCTATGTCAAGTTATCCCTTTTTTAGGGGATACCAGGATATAGGAATGCATCACCCTTCTATTCTCATTCTCCCTTTTTTAGGGAAAAACGTGAAAGTGCAAGGAAGGAATGTTGCAGCGCCCACACTATGGATTTTATGAAAATAGCCTTATGGCCTATTTCGGATCACTATGGGTGCTTTGGGTTTTCTACGTCAAGTTATCCATTTTTTAAGGGATACCAGGACATAGGAATACATCACCTTTCCATTCGCATTCTCCCTTTTTTAGGGGAGAACAGAAAAGTGCAAGGAAAGATGTTGCGAGGCCCCACAGGATCTAAAATGTTTTAGAGTCGCCATCTTTATTTTAAGGAATAAATAAAGCAAAACCAAAAAGAAAACCAGAGATTGCAAAAAAACGGGTTCGGAGGCTAAGTTACGAGTTGGGAAGGTGCTAGGCACCCAACTCGCCCTTTCGGTCTCAAAACAGTTTTTGGCTAAAGTATGTTTTTTGTTATATTTATTTAACAGTATAAATAAAGCATTAACCGCCTACAAATACATCCATTTGTCTACATTATTTGCACTTGCAACTGTCTCTTTTACAAATTATTACAAATATACTTGAAAATATTTGGCCATAATAACGGCTCTTTTTAGTACTATTTCCTAACTAAATCCGGGCAGCACAACTGCTTATATGTCTACATTGGGCCGGATTTTAAATACAACTTTAAATAATAAATGAACGGAAAAGTAAATGGATAAATAAAATAACGCTCTTAAAGGCTTTTACCTTTTAGAGCGGGGTGTGCTCGCTCTATCCTTCTCGGGAGAGGGAGACTTTTATTGCTGCTGCTGATGTGATTTGGGCAGAGTGACGGCTTATATATGGTGTTTTTGGCTCACTCACTCGGGCAGAATGACGGCTTAGTTTTTGTGGTTTTGGCCTTTTTGGTTGGGCGGAATAACGGCTTATATTTTGTGTATTTCAGCTTATTACTCGGGCAGAGTAACAGCTTACTTTGGGATTTTTGGGCCGGGGAAACAAGGTGGATACCTAACTACTAGGCTAGGGATTACTTTAATCGGTTGGTTTTGTGTTTAGAGGAGGTTTGGCAGGGTTTCGAGACTTTTGAGATGATCGCTCACTATTTATTTCTTCAGCGTAACGAGGTCGCAGAGAAATTTTTATCGCTGATAATCTCTGTGTTGAATGATCGACCTGCAGGCCTCAGATTATAGGAAGGATTGAGGACACGCTGAATTACATTTCCTTCTTAGTGCATCAGCAGCTTGTACCAATCGCAGATAATTTTGGACTTTGCGGCCACTGTTTGAGAAGCTGGGAGCCGGGAAGCAATATTTGGGCGCTGGGAAAGGGAATCTTGGCGCCATGCCAAGATTTCATATGGGTGGCGCCAAGTTTTTCAATATTTTCCAAACTTTGCACTTTAAACCCTGCAGTTCATCCTTTTGCGCATCCTGCTTTGTCCTTTTGCACTTTTGACCCTGTAACTTGACATTTGTTAATGTTTTAACAGGTCTTGATATTTTATGTCATGTCACATACCAGGGGTACGAAATTGGGGTGTTTACAACATCTCTTTCCAGTCAAGCAGAAATTGCTGGCCGACGCGATTCTCGTTCTCTTCGATGACCCCGACGGTAGTCTTCAGTCCCGCCAACCGGGCAGTCTCTCCCAAGCTGAAATCTTGCTTGGAGGCTTTGGGGATCTTGTATTCGCTGGTCGTTGTGGGCGCGAACGGCCAGCCAACCCGAGACTCGATAAATAGAACTCTCCTATCCCAAGATTCCACCTTCCCAGGAACTTCAGATAACAACCTCAAAAAGTTGGAGTTTGCCCTCACTCCAATTCTCCCGCCTGTGCTCGGGGCAAAGATAAACAACTTTCGGAGCAAGTACATGACCGGCTCAAATCCTAGCAGTCGGCTCGCCACAGTGAAGGCCGTGATGGCTCGGACAATGTTCAACATCAGGTCGCAAGGAACGGCATTGGTCTCGTGTAAGAAGTCCACCAGGAAGGGCTCCAACGGAAGGCATAGGCCGACACGAAAGAAATCAGCGAAAAACAGAAGCTCGTTTCCCTGCTCGCGGGAGAGCTTAACACCAGTAGGCACGTCCATCTTGCTTGCCCGATAGTAGGCAGAGTCGATGCCGAGAGACATAAGCCACGCGGTCACCTTGTCCGCCGTATCCAGTATGGCCCAATGAGCAGTGTACCGGCTCTCATCTACATTTACATACCATTCAGGCTCTTCATCTTCCTCTTCTTCCTCCTCAACTACTTCGTCAAGTGTGACCTCCACTTGAGAGCCACCGATCAGGGTATGGCAGCGAGCATGGGGAATGTTGTCCCGGTCAACCGCATCAACCTCAAGTGTGGCCTCCCCTTGGGTACGGCCTGTTCTCTTTAGGCGACGGGCAATCGGCATATTATCTGCCTCGTCGGCATCCGAGGCCTCTCCGGCCACCTCTCCTAGCTCAGCCCTTACTCGCTCAACCTCACCTTCAACATTGGCTCTCTGCTGTTCGAGGTCCTGCCCGTCAGTGAAGCCACCGGTCACACTCTCCTCTCCAGAATCTTCCTCACTTGAGGAATCAACCAAGTCAACTATAGGGGCGGCTACACGCCTTTGGACCGCCGGCCCGGCCACGGATCTCGCTCCCTCTTCCGACTCGTAGTCAGCTTGGGGAGACTTCTTGCTGCTTAGAGAATCGTTTTTCCCGCCGTAGCTGAAGGCCTCGCGGTCATTCTCTGAGATATCAGACATCTACAAAGAGATCGAGGAAGGATAGTCAATGTTCGGCCCGGATAACTGACAAAATAAAGAAGGGAAAGAAACCCTAAGTCTAAGTGCACCAAAGGGGCCCTGCCCGCCTAGCGAGCAAGACCACATGGTCTTTTCGTCAATCTCTACCTGAGGGTGGTCCTACCCTCTTAAACCTTAACAGAAGCATGTGAAGATGAAGGGAGAAAGCAGAAAACCCTCACTAAACCCAGAAAAACCAAAAACATAGTGTGAGAAAGAGGGTCAGAAAACTTACTGTCAATTCTGGAGTGGAACGTCTTCTGTGAGCAATCAAAGGGAGAAAAAAATCTTCCAAGTCGACGCTTAAAGCACCGGAAGGAGATAAGCGGTGGGATTTATTGAACGAAGTCACCGGAATCTGGAATGCTCTGGATATCGGCAGCAAAAACTCAACGAGAACTCAACAAGAATCTCTCTCTCTAAAACTCGAAGGCAGTAAAGAGAAGAAAGGGGAGAGGGGTGTGCCTTTTATAAGCCGGGGCCGTACGGTTTTGGGGGGAAAATGGCGGAGCCCGAAACGACGTCTGGGAGTTCGCGGCCCATCATCACAACGCATTTAATGCGTCGCTTCGTGCTTCGTGCCCCATCAAGTCACCACTGCTTGTGACGGCTCACGCGCCTCGACCTCCACTCGCCTGACACTCCCTCAGTAACAAGCTTCCTTGACACGCTCCAGGTGTAGTCCACTAAGTTTCTAGTGCCTTCTACACACATGACCCCCAAGGCCTTTGCTATCTTCTGAAAACTCACAAGTGTTGAAGCCCGCGCGAGTATCCTCCAGCATGAACGCTCCTCGCTCCAAGCATGAATGTTCGCTAGACAAGGAGCTAGGGGCCACTGATATGCCCGGCCCAAGTCGGGTCACAAGCGAAGCACGAGCTAGCATCGCGTGCCAGTCACGAGCATAATTAATATGAGGCCCGCCAGCCTAGCGGGCAAAGTAATGGAGGCATCAAGCAGCGAGCAGTGCAACTCCCGCCCAAACCTGGCCGGGCACAGGCCTTGCCTGTCCGACCAGGGGCCATGCCCGGGAACCACACTCACACCGAGCAAAAGAATCAGATTCATCTCATCCAAACCTGGTCGAGCACCGGCATTGCCTGCCCGACAAGGTGCCACCCCTTGGATCTACACTGACCTCGGAACAGTACACACCAAATAGCCGGGAAGAGCCTTGCTCGCCCGGGCACATATCGAGTAGGAAGCACCGGAAACTTGCTCTCCAAGGCAAGTCAAAGGTTTCCATGTTCAAGCAGGAAACTCATTACCATATATGCTCCTACATCTACGCGGCCAGCCGCCAATCATGCCTAAAATCAAGGGATTCTCTCCTTGATTGATTGGGTATCTAAGGAAACTGAATCCTATACGTATTCAACCACATTGGGGGCCTATAATTACCTCTTCATAAGCCATAAACAAGGTACATACACTCTCTTGAGCCTTGGCACTCTGTCGAATTGCTTTCATACTTACATTCGATACTTACTATCCCGCCGGAGGGGTTTCGCGAGGCCCTGTCTTGTACTTCCACTCAGGTTTTCTTTTCTTTTACCCAGGTTCAAGAAAGCAGATCGAAGCCCAGATATCCTACCTAACACACGGACGGGCCAAGCTGCATTTGTGCCACATCATGTCATGTGTGCTCTTTGAACCGATCCACAATGTGTTGAGCTGTGGTGTGAGAAAATAGGACTTTTCGTAAGACGTACTTTCTCAACTTTACCCTCCACATTAAGTAATAATATATTGATTATGCTTAAATATTGTTGTAATTATAACCAACTATAATGGTAGTTATATATCATTTAATTATTAAACTTTTCAAACTTGAACTTTTTTATTTGAACGGAAGGAGTATTTGTCAATAATCACCCAAATTAATAAAAAGTTCCCTTTTTAAGTTGAATTAATATGCTTAAACCCATTTTAAAAGCAAGAAAGTTCTCCAGAGAATGAATGAAAGAATAATCCATTTCCCTTGTGTGAAAACTTGCATGTAAAGTCTGAGAATCTCCAACTCCTACCCTTTAAGCAATCTTTCCTCCAAGCTATTCCAAAACTCCCCTTCTTTCTGTCTCTCTAGATCTCTCCTATGTCAAAATCCAAAACCCGTTCCATGTTCTTCAAGGCTGGCTTTAATTTGTTGTCTGCAACGTAACTTTGGGTGTGGGCAATGGCGGTGACACATGCTGATCTTGAGCCGAGGCGGCAGGGAACTGACCTGGGTAGCAAAACAGGTGCATTCTTAATGGTCATTTCTATACTGTTTGGCCTGTTTTGCTTCGTCCTTTGTCTCATTGCTGAGGCCACTCGTTCCCAGGTACGTACAGTCTTCTTCTTGTCTATAGATAATATGTATGGGAGACATTCTACGTATAATGATAAACATATTTACGGCATTATGAAAATAACATCTACATCTACCCCTCAATCAGTTTAATACACAATAAGAGACATGTACATTTTTTCCCCTACCAGTAATGTAAATGCGGCCTATAATCGAAAGACAAGAGGTGGCGAGAGGTTCATTTTTTACGCGAAAGGTAAGGCGCTTAAAAGACTCTCATAGAAACGATAGTAAGGAAAATAAATATAAAATATTTATGACTTATTGACAAAGCATGTTATAAGTGAGCATAATATATGAAACTAAGTCTAACATAATATCAATAACACAATTATATATATATTTATTTATTTATTTATTTTATTGTAACAAATTCCAAAACATGTATAAATGTGATTAATATTGAAAACAAAATAAAAAATCCAAACATGAATTTAAAAAAAGTATGAAAAAATAGAAAAAAAAACATATTACCAATATAAAAAAATCACACATGCCAAAATTAAAATAAATAAATAAATAATGGGAATAAACTAGAGAGTAGATCATAGCAACAGATTAACCCATTCTCCTTCTTTTCAAATCATAATCCATAAGAGGACATTAAAAAAAATGTCGACCAAGTAAATTGAACAACACCAAAAATAGCTTGAAACTCCAATCCAAAACCGAAGCAAGAGACAAACCTATATAGGCGTCGGCGAATGTGTGGTGGTCTGGCATAAAAATTCAAGCGCCAATGTCGCAACCGACGCGTGACTTACACCGACGACTTCTGGCTATGGCAAAGGCAAAGGCAAAGACAGGTTTGCCAAGTCAAGGTGATGTACTATATTTGACTTAGATTGGGGCATGAAAAGTAAAGATCGGAGATTTGGAATGAAAAGTTTCTGGATGACCTCGCCTCCAGCTCACTGACTTGCCTATACCACTTCCAGCGACCTTCACCTTCAGTCGCCTCTAGCCTGAGGCAAGAGAGGCGTCCGCGTTTGACAACTTTGTCTCCCGTTCCAATTTTATTTTGAGCCACCCTTAACGTAACACCGAAATTACTAAACGTAACACCATTTAATATGCAAAATGACAATAATATCCTTACTCCAATTAAAAAAACTAACTTCAATTAGAACAACTCTCCCCCAATTAATTTCAACCTATCAGTCCATCATCTTCATCTCTCCAAACAAAAGAAACCCTAAATTTCTCTCACTTCACTCAACTTAAGAAATTGATTTTAATCGCAATGTAACAACTATTATATATATATATATATATATATATATATATATATATATATATATATATATATATATATATATATATATATATATACCCACACATATTATTTATATTATTATTCATATAAAAAAAATTATTCAACCAAAAAAAAAAAACAATCGCAAATGAGAAACGGATGTTTAGCAATACATCCGCCCGATTCTAGCGGATGTTTCGAAGAAGATCCGCTACTCGCCAGCGGATGTTGTGAAGAAGATCCGCTACTCGCCAGCGGATGTTGCGAAGAAGATTCGCTACTCACTAGCGGATGTTTTCAGAAAACAAATGGTGAACAATGGGCGGGACACGGTGGTGGGCACGACTGAGATGGTGGTCGAAGACGAGTCTAGGATCTGAAGATTAATGAAAGAAGAGAAGAGGAGATGTAGAGAGGGAGATGACGGTCATTTGAAGATAGAAGGAAAGGGAAATGAAGGTTTAGGGAGTGGGAGAGACTTGGGTCAATTATGGGGAGTAAATTGAGGGAGTTAATTGTGGGATAATAATTAAGGAAGTTGGAAGGATAGAAAGAGATGACGGTTGGGGAGAGATTTGGTTGCCGGAGAGTTAATTGAGGGAGTTAATTGTGGGATAGTAATTGAGGGAGTAATGGATGAGGGGTAGTGAGGTAATTTTGTTTTTTAAATGGTGTTACGTTTAGTAAATTAGGTGTTACGTTTAGGTATTCTGTTTTTTTTTTTTAAATATACCTTTTTTTGTTTGTCTCATTTTTAAAAATAGTATTTCCCCTGATTCTTAAAAAAAGAGTTCATCTTTATTTTTTAGATCGTTCCAAAAAAAATATCTATTTTTAAATATTTTCTTTTTTAGACGTTACCTTTACTAATTTATTATTAATTTGAATTTCATTTTAATTGATGCGCCCCATTCAACATGGGTATCCTTGAAATATACACACTAATGTGGCAAAATCACAGTTTTGGTCATCCATATGTTTGGTAGGATATCTGGGCTTGAATCTCCTTCCTTGAGTCTGTCTAAGAACACAAAAAACCTGAGTGGAAGTGCAAGACAGGGCCTCGCGAAACCCTTCCGGCGTGAGAACCCCTCCGGCGTGAGAGTAAGTATCGTGTGTAGGTCTGAAAGCAATTCGACAGAGTGCCAAGACTCAAGAAAATGTGTGTACCTTATTTATGGCTTATGGAGAGGTATTTATAGGCCCTCAATGTGGTTAAATCCGTCTAGGATTCAGTTTCCTAAGATATCTCATCAATCAAGGAAAGAATCCCTTGATTTTAGGCATAATAGGCGGTTGGCCGCCTAGATTTAGGAGCAGATATGGTAAGTGTCATGCTCAAACATGGAAACCTTTGACTTGTCTTGAAGAGCAAGCCTCCGGTGTTTCCTGCTCGATATGTACCCGGGCGAGCAAGGCTCTGCCCGGCTGCTTGATGTACATTGCTCTGAAGTTCATATAGATCCAAGTGATGGCCCCTGGTCGGGCAGGAAGGGCCAATGCTCGACCAGGCTTGTACGAGATGAATCTATTCCTCTGCTAGATGTGAGTGTGGTGCCCGGGCGCGGCCCTTGGTCGGAGAGGCAAGGCTTGAGCCCGGCCAGGTTTGGACGGGAGCTGTACTGCCCGCTGCTTAATGCTTCCATTATTTTGCTTGCTAGGCCGGCGGGGCCCACGTTGATTACGCTTGTGATTGGCACGTGATGGTAGCTCGTGACTTGCTCGTGACCCGGCTTGGGCCGGGCATATCACACACAATCGTATTATTTATAATAGAGTCAATTTTATTTTTATAATATATGCATCGAGTTAAAAATGACTATCTTTTAACAGCGGAGAGAGTAATAATTTTAGAACAATTAGATGAAAGTACAAGTAAATAAATTTATATTTATAAAAAATTGAGGAGTAGATCTTCTGTAAAACCGTCTTACGGATCATAATCTGTAATTTGTAAGACGAAACATCACTCTCTCACTATTCAACCCATCAACACACGATGGATCGGGTCAAGTGAATCCATTTTTCATAAAATCTCCAAAGACCGTCTTTATTAAGTTTTTGTCAAAATTGAGTTGTCAAATGAGATTAGTTTTTAAATAAGCACATCTCATTTATATATATATATATATATATATATATATATATATAAAGGAAAATGCTATCCTTATCACTAATACTATAACTTTGAATTAAGAAAAGTTATTTTGGATAAAACAACTTTACCTTTTTAAAAGTTTAGTTGTAGAAATAATCGTATGTTAGAAATATTGATTTATTGAATGCGCCATACAGTGAACGAATTGAGTCAAGGTAGGTTGGGTATACCCCCATATTAGGTGGGTCATAAGCACACATGGGTAGGGCACCAAGAGTTGAATGGAGTCCTGTTTCAACATAGGCACATATTGGCATATTGCGTAAAGCAATTTCACAAAAATCGTCACTCACTTTTATCTTTAGTGTACAAATTAACACAAATGTGAATTTTGGACTACAAACAATATAAAAATGGCTACTTTTTTATTTATTATTTTTTTGGGTTACAGATAATTTGGGCTACTGGTGATTCAGGGAAGGAGGAGACGTATGAATGTAGATATAGTGGGAGTGGAAAAACGCCACTAATATGTGCAGCTGGTGCATTTTTGGCCATGGCAACTGCAATGGTGATACAACATACTTATATGCTACTAGCAGTGAGTAAATCAACCCCACCAGCTTTGGTTACTTGGGATCCAGACTCTAATGATCTCAATACTCTCACTTGGCAAGCTGGGGTTTTCTTTGTCTCCACCTGGTATGAACAACTCAATCTTATATATTCTCATCTATTACCAAACTCAAGTTAGTTAGGTTGATTAACGTGGACTACGTTTCTAACTTTGCTGAATTTGTTTTGGCGAGAGGGCCGCATTGAGTGAATTATCGTTGACGTTTTAGTCTAACGAGTGTGATTAATTTGGCTGAATTCGTTGGTGAGGGAAGGTCATCGGGTTTAGTTTACATCATGGTTTTAGTCTCTGAATGCATTGTGATCTTGCCGTGATGACATTATTTTTCCTATGATAAAAAAGAAATAAATATAGTTGGAACAAAGCTGAATTTGTTAGATTTTTCGGTAGTATATATAGAAATTTGGGCTACAGGTCCATATATAATGCTTATTGTTTTGGGCATGCACATGTAGCTGAAAGCCTGAAACCTTGAGCATTTTGGGCTGTTGGAGATGCATCAATTCACTTACTTATTTTTGTAATAATTACAGGATTTGTTTTGCGGTTGGAGAAATCTTGTTATTAATTGGATTAAGTATCGAATCAGGACACTTGAAAAACTGGTCATCCTCAAGATCTAGTTGCCTCATCATCCGACAAGGCATATTCTCAACAGCTGGAGTGATAGGACTAGTGACGGTCTTCCTAGCTTCCGGCTTGTATATAACAGCTTTACGAGCACAATGGATAATCCAAGATCAAGAAAGCGTGCGTAGGGAAGTCTTAGAAGTCTCGGCCCTCCACACATCTCCACCACGATCACCTAGAAATCGGGTTGTAGCCGTTGTCAATGAGAATCCCATTGTGAGACATAGTTTACAAAATGAGCCAGAATTGTTCACATACTTGGCAGCATTCGATAAGCATTCAAGTCTGGTGTAAACTGTAAAGTAAGCAAAGATAAATGATTTAAGCCTAATTTTTACATGTAAACAATGAGTATATATAGTTATACAAATATTAAACCTTTCTCATATGATACTTTTGGATATGATGCATCTAGAAATCTAGTGGTTAAATATGTTATAAATGTAAGATTAGATAAGAGAATGATGCCCAATATGCAAGAAAGAATGGAGAAACCAACTTAATTATTTTGGTTGGTGTTCATACCCTTTTATACATGCAGAGATTGTTGGAAAACTAGTGTTTTTAAGTGAAGTAAATTGGGGTTTTGAGGCACTAATTTATTTGTGAGTCATTTATGTAATGACTATGGTAATTGTGGAATTATGTTATTCTCCGTGAGTACATAAGAATACTATATTTATTTGTCAAATTCGGATATTGAATGAATAAGTTATAGAGGTTCAAAGTAGGACATTGGAAATGTTGGAAGTGGATTATCCCACATTGGAAAAATATGAAAGGCTTGAAGGGTTTATATACAAAGGCTCCCTTGTGTTTGGGTAAGCTTGTATAGAAAGAACTATACCTCCCACAGGGGTTGCAAATCAATGTCCAATTTGGTTTGAATCGATGACGTGCTTTTGTGTGCTCCAACATTAAAGAGTAGATTAATTCTGCATGCGGATACATAATCAAAACGAATGTCGGACCAAATTATGCAAACCCGCCTTTTGCACATTTTTCTTTTGAATTTTACATTCAATTTTCGTAACTCCAACATTAAAGAGTAGATTAATTCTGTTTTAATGGGCAGATTAATTACGTGGTTAATGAGCTTAATGTCTACTTTAAAAGGAACCCGCCTTGAGTGGTTAATGGGCATAATCAAAACGGTTTTAGTAATTAAAACGCGTTGATTCTCTGGCCTATATAAAGGAACCATTCTCCACAACAGAGAATACACTTACAGAGAACACGAAATTCCTCTTCCTCTTATACACTTGCATTGCATTTCATCTTGGATATCTTCGTTTTGGCCTCCTGTTTGGTGATAGATTACAGACACGTATTTAGTTCGCCGGACCTTAAGTACAAAGCCATCCGGTACTACCGTTGTATCCTAGGTGACGTTCGTCCCACGTAAGAACTCCAGGCACTTATAGGGAGTGGGATGAATAACGTTTCAAGGAAACTGTGTGTTACACAGGCCTCGGTCACGACTAACTTCCACCAGCAGACATCAGTCCTTCCACCGATAAACTTCCAGTACTACCACCAGCAGACTTGGAACTAAGCCACCAACAGACTTAGAAGTAAGTCAACTGCAGACTCGGCCCAAAGCCACCAGCAAACTCGGAGCAAAGCCACTGGCACACTTCAATACAAGTCACCAGCAAACTTAACAAAAAGTCACCAGCAAACTTCGTTCAAAGCAACCAGCAAATAGTCTCCTTCAACCAGTGACTAACGGTTTTTGTTCATTTTTACATTTTAATTCTGTAAGATTGTATAGGGTTTTACCCAACAGAGATCAATAAAGACAACTGGGAGGAGAAAGAAGCCCTAGCCTACCATTGTTGACTAACTACTTTACAAATTAAATACATGTACAGAAATTACATGCTAATACCCTCCCGCAAACTAAGTGGAAGTTGATGGAGCTGCAGTTTGAGATTGGACCATAATCGGGAAAACGGATCTCGAGATAGTCCCTTGGTGAAAATATCGGCTAATTAACTAGTGGTCAGAAGGAACGAATTGTACACGCAAAGCCCCACATACAAGTAATTCTCGAACAAAGTGACTTTGGTGCTACAAAGTGGAGCTTGAACTTGAATCTTGTAGAACGTCATCTTAATCCCAGTAACAAGGAGATTATGAAGCTTTTAATGATGCAAAAAAATGGATAGTAACCAATTAATGTTGAACAAAAACACAAGGAATATATTGTAATTTACCCAAAACTTATTGTTGATGGTACTTGTCAACTCCATAAACTGGAATCTATGAGACAAACTTAATTTTGAAAACTTGTCTTGATTAATGAACAAATGATCCCCGACAGAGCCTTGAAATTGAGAAGATAACAATGTCACATCAAAGTCAAGAAAACTTTCAATCTCACAAATTTTAGGAATTAAAGTAACCATTGGAATTGATGAATTTGTAGTGACCAAGAATAAACTACTAAAGAGATGTGATAAGGAAGGCGAATACCAAGATTTAGAAGAAAAGAAGTGACTAATGAGTTGAGCATTTGTAAAACATAAAGGAAGTTTCACATTGGTGGTAATCGCAAAAAAGGTTCTTCAAAAGAAGATGCACAAGTGTTCCCCATTGAGGGTGGAGCATGGCATGAAGATGTTATAAATGAACCCATTTGAACAAATCGATGAGGCTTCAATCGTGGCCAGATTGGGAGAATTGGAGCCTAGTATTTCTTGCCTGGAAAGAATTGGTTTAGTGATAATTGGTGTGGGGTCATGTAATGGAGTTGTTATAAAAACATCACTACCATGTATGATTATGCATTTGAGGGGAAGAAGAGTGAAGAATGGTGGAAGGAGCTGAGGTCAACAATGAACTTGAAGCGGAAGATAACTCTATTTGTCATTGTTCCTTATCGAGAAGGTGACTGAGGAAGAAATCCACCGTAAGTTTAGGCTGTCGAAAATGATAGTACTTAACGAAGCTATTGTAGAGTGGATCAAGCCCATCAACAATACAATCTATAAGCTCGGATTCAGAGATAGAATTTCCAGCTGTAGCTAATTCAAAAGAAAGAGATTTTACTTCAGAAAAGTAATGAATTAAAGATTGATGAGGGAGTTTCTAAGGGAATAGATTTGATCAAAAAGATCCTTAACATACCAATGAGGAGCTGAAGAGACCGAAGCAGAAAAAGGCAATAACATTGAATATTCATCCATATTAATAATATATATTTTTGTTTTAAAATGAAGAGAGGAAGAGGAAAGACGGCTAGGTTCGCTAGATCTAAGAGGCAGATCGCAAGGAAGCCAATGGAGCTTGGATTGGAGATGATGATGATGATGACCAATGAACACAAATAAGTGTGATATTTAATATTGATTTTGTGCTGTAGTAAATATTGCACTTTTTATGGGTATTTTGTATGTTTGGTGATTACAAGTCTATAGGAGGAATGATGATGAAAAAAGTGGAAAAAATATCAAGTTTAAAGAAGAAATTTGGATATCATGGTACCGAATGGGTATGCGCTATCTAAGGGGAGGTGGAGCTGAAGTTGGAAACAATATCACGTTTTTAAAGGGAATTTTAGACATTAGCCACTTCAGTAACTAGGGGATTATTGTTTTCCTTAAAAGAAATTATTGGTTATTCTTTTATTTCTCTCTTGTAATCAATGTAAAGATTAGGTTGAAAAAGAGAGAGATAATAGGTTTAGAGACTTTGTCAACAACTTCCTGGAGATTTTCTAGGAGTGAAGATGGTTACTACTATTTTCTAGAAGGAAGTTATGATAAGGAGAGAAAATTCTCCTATATAAGAGATGGTGGGAGGATTGAGGGAGAGAGACCACACTGAACATCATAGATACACTGGAAATTGAGGAAGAAATCTGAAGCAACGCATCTCCTGTTCTTCTATCACACTATTGGATTTTGTTGCATTTTGGTTTTTTGTAAATAATCTTTAATTATGTTTAGTGGCTAATTTTCATTCTTCCAGTTAATGAACAAGCTGTAACTTTTTACAAGTTTCTGCTATGAGATCTAATTGTTTTCATTCTCAATTAAGCACAAGTATTTATTCATTCTCAGTTTGTTTATTGCAAAAGAAATTGTGACTTGGAATTATTATGCTTAATTAATGTTTGTGGCCAAAATCTTAATTAACATAATAGTTTATTGCTAGTTATAACCGTTGATCCGTAATTGTCATCAAGTTCTAACAAAGTAGAAAGTAACGCACCATTTACAAGCATTTTGTGTTCGTGTTACGAGAATGAGTAATCTAAATTAAATAATATTGCTTCAATATGCACTGTTTAGAATCGAGTCTCTCACTCTTAATGTTTTCAAAACCTTAAATCCTACAAGTGTCTCGGGGGTTGTCTTTTGATTAGGGAAATAGTTAATGAGCTTCTCTTGACTATCGAGACAGTAAGGAGAGATTGGGTGTGTGGTGGTTGTGGACAACTATAACCGGTTTATTTGTAGCCAATTGAGTCATCTTCGCATCTATAATCAGTAGTAAACTTATGGGATTACGTTTAATTCATTGACTGAGACTTTTTCGTTATCAGAACATTATTTTTGGTCATTTACATTAAGCTTTTTATTTACAATTTTTAATTAACTCTTTGTTGATAATTAGTTTAGCTTAAAAACCTCAATTATTATTTTTATTGATTTGTTAATATTCTTGAAAGAAGTGAAATCGACGTTTCCTGTGGATACGATCCCTACCACCCTATACTCGTTATAAGGAAAATAAAAATTTATTTTTAATAATTTGACACCCGTCAATGACCGGAGAAGATTAAATAGCGATTGGAGAGGCCGGCTAGGTTGAGGAGGTTGGAAGTGGGTGTTTCAGTTATGGCGTGAGTCTTTTATAGCTCTGATACCATGTAAGATTAGATAAAAGAATGGTGCCCGAGATTTAAGAAAGAACGGAGAAACCAAACTTCATTATTTTGGTTGGTGTTCATATCCTTTCATAAATGCAGAGATCAATAAAAAACAACGGAGGTGGTCTCCTGTAAGACGGTCTTACGGATCCTTATCTGTAAGACGGAGCCCCATTTAAAAATTCGCGGGTAATAATAAATATATAATATGTTATAAAAATTCACAAAAGGCGTTTAGATCAGGTGGTTCACCGAAAAAGCTAAAGGTTTAATAGTTAGCGCTAGGTCATTGGTTTGAAACTCATTAGCTCCTTGTAATTAAATTTTATTACCATAAATGTGTTGTTTTGCTCCGGTGCCCCTGCACTTTCAAAGTTTGTCACCGTAATTCTTATGTTTTCCACGCCTTACAGTTTAATCCTTTGTCAGCCCCGTTAGCATCAATTGCCTTGAGATACTTGACGGATCTTAATGGACTTTAACGAAATGCTAAATAACACGTTTAAAGCCAAACGTGACACATTGAAAAGGCAAAAGTGATATATTTTAAGGTTGAAAGTAACACTATAAAGGGTAATTTATTATAATTCTTATTAAAATACAAAGTAATACTCTTAATACTAAAAAGTGACATTTTTAATACTAAAAATTGATAAATTTAATACTAAAAAGTGACACTTTTAATACTAAAAAATGAGTGAGTTATGGTGAAGAGGAATCAAAGAATTAAGAGTGTCACTTTTTAATATTAAATGTGTCACTTTTTAGTATTACGAGTATCACTTTTTAGTATTAAGAGTGTCACTTTTTAGTATTAAATTTGTCACTTTTTAGTATTAAGAGTGTCACTTTTTAGTATTAAGAGTGTCACTTTTTAGTATTAAGAGTCACTTTTTAGTAATAAGAGTGTCACTTTTTAGTATTAAGAGTGTCACTTTTTAGTATTATAAGAGTTTCACTTTTTAGTATTAAGAGTGTCATTTTTTAGTATTAAATGTGTCACTATTTAGTATTAAGAATGTCACTTTTTAGTATTAAGAGTGTCACTTTTTATTATTAAATTTGTCATTTTTTAATATTAAGAGTGTCACGTTTTAGTATTAAGAGTGTCACTTTTTAGTAATAAGAGTGTCACTATTTAGTAATAAGAGTGTCACTTTTTAATAATAAGAGTGCCACTTTTTAGTAATAAGAGTGTCACTTTTTAGTATTAAGAGGATCACTTTTTAGTATTATAAGAGTGTCACTTTTTAGTATTACGAGTGTCACTTTTTAGTATTAAATGTGTCACTATTTAGTATTAAGAGTGTCACTTTTTAGTATTAAATATGTCACATTTTAGTATTATTAGTGTCATTTTGTATTTTAATAAGAATTATAATAATTTTTTATTTATAGTGTCACATTTAATATTAAATGTGTCACTTTTTAGAATTAAGAGTGTCACTTTTTAGCATTAAGAGTGTCATTTTTTAGTATTATAAGAGTGTGACTTTTTAGTATTATAAGAGTGTCACTTTTTAGTATTAAAAGTGTCATTTTTTAGTATTAAGAATGTTACTTTGTATTTTAATAAAAATTATAATAAATTTTCATTTTTAGTGTAATCTTTTCTATTTACTAAAATAGAAAATAGAGGAAATGAATATAAAAACATAATGTGGTAGCTAGGGAGTGTCGAACCCGTTACCATTTCGGCCAAGCCTTTAAAGTTCAACAAAGACCAACTCAGCTGGCCCTTTTTTCTATCTTTTAATGACAGGTTTACTTATTAACCTGAAAAATTTAAAATGGGGCTCCGTCTTACGAATTTAGGATCCGTAAGACCGTCCTACACAAGTTTTTGCCAAAACAACGGGAGGAGATGAGAAGTTTTAGCCTACCATTATTGACTAAAGCCTGTAAAGGTGGTTACATTACATAATTCATGTAGTGTCTTTCCCCTTCCATCTCTCTCTATAAAACAATGACTTAAATTTAAGGCATTTTAGGTGATTTATTATTTAATTTTTCTCATTTATAAAATAATAGTATTTGTAAATGTATTGAAAAAAGTGATTAGAAGCAAAATCCATAAACTTTAAACACTTTCGTATCAACAAAATTTTGTGAGGATGTGCTTTTCCAGAAAAATGGATGGGACCCACCACATGCTAAAGCTTGTTGATAAATATGTTAATCATAAGCTAAAATAGAAGCTAAATTGGGAGAAGCTAGGGCCAGTCCCCTCCAGGCAATTTTTAGGAGAAATTATAGATCGATACCGTTTCTCAAATTTTAAATCGTTGTTATCTTGTATTTTATTCCATCAATAAAATGTACTTTTCACAAGATTGTTTCTAAAATATTCGGATCGTTTTTTTCCATAATTCTAGTGTATTCTTTCGCAGCTCATGTTCCTTTTTTTCCTACATTGTTCGAAAATCATAATTATTAGGACAATGAAACGAAGATCGACCTGCCCGATCAGGTCGAGGGAGTAATGCCTCATCGTGGAGAAAGATAAACCATTTTTCTAATTAGTATGATACTGGAATGGAAAAATCTTATTTCTAGACTGGGTTGGAGGATTATGTATTGACGAAGGAGAAAGAAGAAGTCGGAAGAGATGCACATTAAACTAGTTTTGAATCGTGATGTCTCAAATTTCAATCGTAATGCATCGATTTGGAAATATGATGCGTCTTTATGAAATATAAATGACAAATTGGATTCCCAATGCACAAATTTGATTCGTGATAAAAAAAAAATTAAATTCGCAATGAAGAAATTGGGTTTGCAATACACAAATTTGGTTCGCAATGCCAAAAATCCAGATGCACAAATTGGATTCATGATACTTAAATTATGCATTGCGATGATCAAATTGTGCATCACGATGCTCAAATGCTCCTGAGCGCACCTCCGGCTCATTAAGGATACGCAATCCTTTTGGCTTTTGCCCTAAAAAATGTCTTTTTCGATTAAAAATCTAGGAGACTAGAACGGTTAAAAACCAATAAAAGGGGACCGACACAAATTTTATCACAATTTTTAAATAACCTTTTGTTACCGAAAAAAGGCATGTCATGTATCGCAATGTATAATTGATGCATCACAATAAATGATTATGTAAATCGAGATGCTTGAAGCGCCTTTTTTTAGTTACGAAAAAATATAAGGGTTTAATGATGTTGAAAACTTTAAAAAGGGGATTGGCCTACAGTTTTTCCAAGTTTAATTTGACCTCTTATTGTTAACACCAAGTAAAAATTTGGTGTCTAGGTGAAAACAACGACTAAACCAGTGAAGAAGATCGTAGAAATTGACAGAAGAAAACTGGAATCAATGGAGGCTCAACTAGACAGAGCTGGCAAAAAATCCCAGCTCATGGGTTAGCCCAGTCCATCCAATATTTTGACAAGCTGGACTTCAGATATTAACAATTCAAAAAACGTATGATTAGTCGGGCTTAGATCAAAAAAGTTTAGGCTTAGATCAAAAAAGTTCATGTTTTTTTGGACCAACCCAGTCTATCCAAATTTAAAAAAAAAAAAATACATTTTTAGTATATTTAATACAAAATTACAAATACATAATTAATAGTCATTATTTCTTATCATTTATATTCAATTTTAGTTATTGATTTTTATTTTCTTTCATAATATAAAGACTTTCTTTACTTGCAACGGTAAATTAATACTCCCTCAGTTTTCAAATTATCGTCACCTTTCTTTTTTCGTCGTTCTTAAATAATTGTCACCTTTCAAAACTTTCTCTTTTAAGAAAACACTTTTACCACTTACTCTTACTTTTTCTACTTACTTTAATTATGGTCACATACTCAAGGGCATTAAAGAAAATCATGCACTTCATCAATATTTATAATACAATCAATTACTTTTTCTTAAACGGTGTGTTGGGTCAAAGTAAACAATATTTTGAAAACGGAGGGAGTAATATTTATTTATCTTTACTTTCTTATAGAATCAGATGCAGGAGAAGTGGAGGTGATACAATTGTCTGTGGAAGTTTCTAATTGTATTAATCTTGATGAGTGAAGCTTGAGTCTTATTGCTACTTTACTAGACTGTAATGCCTTTTTTTTCATTCAAAAATTGTATGTCAAGTAGTCAACTCTTGAATTAGTGTTACAGGATTAAGTGCTACTACATTGACCTTTTCTAATCTTCTGGTTAAGAATTAAGAAACTTATAAGGCACAAACATGATTTTATATTTTTATTGATGACGCCATGTTTCTTTTATTGAATTATTGTATTTTTTCATATACTACATACTTTAGGCTTTTCATCACATGTTTTTAGAATTTGAATTGTAAATTTTATAAGAAAAAATTACAAGTCGGTACATCTTTTAAAATATGTTTTCAATGAATCAATCTATTTTTTGCATATATCTTTTAGGTACAATTTTGAAGCGAATGTACGTCGCTGCCCCTCTATGTCGTATTTGATGGGCGGGACTCGGGAGGTGAATATTACGTGCTAGTTACATAGCATAATTTCAGAAACAGCAACTTCCATCTCCACCACCACCTTTGTCTAAAAAATTCTGTCAGTTCTGCAAACATAAGTGCCAACATCGATCCCTCTCTCTCTCCTCTCACGCTCAAACGCCCCAAACCCACCATCCACATACCTCTTTCTCTCTCTCAGTTCGGCCTCACACATCTCCTCCCCTAGTTCTGGCCGAATCTAAACCCAGTCGGCTCCATCCTCTCATCCAGCAACAAACCCAGCCGCCATCTACATCCTTGTTCTTCATCTCCCAATTCGCAACAAGGCAGCGTCCAAGCCATGTTGTCTTCACCGTCATTGTCGGGCTTCGCCAAGCGAGTTCGCTCCGGTTTTCGAACCCAACGGCCTCTCCATCTTCGATTTCAGTCTCATTTTATCCAACACCACCTTCAGCTTCATCTTCGGCTGATTTCCCTCAGTAGCCCACAGATCTGACTGATCTCTTCTACTTCTTCCATCGCCGGACCAACATCTGTCATCTCAGATTTGCTCTCTCAGCCGTTATCCTCCATGGCCGACTCAACAAGCTTCCAGCCACCAGCCTCGCCCTATTCCAAATCGGTCAACCCCCCAACTTCTCCAGCGATCGTCCCCGATCTTTAGACTCCACAATTTCCGTTCCTGCTCCCAAATACCAATCGCCTGCAATTTTGAGATCTCGTCGTCCAACGTGTATAACCAGCCACCTCCCTCTGCTCAAAAATTCAACTAAGATCATTTCAATTTACTAATTAAATGCTGAAATTTGGGAATTTTATTGCCATATAATTATAGATTAAGCATACTCTTGATATACTAACACTGTGCAAGTTGAGCTGTGGTAGTAATTGAGTTTTCCTTCATGATTAATCTGGGATTCTATGTCTAGCTTGAATTCTCGGTTTGTTTGGCCATTGACTTTGTTCCAATTTCTTTTGAAGTTGATGGTAAAAAGCGTTCATGGCAATCTACATAGCATGATCGATATTTCTAAGATTAAATTATGGTGGCGATTTCGAGATTGGTCTTCCTTTACGAGAAAGCTCGGAATCATCCGACCCAAGTGATTTCGAAGGGCTCTCATTCATGGAATCGTATGTTAAAAGCTAGGAGCATTGCCGAACCAAACATCTTTTGGATTATCGGCAAAGGTTTTTGTTCTCCTTGGTTCGACAACTGGATTATTGGAAATAAACTGGTTCAACCTCCCTCCTGCTTGAGTTCTACGGTTAAAGATCTTTTTGCCTCTCCTCTCGAAGATATGCTTCATCTGCCTCCAGCCGCTAAAGACTTAATCCAGTCTCAACTCATCTCTGTTAACGACTCAGATGATTGTCCTTATTGGTCCATAAATGGCTCGGGGAAATTTACTATATCTTCTGTTTTTCCGCTGATAAGATCTGCTCATCCTAAACTGCTCTCCTCAGATTTCATCTGGCACAAAGCGCTGCCAGCCTACATTGGAGTTTTTATTTGGCGTCTCTTTGCCCAAAAGCTCCCCATTGATGAAGCCATTAGCCGGAAGGGTATATTAATTGCTTCTAAATGTTTCTGTTGTGAGCAAGGCCACGTTGAGACGTTTCTGCACGTTTTCCTTCAAAGTTCGATTGCCTCATATTTTTAATATGACGATAGCTCCATTCAGCAAAAATGTTTTTCTTGGTGGCTTCATGGCAAAACTATTTCCTTCTCTCTGCTCCCTTCAATTATTTTATGGCATCTTTGGAAATTTCGCAACATGGTTGTCTTTGATAATCATCGTTTGCCTTTGTCCGTGATTATTAAAAACATAATGTTTGACTTTCAGAATATCCTTCAAGCAGCAGGTTTCCAATTGCCCGTTTTTTCTGGAAGTGACAGAATCAAGATTGGTCGTCGGAAGAAGGTTCTAATCCATTCTGTCTATTGGATCAGCCCCTCTTTTGGCCGAGTTAAGCTTAATTCTGATGGAGCTAGCCGGGGAAATCCGGGCTTAAGCGGGGGTGGAGGTATTATTCGGGATTCGATGGATCATTGTATCTTTGCGTATTCTCAGTTTTATAATGTTTGTTCGAATATGGTTACTGAGTTAAAAGTTCTTTATTTTGGCGTTCATTGGCTTTATGTGCATGGGTATCATGATGCGATCATCGAAACAGACTCGAAGGTTCTTTTTGACTGTTTTTCTAATGGTCATAAAATCCCCCGGATTCATTCTTATACTGCTAGAGCTATTCTCCGCTTCCAGTCAGAAAGTCATTTCACTTTTTCTCACTGCTTCAGAGAAGCTAACAAAGCAGCTGACAGTTTGGCCAATCTCGCTTGTGATTCTCACTCTGATATGGTTTTCCTCAATTTGTCTGACGTCCCCCGTCATATCAGAGGCATTATTTCTCTTGATGCTTGTAACACCCCTTACATTAGAGTCTCTTAATTTTGTATCTCTTTTCGAGGTTAGGCTCCTCTGTCCTCCCAGTTATAAGGGCACGGCTGGTTGTCCCCCTCAAGTTTGTACCTTCATTTTTATTTAATAAAGTATCGCAGGTGCCGCCCTGCTTCTTCAAAAAAAAAAAAAAAAAAATAGTGAGGTCACTTGTCGGGGTTGCTGTTGTTGTAAGTGAGGGAGATCAAGCAAATAGAGAGAGCTGGAGGGTGAAAGGTTGAGAGAGAGAGAGAGAGAGAGAGAGAGAGAGATGAGATCGGTGTAGTTCGGTGCCAAGTCTTTTTTAACAACCTAACATTGACATCTTTTTGTTGTAACGAATCCAATAAGATTTATTTTGAGATTAAACGAAAGGGAATAAAATTGAGCTATCAAACACAATTCTTTCTCTTTTTTTGTTTGGTCGAAAGGAGAAAAATTACTGACACGCATCAAGTTTAGCGAGAAAGTCCACACATTGATTGCCTTTTTATTCATATCTTTCTTTTTACTATAGTTGATTGTTTTTATCAACCTTTCTACTCTTCATTTGTTTTTTCATAAATTTTGAAAGAATTAAAACATAGTGACACTTTTCAACTATACAATAATTAAAAATTTAAATGTTCACATGTTTTTATAGTAAAGCTATTTTGATACTCTGAAGTACTAATTAAGCTCATGTGTTTATCCACATACTTTTTCTTCACTTTTGTTTCTTAAACTATTGTCTTGCTATAACTCCAAACTTTTTAATCGTTGAATGTATTTTTTTTTCTTTTGTGAACTGATTTGTATTTTTAACTTTTTACTGTTAGTGAATGATATTTAATCATTGTATGAAAGTATTAGATTTATTATTGGGAAAATTCCCCAAATGGTCCCTGAACTTTTTAGGTTTTTTGCAATTGGTCCCTGTATTGAAATTCAAAAAAAATCAAATTCATGTATTTTTTCATTAAATGCAATTGGTCCTTCCGTCCAATTCTGTCATTTTTTGTCGTTAAATATGAACACATGCCTCTCACATGGTTTTACACAAGGGTAAAATAGTCAAATCATTAGAAATAGTACATGGACTATTCATGAAATGCAAAGGCAATTCAATTTTTAATGAAGTTCTATCATCCAAGGTAGGACCCAGTAAACCGTTTTAGAGTAAACCTTTTAGGAAGAATTAGAAGGAAAGGAAAAATAGTTGATCGGTGACCCCCTTTAAGTATCTTGCCCCAAAGATTTCAATAACTCTTCCTAGTAAGAAGTGTGTAAACGAAACTAAACGGAGGGTAATCTGCCAGAATCCATCTTTTCATTGTTGAACACTCTCTAGAACCAGCAGCGTGTTCATTATGCCGATTCAATAGGAAAGTTGGGGTCGCATTCTTTGCCAAGTATGCCTATCAGTTGAGGAGGAAATGGACCTATGAGTTGATTGTTCGCGAGGTTTAGATATAGCAAGCAGCTCCCCAATTCAAGTGGAATTGGACCTGTGAAGGAATTGTTTGCGAGCATCGACCACAAAAGGGAGGTCAACTGTCCAAAACTAGAAGGTATCTTACCATATCCAAAACAAATTACGCAGATCTTAGCCCACCCCAATCGCCGGCAAGATCTCTTAGTAAATTCTCAAGTTTGGCCTCGTCTCCTCTGCCATTTTTGTTCATCAAGTTGTATCCGTTATAGGACGAATGCCTTATAGGGATTCCTCATAAATCTTCCTCGCACTCGTAATCCCTCTTGAGTGAGAGATTATGATTATGGATCACAAAAAGAAAAGAAAAATCAACCCACATCTTCATGCACCACCATCAACCAACCCACTTTGATCACTACAAACTCCAAGAAATTGCACAGTAAACAAGTTTCTAAAATAAAAAATTGAGGATAAAGATACATTATAAGGGTTCGAATTCGTTGTTCGGGTTTCAATTGTAAATAATTTCTTTTCCCAAATAAAAAAATCATGAATTAGGGTGTTTTGGGGGGGGTTCTTGTGGATGTTGATTAATTGTCACTCTTCTTCATTTCTGTGCAAATGAGGTTTCTTTCTTTTTGAGTTCGTAAAGTACACCTTCGATAAAGTCCCTATATTTTGTTATTTTATCCTTTGCAAAGAAACATGTGCAAGGCACGTGTTCAAACTTAACGACTAAAAATGGATGAAATTAGAGAGAGGGACCAATTCCTTAAATGGATTAGTACCAAGACCATTTAGGTCAATAAAGGACCAATCGCAAAAAGCCCAAAAAGTTGAGAGACCATTTGGGGAATTCACCCTTTATTATTTTCTTGTATTAAACAGATAAAAACTAAAGTATTAGTCTGATTCTGGTTCTCATTTTCCTTTACATTTACTTTTTCCCCTTCCCTCGATATGATCCAATTTTGGCCCCCTCCCTTTTCTTTTAAGTGTCCCTAGATGAGCTAAAGTGGGGCTCTTTATCCAGCTTTATATTCCAAATATGTGATATGGTCTTGTTAGGTATTCTCCTTGTGCTTAAATGTTGGAATCATCTCATTTTAGTTCATAGGTGATTGTTGGTGTTGTGCTTTATAGTTGGCATTTCGATTGATCTTCTTATCAGGCAAGGCTTCGTTTGATTGTTTTATGTCTTAGTTTTTAATTTTTTCTTCTTCCATTTTTATGTCTTTTGGTCTTTTGTAGTTGGTTTGGGTAGTAGTGTAGTCTGTGTTTATTTTTGTCATCAACAAGGCAAGTTTTAACCTTAACACTTGTCCAAATCTTAACCGTTTTGTTCAAAAAAAAAATTACGATAGTTGAATGAAATGCAAAGTAAGGTACTATGTTTCAGATAACTAAGTTTCATAATATGCAATCTTTTATGTTGGATCATCCAATCCCAGTCTAGAACATTACCGAAAGATCATACTCATTGCAGCAAGCAAAGTAAGAAATCGCAATACTATGAGGGATATGAATATTGAGCATCACGTACACTTCATTCTTCATCTTGAATGCATCATTGATACGATGAAGATCCCCATCAACTTTTAGGTTTGAATTTGCTTTGTTAACTCTACCCATTTTGTGCAAGGCATTCCATCGATCCTCATTGACTAAGGTGCCTAGTCTCGTACCAATGGTAAATATTGCAATAATTTATTGAGAGATGTTATTTCTACTACATTTATAACTAAACCTTTAGACTAATATATGTTAAGTCAAAAACACCTTTTAAATAGTTACTCTAAAACTGAAACATTTATTTTTCAAATTTCAATTGTGTTGTTTTTATTTTTTATTTTTTAACTTTTATGACTTGAATGTTATTCATATTTGTCACGTTATCTTTTGACACATTTTTTTCTTCAATATATTCAAGAACAATAGACCTTTACTTTTTATATAGTTCCTCGATTAATCATAATTAATCATTTATACATTAAAATAAAGAAAAAGATCTGCCGTCTTTTACAAGAATTGGAGAATGCATTTTCCAAGGATAAAATTGTATTTCTAAAATAAAAAATATGATTAGATGTTAAAATTTCATGATTAAGGCTTTTATATTGATTAGTTTTTGTGTTTATGATGGTGCAAGAAAAACAATATGAACAACACAACCTTAGCTACAAGTGGAGATGTTAATATGGGTCGAACCATTTAAAACTAAAAAAACCAGGGGTAGGTTTGAATTTTTAGTAGCTCGTTTAAAATGAGCCGTTAAACCGCAAACTATTAGGGACGGAAACCGACATAGGTGGATTGAAACCGATAATATTGGCCCGATCAACATATATACCGAGATATTTTGTGTCCCCATTGCAGCCTCTTGTATGAAAAGAGTAATTTTTTTGCTGTTTACATAGATTCCAACAAAGCATAACAAGACAGCTCACTTCATCTTTAAAAATTACTAAAATACCTTGAATGAAAACAAACGAAAACTAATTTGAATTGAGTTAATCTAATAATATCTATATTATGACTATTACTTCAACAACTTGATTGATTGAACTAAAGTAAATAATGAAGTTTCAATGATTTGTGTTTTGGATTTTATTACTTAGGTAATGTCGTTGTATAACTTTTTTATTGGATTTGTGTTGATTCTTGATTTTGAATTTTAGATTTAAATATAAACGTTTTTTATATTTTTTAGGTGTAGCTTGTTAGTGACTCAATAGGGTTATGTTTGCATTTTCAGATCCGTTTAAACCGGACCATTTAAATCATAACATGTTAGATTGTTAGGAATAGAAATAGGCAGGATTGACTTGATTAACATCTTTAGCTACAAGCAAATCTTATAATAAGAAAACATATTTAACTATGTATAATTTTACATAAAAAAATTACTATTAAAGTAAAAATAATTTTAGAAAATTAGTTGTATAATTTAACTAAGTAATTATTTAAAGGTGATGATGCATAGAAACGGGGGTGTCGAAAATCGTTGTTGTACATGAATCGTCCGGTGATCAAATCGATGATGGAATGAATCGTTGTCTGAGTCGGATATATGGCTATGTGTAGGTCTGCAAAATGAAACCACGAGGTGGGATCTCCACCAAAATCCTCAAGCGTGTTCATCATATGCATAAAATAGTAGGGTGCGTAGCCCCGCCGTACATGGAGTGAAAAATAGTACTCCCTCCGTCCCTAAATAATCGTCCTGGTTGATCCGACACACAGTTTAAAAAAAAGTAATTGACTTGATTATTTATATTGGTTTAATGTGTAGTTTTCTTTAATGTCCATATATATGTGACCCATAATTAAAGTAATGTGAAAAAGTAAGGGTAAAGTGGTAAAAGTGATGTTCTAAAAAGGTAAATTTTAAAGTTGACAATTATTTTTGGACGGACGAAAAAAAAAGGAGGACGATAATTTAGAGACGGATGGAGTATATTTGATTTAGCTCTTTACACTAATTATCTTAATTAGCAACCATATAATCTTGAAAAGTTAATGTAAAGCCGAAAAAAAAAAAGTTGTGATCAATCACTTAACTATTGGAGTCTTAGGCGAACAAACAAATACATAAACTTTTTAGTTTTTTCAGCAAGAAACTGAAATCACATTATTTATTTTAAATTTTAAAAAGATTGTTTGAAATTAAATTTATTACAAAAATGCTATTCTCTGAGTAACTCCATACATTTGAATTTGAACTATTCATTGTGAATGAATAATCAGAGGATATAAAATAAAATATCATTATAAGTTCAATTTATTATATTTTTAATTTTTTTCTATATAAAATCAATTGAGAATTAATACTTTTGATCCAAGAAGGAAGTATTTGAATTGCTTTATATGAAACTAGTTTTTGCACCCGTGCGTTAAACGCATTGCATATATATTTTTCAAATAAACTATACATTTACAAATGAAAAGATGAGATATATATATATATATATATATATATATATATATATATATATATATATATATATATATATATATATATATATATATATATATATATATATAGAGAGAGAGAGAGAGAGAGAGAACAAAAATATATCAATGGAAAGCTATTCAAGAAATGTTTCAGCTTATGTGCTCATTTACCATGTATCAAACGTATAATTAATTTGTTTTCAAAAAATGAAGAGTAAAAACTAAATATAAAGAGGTTTCATGAATTTCAAAAGTTTTTTTGATTAATCAAATGTTTTATGTTTTTTTATTAATATGTTTAATGTTATCTAGATTTTGGAGACATAGAAAGTCATGTACATTTTCATATTTTCACATAGTATATAAGAAAAAAAAAAGTAATATTTTGTTTTTGGCAAGTGACACTACTAGAAAACTGGTAATCAGTGACGGAAAATTAGTGACGGAACCCTCCTTCACTGATCAGTGACGGAAAACCACTTTAGAGACGGATAGTTTGTCACTGTTTTGGTGGGCTTTCCCTTTAGCGGTGTTACGTGCTTATGCCATTATATATAAAAATGATTAGGTTAAATTCAAAGGTCCATGTAATCAAGAATCAAGATGATCGAGATCCACTTACAACACCCGGTAGCACTAACTTCCCATACACCACCACGCGAATGTGTCAAAACTGTGAGACCCTGAATCCTTAAGTACTTGGCTCGATAGAACGTTTATGTACTTTGTTCTTGCTCGTGACCTTTGAAGGATCCTAGGTCTTTGTCTACTTGCTCGGATGCATTTACTTTCATTATAACTATGCTTACAAGTTTACATGTGGTCACGACGTTCATAGTAGTTGTCGTTGTAAGTTTGATTTCCCGATTCGCGATTTTAGTTATCATGTTGTTGTACGAGTTCGTACTGTTGTGTTTATTGTCGTATTACTCGGTTAGTATTTGGCCCTGGATGACTAGGGGGACCTTGAGGATTAACTTGGTACTATTTTGGTTTGATCATGTTAACGTTTGCACACGCTCGTGTTTAATTTTCGGTGTGACTTATGTATTTCCCTCGGTCATGATAGGTCTGTAGTAATTTGGCCATAGTTTTCTGGAGACAACTCGGAATTGAGATCCGTTTGATGCGTTAGAAACTAGACTTCGAGATCTTTATAACTCATACCTCTTGCGTAATTTTTAGACTTGTATTTCAATACAGACGTATTTTTAAAGTTGACTGAATAACTTATTCTCGGTATTTCCAGAAATTTGAGCTTTGCCTTGTTTATTAGATTTACTTGGAGATCCTTAATGAATTTAACCAAACCTGACCCTAAGACCTTAATTAGACCTTAATTAGAGTGGATTAAGCATAAGTGAAAATTTAGCACTAAGTCCTCAATTAGGGACTTAATCTCACTTAAAAATTGACATATCATAGCTTGATACATGGAATCTACTCACATCCAACCTTGGTGCCTTGAAATATCGGATTTTTTTCATTCATTACACCTCCTACCTTAGATATTTAGAGCCACCATTGATGAGAGCTTGTGTATGGGAGATTCTTGGTGAGATTAGTGTGTATTTCTTGATTTCCCGGAGATCCAGCCACCCGATTTTGGATTCGAGAGCACCCAATTGTAGCTATCGATGAGGAGGCTACTAATCCATACTTTATTTTCATTTTTCTCATCCTTTGCTAGGCTTAAGGTATGCTTCAAATCCCAAAAAAATTGTATGTTCAATATAATGACATATTCCCTTCATAATAGTTGTAGTATACATGCTTATGAAGACTTATAGTGAAGTAGAAATCTTCATTTCAACAAGTTTAAAAATTGTAACTTTTGGGGTTGCCATGTTAACTTAATAAATTGGATTTGTTCAAGGCATGAACGTTGTTCTAAATATGCTTAGGAGTAGTTCTTGTGAAGTAATTAATTACAATTGCAAACTATAGAGAATTTGCCATTTTTGGTTTGAAATCTGAATAAATTTGGGACTACCCTCTACACTTAATAAATTGAGTTTGTGTATAGCATTAAAAGTGTTTTAAACATCACTCGGAACAACAAATGTTCATGGACTTGTTGCAATTGGAAACTTCAATGGGATGACTAATTTAGGATTTCACCAATTAGGAAGAAACCTCATAGATTCAGTCCTAATTTTAGGTTGTTTTACAAAAAATATTGGTACTAATATACTACATGGAATTGCCTAAAAATATTATATATTGGTCATGTGTATGTTCAATAATGTTCTGTAAAGTTTCATAAATTTTCGAGTTCGGGAAGTATTTTTAATGAATCACGAACCATGGCTGTGACAGTGAGTTTGAACAAGGGGAACTAGTTATTAACATGATTTTCATGTGATCATAAATTGATAAATACAAATCCAATTGGAGTTTTTAAAATGGAAAAATATAGTCTCAAGAGTCTAGTTTCATACTAGTCAATAATCCCCTCATTTGGAGTTGTGAGCAATTCATGGTTGAATTTACAAGTTGACTAAGCAGAATGAGTCACAATAGAGTACCAAATTTTTAACATGAACTTGAGGTGATTGTATTATGAAGAATACAAGTCCAAATAGAGTACTTTAAAGTGTGAAATTATAGTTACAAGATTCTAGTTTCTGAATATATAAAATTTATGAAATTTGGAATTGTGAGAAATTAATGGTTGAATTTACAAGTTGACTGGGCAGAATGTGTAATAGTAGGAAATCATATTGTTATCATGAAATTGAAGTGACTATATTTGGATGAATATAAATTCGAATGAAGTGATTTAAAAAAGCTAAGTTATAGTTTAAAGAGCCTAGTTTCTGGATAAGTAAGATTCAGGACATTTGGAGTTGTGAGGAAATTTTGATACAATTAGTAAGATTGCTGCAGAATGATTCGTAATAATTGAACTTGTTATTTGACGAAATGTATGACTGTTATCATTTTAAAGAATTGATCATATTCTACTTTGTTATTAATATGACTTATAAATATATTGATTGTTCTTGCCTTCATGTGTGATCTATTCTGCGATTATCAATTTATGCTAAATTTGGATTCTACTACTAAGTGGAATTACGAATTGAAATTGAACTAAACTTGATTCGACATTAATCAACTTAGGCATCCATTTTATACTTGATTTAGTGATTTTTGAACTAGGGTTCCTAAATGGAACAAGAACCTAGCTATGCCTCAAACGAGAATATAGAAAAGAGTCTTGGAACACATATAGTGTTCAAACTCTATTTGGTTGGAATTATAGAAATGACTCGACGGAGTCGATGCTAGTGAGCCATTGAACAATACCGGCTCAACGATCAATCTCTACGACGTTTGAAATTCGTTTAACTAGAATACTAGTTTCGAGATTTTGATTTGGATTGATGTTCATGCTTGCTACGTAACTTGAATACTAGTTCTGATATTCCTGATTTGATTCATGTTCATGCTTGATTATTAGTCGTAGAGTATAACATGCCTACTTGACTTGACTTGGATGAGATCGCTCTTATCGAGCTCGTCCCTACTTGATTTCATAAATGAGTAAACATCTACTTGAATTGGATCAGTTCACTCTTGTCGAAATCGATCCTCTACATGTTCATGATTGATAAGTAAACATCTACTTATCCCCCCTCCATTAAGTCCAGCTGTTCTTGACTTCCCTGGTTGACGATACATTACCGTTACGAATTGTGAGATTCGTGATAGTGATGAATTGCCGAACCAGATTCATGCACACACCCTCCTCTCTTGATCACTTTGGAAAAGAGTACCTTGTCGTAACCATAAAAGCGCTTTGAATAATGCTATTCATGGTCGATGTATCAATCACGTACATCTGACAATACGTTCATGTTAACGCCTGGTATTGCAGGAGCTACGTTGCGGCACCGGTTCTATATCATATCCTCTTATATGTGGTTTACTTTCTAGTACTTATGTGAAATCAAAGTGCTACCATGAATATGAGAGCTAAATGTTTACATTTACTTGTTCTTGATTGCTTGATATTAAGGATGGTTCTATGAACTACTTGATATGTATATATGTAGATATACATACTTCTACTTGATTAATCCATGATTGTCTTGATGTGCATATATAAGTTATACATGCTTGCATATGGGTTATTCATGGGAACTACCTACTAATTCATTTGATTTGTGTTGAACAGTGAATTATACCCTGGTTCATTTGGACGATTTAGTAAGTAAGAAGAAATGATTATTTTGTAGAGTATCAAAACGATACGATGCCTTTTCATGGGTTTTCTGTCATTTGTAAAATGACACCATGATTATTTTTATGTTACATAATTATATGTTACATATCTCTTGTAGTAGCGTACTGGGTCATTATGACTTATTCCGTACTTTGTTTTCTAGTTGCAGTAAATTGGTAGTCGCATTAAGGTTGGGTAGATCGTGACTGTAGCAGAGTGCATCTGATCGATAGATCGAGATTAGATCGTGTGATTCGTGCTAGTAGCAGCAGACTTCCCCGAGTAGTAGCTTGTGGAGTCCTATTTCTTTTTAGTATCGTCACATATATTATGTACTTTGCTATTCTTGTGAGATCAATTTTGTAAATTTATCTAGACTTTACGGTCAGGTAGATACTTGGGTATTTGTATTGGTTCTTTCTAGGGCCGACGTGTTGTGTCGTGCCTTGTTCGTGGTTTTAATATTTATTTCAGTTGTTTCTCGGGCAGTAGCTTTGGGGCTTTTCTTTATTCTAAATTGTTATAGTTGTTGGTTAACCCGGTATGCTTTAGCCATGGGTAATTGTTATATCATGTTGGTTATTTGTTGAAACGCCGGCCTCGAGTGCTGATGGTTTGATCAGCGTTAGAGCCGTCAAAACGGACCAGCGGGGCGGACCAACCCGAAAAATTGGTGGACTAAAAAAACAATGACCCAACCCAACCCACCTTGGGTTGCGGGGCGAGGCGGACCAACCCGCCATTTAAAGAAATTTGGACCAAATCATTCAAAATCGACCAAAGCAAAAGCAGTGAAGCACGCCACTGGAAAGAAATGGAAGGTAATTAGGAAAAGTTAATTACCTAACGAAGCAGAAGTAGTGAAGCACACCACTGGAAGGAAAGGAAATGAAAGGATATTGGGAAAAGTTAATTATGGGTGATGGCCTATAGTGATGGTTGGTGGGTGATTGGAATATACATACATATATATATATATATATAAAATATATATATATATATATATATATATATATATATATATATATATATATATATATATATATATATATATATATATATAATAGTATATTAGGTAAAAATAGGCGGACCAACCCGCCCCGCCCCGCGACCCGTTTGGGTCTAACCCAAAAAGCCCGCCTTTTAGCGGGGTCATGTTTTTAAAACCCAACCCACCTTTTTAATATGGCGGGGCGGACCAACCCAACGGGTTTAGCCCATTTTGACGACTCTAATCAACGTCTGTAATGTTGCGGCACGCGGGTTTTGTTTTTCCCCCTTTGAGAGATAATGTCTTTCTTGGTTTCTTTGGATTTGGTTTCGAGCTTCATGGCTCGAAACTTCATTTCCTTATTGCTTCCGCCAATTCGATTTTTGAAATCATGTATTTTAGTACGGCTTTATGTTCATGTTTAGAGCTTGTTAGCTCGACTGTTCGACTCGCACTACTATTTAAGAAGTGTTTATCCTCTTCTTGCACTATTTTAGTGGCATGACCTTGGGATTTTGTAGACAGCCCAATTTCATACCTCTGTACGTAACATTGACATGCGATATCAAAACCTGTTAAACTTAACAAATGTCAAGTTACAGGGTTTAAAAATGCAAAAGACAAAGCATGATACGCAAAACAGTAAAATGCAGGGGCCAGAGTGTCCAAAAAGGAGGCAAAGAATGAAGCTTGGCGCTGATACATTCTCTTCTCGGCGCGGCGCCTAGATCCTTTGGGTTCGGCGCCCTGCTCTGCTACAGTGCACTCCGTCTTAACGCATTGCACAAGCCTTCAAGCACGCGGTACAAGCTGATAAAGCACAAGATGAATATCAGAAATCCCAGCGATGTCCCTCTTCTCGCCTATAAATACAGGTGCTCGGCCTCACTTTTTGAAGGATCCGAAAGCCAAAAGAAATCACTGTAGCGTTATTTTTACGCAGTGAGCAATAGAAGAGCGATAGTGAGTTCCCTCCTCCTATAAAGCCTCGAAACTCTACCAAATCTCCTTCAAACACAAAACCAACCGGTGAAATCGAGCCTTAGCCCCCAGCTAGGTTTCCACCCTATTCCCCCGGTCCAAAAATCTCAAAAAGTGCAGTTGCTCTGCTCGAGTTAAAAGACCAAATCCGCCAGAAACAAGTAGTTGCTCTTGCCCGATATCCGCCAGCAGCAAAAACGCAAGCAGTTGCTCTGCTTGACGATGCCCAGAAGCAACCCTTGGAAGCAGTTATTCTGCCTCGAACCGCAGCAGCAAAAAGACTCCCTTTCCCGGAAGGACAGAGTGAGCACACCAACGCTCTTAAAGGCGAGCCTTTAAGAATTTATTTATAAAAAAACTATTTTCCATTTGGCCAAATGTAAAAATATAAGATGTTATGCTGCCCGGATTTATTTAGAAAATAACATTAAAAAGAGCCATTATTATGTAGAGCTGTCAAAATGGGTTGGACCCATTAGGTTGACCCGCCCCGCCACTTTAAAAAGGTGGGTTGTGTTGGGAAAATATGAACCCATTAGGAGGTGGGTCAAATGGATTGAGCCCGCGGCGGGTTGCGGGTTGAGGTGGGTCAGGGCGGGTTAACCCGCCATATACTAGTTTCAAATAACCAAGTCATAAGTTTGAAATAATTAGTTTAAATCATTTTCGCTCAAAATGTAAAATTATTTTTTATATCTGAAATATTAGTAAATGATTTTGAATTCGTTTAAAAAATGGCACTTATAGCAATTAAAGATGTTAGAATAAGATATATTAACCGCAATATTTATAAAAAGATGGTTATAAGAATATACAAAAAAAGTAATGATAAAATAGTTTCTTACTTCTATTTTTTTCTCATTTTATACTATTAATATTAAAGAAAGTTGTTAGAAAACACTATTAAAAATATAATAGTAGAAAATATAATTTTGTTAATGAATTGTGACATTTTTTGTGTTATTTATGATTGTATTTCTTATTTAGATTAATTGGGAAAAAGTTGGTGGGTTGGCCCGCCTAACCCACAACCCAAGATGGGTTGGACTGAGTTGGAAATTTCCCGGCCCGCCACATTTCATGGGTTGGCACGCCCCGCACCGCCAAATGGCGGGTTATAGCGGGTTACGGGTTGGCCCGCCCCGCCAACCCATCTTGACAACTCTATTATTATGGTCAAATATTTTTAAATGTATTTGTAAATTATTAGAAGGAGGTGGCTGCAAGTTCCGTAAATAATGTAGACATGGATATATTTGTTTTTTAATGCTTTATTTATTTGCTAGAAAAATATAACAAAAAGTATACTTTAGCCAAAAAATGTTTTGAGACCGAAAGGGTGAGTTGGGTGCCTAGGACCTCTCAACTCATAACTTAGCATCCGAACTTGTTTTTTGCAATATCTGGTTTTATTTTGGTTTTTTCTTTGTTTTATCCTTAAAATAAAGATGGCACTCTGTCAATATATTTTGGATCACAATAAAGCCCGCAACATCCTTTCTTGCACTTTTCTGTTTTCCCTTAAACAAGCGAGAATGAGAATGAAAGGGTGATACATTCTCTGCATCTTGTTTTCCCCTAAACAAGGGAGAATGAGATATGGGGAGCCAATGCACTCATAGCGATCCAAAATAGGCCTTAAGACAATTTTCATAAAGTCTACAGTGTGGCCCGCAACATCCTTTTTTTTTTGCACTTTTCCGCTTTCCCCTAAACAAGGGACGATGAGAATGAAAAAGGTGATGCATTTTCTATATCTTATTTTCCCTAAACAAGGGAGAGTGAGATATGGAAAAACTCAAAGCTCTCATATTGGACCAAAAATCAATAAGGTAACTGAGGCGTATTCCACGCGCTTCTTGACAATATCCTTTCCGTATTTTTAATTTTGTCTTCCCTTAAACAAGGGATGGTGAAATGGAAAGCGTGATGTCCAGTTCTGCACGCCGCGCACCCTTAGAAAAGGGGGCGCGGAGCGCGGCCGCACTTCGGGGCACCCGCAGTGGCAACTCTGTTGGGGAGATCGTTTTTATTTTAAATAAAAATGGAGGGCTAGACTCAGAAACAAGATATGATCCTCCAATCTTGCAGCAGTTTCGTTCCAGTCACCATTACATGTATATTTAAAAATAAAAAAAAAAGATTTTTTTACATACAATAAATTTCCGTGCAGTATAACAAAAGGGTTGGGCTTTATTTTTATTATCGCTTTATTTCTGCTGCTTTATATTTTTACTTCTGTTTTATATTATCACTCTATTTATTTTATTTTCATCACGCAAAAAATATAAATATATATATATATATATATATACATTTTATTTCATTCTGTCATTTTATTTTGAGGACTAAGACAAATTTGTAATTAATAGGAATAGATAGATTCTCCACTTTTCTTTCTATTTCTTGATGTGATTGGTTGCTTGTTTGCTCTCAAACTAGAAAGCCAAGAAAATCCATAAAAAACATAAAGACATGTCATATCTATTTTTATTTCCTGCTTTATATTTGAAAAAGGGAAAAAAAGATTTTACTACTTTTTAGATGTCGCACACACTTTTTAAATTGCATATAGATTCTCATGACACTTCATGAATCCGACCGGTTTTTGCATCTCTGAATCATTGGTCAACCCCTGTAAAAAAAAGAGGAGTAAAAAAAATGAAAGCAAAGAAAAAAAATCAAGAAAAAAAATGAATGAAAAAAAAGAGACAACGAACAAGTACACAGGGGCCGACTGATTATTTTCTGATGCTCGACTTAGACCATTTTGAATGGTGGATCCCGTAAAGAGTATAGACTTTTCGCCTAAGATCAGTCCGATCTTGGGGAGTCGAAAGACAGGTGGAATAAGAGGGTCCTATACTCTGGAGAAAGAATCCACTGTTTCAGGAATAGTCATGAGACTGTCAAAACAAAGTGGGTGCATGTCCAGTCAATTGTAGAAGTAAACAATAAATAATAAAAATATATTAATAAAGGCGCACTGTACTCCTAGCCCAGAAAGCCTTCAGCCAGCCTTTTCTGATACCTCTGAACCCTATTTTCCTCAGAAACCTGGCTCAAATTTGGAAAGGCAGAGATAGTATCTTGCCTGTTGATCACGGATACGAGCATGGAGATCGATCGAGAAAGTATCGTGGTCGATCGAAAAGCGCGAATCGGAGGGTACATGATCCAGCAAGGTATGGCAGAAAGTGAGCAACCGCTTATGGGTACGATATAGCGCTGTGGTACGCCCGACTCTGCTATGCAACAGTGGCTAGATCAAAATTTGGGTGCACAGTCTGATCGTATAATGAGTCAGATGGCTAATCTGGTGCAAAGTTTAAAATCTAGTGGTGAAGGACCCTCTTTTACTGCAGTCCCTCAAGAAGCATCAACATCCCATATTCTTCCATACCCAAATCCCCAGGCAAACACCAACCCACTAAATATTACCATTACCCCAAATCCAAATCCCTCACCCAATCCTTACTACCCAAATATCAACTCTTTTCTATCCTACCCTCCATACCCTTTCCTAAGCACCAATATTCCCCCAAAATCCAAATGACCTTCTTTTTCCCATCACCAACCCACTCCAAAATAGTCCACATATGGACCCAAGAAGCTATAACCAGCCAGGCCAAGTTACAACCTATCTACCTCCTAATGATCCTGGCCGCCAAACCGAAACTGCCAATAGCCCACCAACCCAAAATCCTACCCAAAATCTTTATCCTGCTCAAAACCCTTATCCTGCCCAAAATCCTTATGTTACCCAAAATCCTTATCCTGCCCAAAATCCAACCCAAAATCCTTACCAGATACCGCAGCCAGAAATTAACTCGGCCTTCCCTAATCCTACCAGCATATACCAAAAACCAACTCCCCCTCCCACCAAATTGGAGGTTGACATGGAAAATCTAAAAAGTATGATGCTCAAAGTTCTTAACAAAAGAGAATTTTCTACGCGGGCATTGGCATTACAACCTTCAGCAGTATTGCCTTCAAAATTCAAAATGCCCGACATAGAAAAATTCGATGGGACTGGATACCCTATATCTCACTTAAAATCTTATTCCACTGGCATGCAGTCAAGGGGAGCTAGCTTTGAAGCTATGGCTTCCAATTTTCACCTCACCCTAATAAGGGCTGCCAAGCAATGGCTAATGTTGTCATACAACAGCACCATGGGTACTTGGGACCAAATAGCTGAAGGGTTCCTAGAAAGGTACAAAGATAACACCAGCCCTGAAAACAAAAGAGATATCGAGTCGTGCACCCAAAGGGAAAAGGAAACTTGTGCTGAGTTTGCAGTCGGGTGGAAAAGAAAGTTGGCACAGACATTTGACAGACCTGATCCGCCTCGAATCTTCCAAGATGTTCATTAAAAATCTCCAACCCATTTACCTGGAACACATGCGGTATCTCTTTTATAGCAATTTCAAAGAAATAGTGGAGATAGGAGTCTGTATCGATGAAGATATACGGATTGGGCACTTAAAGGTCAATACACCCTCCAGCTCTTTCTGATTTTCTAAAGGAAAGGCAGCCGCATTAGGACCAACCGTTAATATGGTAGGAAATGCATCAGCCAATTTTCCTACCTAGAACTATAGCACTGTTCCATGGTCCTACGGATCAGATAGGTCTGTCAACACAGTAGGAGGAAACAATGGCCCGAACAAAAATTTCAGAAATCAGAACAGAGGGAACCAATATTATGATGAACTGCAAGTTCCCCAGTCTGTGATACTTCAAGGGCTAATGGCACAGGGAGTGCTAAAGCCTTTAGAGGATTATAAGCCGCCGAATCCCCTGCCCAAGACATGGAATCATGCCTAGTACTGTGAATACTATCACTACAGTGGTCACCTCATCCATAAATGTTATATACTCAGAGATGCTATCCAGGACCTAATAGATGATAAGGTTATTGAAAAACCTCATCCCAGACCAAATATAGTCAATAACCCTCTACCTCAAATCAATATGATTGAGGTTGATGAAAAAATATGTGTACCCAAGTTCAAAATAAATAAACACCCCTTACCATATATCATTGTTCCTTTCTCTCCATCTTTATCCATAAAAAAGCCTAGTTGCAATATGCTCTCTTGGGACACTATCCGGGGTAGCCAAAATACCTGCAACTTCCAAAAAGCCACTTAGGTCGGTGGGAATGTCAGACACCTTACTAGATCTGGCCGAGCCTACCAACCAAATTTGGAAAAAGGTGACCACTCTGGCAAAGATCAAGAAACAGATACTAGGGCGAAAATGGTGGAAGATACCTTACTAGCTCAGATGAAGAAAACTCAGGCCAATATATCTATTTGGGGCTTGCTTTGTGCTTCTAAAACTCACCGTGATACACTGGCTAAATCTTTAAGTCGGGCAGTCATTCCTATTGAAACCTCCCCGAATGAACTCACTCAACTGATCGGAAACATACACTTTGGGAATATGATTATGTTTACTGATCTAGATCTGCCAAGGGAAGGAACCAACCACATTGATGCTCTCCATATCACTGTGGTGGTCATGGAAAAAAGGGTTCCCCGAGTTCTGATAGATAATGGGTCCTCTTTGAATGTATGTCCCACTAGCACACTGGCAAAACTGGGAAAAAAAATATCAGAGCTTGCTCCTTCGTCGTAGACAGTAAAGGCATATGACAACACTAGTTGATGTGTCCTAGGGGTAGTCACCTTAATGCTGACTATTGGGCCATTAACCATGCCAGTAGAATTCCAAGTCTTTGACATACCAGCCACTTTCAGCCTGTTACTGGGACGCCTTTGGATCCATGGGGTAAAAGGGGTAGCCTCCTCGCTGCATCAACGTGTCAAATTTATCCACTAAGATCATATAGTAATCATTTTGGCTGATAAGATCATGGAAGACAAAGAAAATGAGGACGTCCCGATCCTCGAAATAGAGCATGATGACACTGGTATATTCTTTAGTGGCTTTGAGGTTAAACCCCAAGCTGTAGTCAACGCCATTGAATATGGGCGATAAACTGACATCATCGGGAAGAAAACTACATCCCTAGGAAACATGGTCCCTTTAAACATGTTTCGTAAAATGAATTATATGCCAAGTCTAGATCTCAGCAGAAATCAGCAGGGACTTGTTAATTTAGTCCAAGATGAACTCAAGGAATGTATCCCTCATTTCGGTCTAGGATACAAACTTACTTTAGCTGAAATAGCCGCAGTTATGAAACAGAAGTGTGAGAAAAGTAAGGCAGAAAGAGAAAAGCGTCCTTACAAATATCCCTCTCTTCAACCATATAGAAAGACCTTAAATGGTTACTTTGTAAAGAAAGGGGAAACAGAAGCCTACCTCATGTTTCCTGAGCCCTGGTTAGACCAGAATGGGAAAAGACGCCCTGGTTGGGAAATCTTTGATGATATCAGTCTCGTCACAAATAAAATGAAACAGGTTACCCTGGAGCCCCGTAGTACTGCATATAAGACTGTCACATTTGAGAATACTTGGTCTATAGACCAAGATGATTATGCTCTGGCCCTGTTAGATGACAAATGTCTGGGAGATAGTTTCCTGGGTATGATAGATGGGGGCACTAATTATGAAAAGCTCTCTGCTGAGTTTGAGTCTATTATTGATAAGCCTCTGCAGAATTGGTATACCACGACCGGCCCGCTCTTGACAACCGCAGACCTGGTAGACCGCTTCGGACATACTCTTCCCAATCCTTCTCTTAGCTTTACGGATTGGTCATCTACCAATCCGTTCCCTAAAATTGAGGATCTCATACCCTAAGTCCTAAATAATGCAAATAACCCTGTACAATTTGCTTTTAATGATAATCTGAATGTCTTTGCTTATTCCTTAGTTGCACCTATATTAAAAAGACGCATTAAATAATTTTAATAATGAGTCATTTGATGAAATGGACCCAAAAGATAAAAATTACTTGCTTGAGCTCGTAAAGTCAGTCGAGCACCAGGAACAACATCAATTAGCAGCAAATGAAGACTTATCTACCATCAATCTGGGGTTTAACAACAAGATCAAAGAAGTCAAAATCGGCAACTACCTACAAGGCTCTGAAAGAATGACACTTATTGACCTCCTCAAAGAATTCGTGGACATCTTTGCATGGTCCTACGAAGATATGCCTGGGTTGGACCCATCCATTGTTGAACACCGGATTCCTATATATCCGGATGCTCGGCCAGTCAAGCAGAAGCTCCACCGAATCAAACCAAAATGGTCACAACAAGTAAAAGAAGAAATCATGAAGCAACTGCATGTCAAATTTATTCGGGTAGTAGAATACTCGATCTGGCTGTCCAACATAGTGACTGTTCCCAAGCCCAACGGGAAGGTTCGGATTTGTGTAGACTTCCGCGACCTCAACAAGGCATCGCCCAAAGATGACTTCCCTCTACCTAATATTGATATCGTGGTAGACGTCGTCGCTTCTCACAAGATCAGATCCTTCGTCGACAGCATGTTAGGCTATAATCAAATCAAAATGGCAACAGAAGACCAGGAAAAAACATCATTCACTACCCCCTGGGGAACCTACTGCTATAATATCATGCCATTTGGGCTAAAGAACGCTGGGGCTACATATCAAAGAGGTGCCACCGCCCTCTTCCACGTAGAGCTGTCAAAGTGGGTTGGGTCCGTTGGGTTGGCCCGCCCCGCCACTTAAAAAAGGTGGGTTGGGTTGGGAAAATATGAACCCATTAGGAGGTGGGTCAAATGGGTTGAGCCCGCGGTGGGTTGCGGGTTGAGGTGGGTTGGGGTGGGTCGGGGCGGGTTGGCCCACCATATACTAGTTTCAAATAACCAAGTCATAAGTTTGAAATAATTAGTTTAAATCATTTTTCGCTCAAAATGTAAGATTATTTTTTATATCTGAAATATTAGTAAAAAATTTTGAATTCGTTCAAAAAATGACGCTTATAACAACTAAAGATGTCAGAATAAGGTATATTAACAGTAATATTTATAGAAAAAATGATGATAAAATAGTTTCTTATTTCTATTTTTTTCTCACTTTATACTATAAATATTAGAGAAAGTTGTTAGAAAACACTATTAAAAATATAATAGTAGAAAATATAATTTTTTTAATGAATTGTGACATTTTTTTGTATTATTTATTATTTTTTTTATTATTTAGATTAATTGGGAAAAAAATTGGTGGGTTGGCCCGCCTAACCCACAACCCAAGATGGGTTGTGTTGGGTTGACAATTTCCCGACCCACCACATTTCATGGGTTGGCCCGCCCCGCCAAATGGTGGGTTATAGCGGGTTGTGGGTTGGCCCGCCCCGCCAACCCACCTTGACAGATCTACTTCCACGACATGATTCATAAAGAGGTCGAAGTGTACGTTGATGACATTATCGTGCACTCCAGCGATGCCAACGGTGCTCATATCAAAGACCTTCGAAAGTTTTTCGAAAGGCTAAGGAAGCATCAGATGAAGCTTAACCCCACCAAATGCATATTTGGGGTTACCAAAGGCAAGGTCCTGGGATTCATGGTGACTGAGCAAGGCATCGAGATCGAGCCAGCTAAAATCAAATCCATCATAAATATGCCGCAGCCAAAAACTCCAACCGAAGTCAAGGGCTTCCTGGGCCGATTGCAATATTTCAGCTGTTTCATCAGACATCTGACATCCATATATGAGCCCCTATTCAAACTCCTAAAGAAAAATACTGACCAAGTCTGGGACGAGAAATGGCAGTTAGCCTTCGGAAAAATAAAAGCTTACCTTACCAATCCACCAGTGCTAGCTCCTCCCCATATACATAAACCTATCCTCCTATATTTAACCGTCACAGACACATCAGTAGGGGCTATGCTCGCCCAAGAAAAAGAAAATTCCTACATCGAAAATGGCATATACTTCATAAGTAGGAAGCTACAAGGAAGCGAGCTTAATTATTCAGCATTGGAGAAAAGTTGCATCGGCCTAGTCTGGGCAACGCAAAGACTCAAAACCTATCTGCAAGGACGATCCATCAAGCTCATCTCCAGGATGGATCCTATAAAAATAAAATACATCTTCCGCAAGCCATCACTTTCCAGCTGGCTAGCCAAATGGTCGTTTCTCCTCAACGAGTTTTACATAACCTATGCCACGCTCAAATCTATCAAAGGCAGCATAATTGCAGACCATTTGGCTGATCTGCCCTTGGAAGCAAAAGATGCAACTGAGCCCAATTTCCCAGACGAAGGTGTCCTGGAAATCACTGACCATGACACCAGCTGGTAGATGTTCTTTGACGGAGCCGTAAATAAAAGAGGTTTTGGCATAGGAATCTTGTTAATCGACCCAGCAGATTCCCACACTCCGTTGGCCATAAGGTTGGAGTTCGAATGCTCAAACAATACCGCTGAATATGAGACTTGTATTGCTGGTCTAGAGGAAGCCCTCCAAAAAGGAGTCAAAGACTTGGAAGTCTACGGTGACTCCACCCTAATCATAAATCAATTTGGCATGATAGAGCTGTAGCCGGGGATCCTAGGCCTAGACAAAAGGGGGAAAGTCTCTCTGCGGAGATGGGCATCACAATTTGTATTTAGCGGTGGCAGCCTGTACAAGAGGCATTATCAGGGCCTAAATCTATTATGTGTTGACCAAGCAAAAGCCGAGCAAATCATGGACCAACTTCATGGTGGTACCTGCGGACCTCACATGAACGGGCATATGCTATCCAAAAAGGTCATCCGATAGGGGTACTATTGGAGCACATTAGAAACCGACTGTTTTCGGTGGGTATGCCATTGCGACAAATGCCAACGTTTCGCAAATCTGCAACACGTGCCCTCGTATATCTTATACAAATCCACACCCCCTGGCCCTTTTCAACTTGGGGTATCGACGTCATAGGCCAAATTCACTCGAAGGGATCCAATGGTCACGAATATGTTTTGGTAGCCGTCGACTACTTCACGAAGTGGGTGGAGCCTCTTCCTACAAAATCCTAAATGCTTAAAAGGTGTCTGAATTCATCCGGACCAACATCATATATCAATACGAAGTGCCTTTCGAGATTATCTCCAACAACGGTACGCACTTTGAAGGGGACGTGAATCGTCTACTCGACGAATTCAAAGTTCAAAGACATAAATCCTCCCCCTACAGACCACAAGCCAATGGTATCGTTGAAGCAGTCAATAAAACACTAGAGAATATTATCATAAAAAATGGCTGATACGAGAAGAGACTGGCCAGAGAAACTGCCAGTAGCCTTCTGGGGCTACCGCACTTTAGTTCGCACACCTACTGGGGCTACTCCCTATTCCCTAGCCTAGGGCATGGAGGCGGTGCTACCCATCGAGGTTGAAATCCCATCATTAAGAGTAATGATGGAATCTGGTATATCAGAAATTGACTGGGTCAAAGGGCGATATGAAGAATTATCCCTGATTGACGAGCGTCGGTTGTTAGCCCTGGAGCACACTTGAGCTTATCAAAAGCGAATAGCTCGAGCATTAAGTAAAAAAGTCAAAGGCCTTGACATCCAAGTCAGAGACCTAGTACTTCGCGAAAAGCCCCCTAGTTATGCTGATACTAGAGGGAAATAGAAGTCTCCCTGGATAGGACCATACATTGTTAAAGAAATCTGGTCAGGAGGTGCAGTATTCCTCACAAACCAAGATGGTGAAAATCTGGTTCAGCCATTCAACCTTGACAAACTCAAAAGGTACTATGCTTGAGCCGAATATATTTGGTAAATTGCTTCTCTCTCCAGCTCGCTAGATTGAAAACCCGAAAGGGTAGCCTAGGCAAAAATTAACACATAAAAAAAACAAAAAAAGGAGAAATAAGGGCTCGCTAGGTTGAAAACTCGAAAGGGCGGCCCAGGAAAAAATTAGAGCATAAAAAAAAAGCAATATGAGAAGAGGAGAGAAAACACAATTTCTGGGTCCTCGGCATCTGATCTCCAGCTGGCTAAAGTTTTCAGCATGCGGAGCCTTGGCTGACTAAAAAAAAAGAGGAAGAGAGAAAGAAAAACCACGACAGAGTTCACGAAAAATAACATAATATATAATACAGGTCCTATGGTGCAACTTAGGAATAATCGCCCAAGATATTTAGGATTATGCATTTATGCCTGCACATTCTATCTATTATTACTTGCTACCTCTATCCCCCTTGTTTCCCCCCAACCATCCTTTATTTGCAGCTTAGCCCCGAAGCGGTCCATCACTACCTACGACGTTCGCCCAGCGGGGACCATATACTCCTTCTGCGAGGCGCAGAAGAGGCTCCAGTCTCACCAGCGTGAGAACCCCCAGAAGTATCTTTGTCTTCATCATCAGCATCTCCATTATCCTGAATAGCGATGTTGCTCGGGCCAGCACCATCATCACGGCGTGTCTGGCCGCGCCGGTTGGGGGAACAACTTCATCAGCTTGTCGGGGATTGCTCCGCCTGCTTGCATTGCTCAAACGAGGAGGTGCATTGCTAGGACCTGCCTCATTCGGACCAAGAGCCATCCGGGCACCAAGGCCATGTACCCGCCTGAAGTCCTCCTGCAAAGCCTGAGGAACCACCAGCCCTGAATTCTCTATATCCTCGCCAATCTCCATCAGGCAAGTGTCTAGACCGCTCGTTATTCGTCGGCCCAGCATCCGCCTCAGTGCTCGCCTAATCATGCGAGAGGGCCCCTCCGCAGCCACAATAATCCATGACAAGTATTCGTGGGATAGGAGCATATAATCGGAATAGACATAAGCCGGCTCCAACAAGTCATAATCAAGTTGCCATATATTACGGATAAGGGTGCCCAAATCCCTATCCATCTCCAGCTCCTCAGCCACAGGACGAGTTGCATTAGGAATGACCTGCTCCCTGCCAAATCGGCGCAAGATCCTGTCCGCCCGATAAAAAGAAGGCCGATACGGCAATGAACTGGGCATGACCCTAGATACATGAAAAAAAGCGATCTGTGGATTCGCCAAAGGCCGATTTAACCATATTATTTCCAAGGAGCCTCTCAAGCAAGAAATTTCAACCCAATCTGACTCCGGATAATGACCACGAGAGCCATAGAGCCTCTGATCATACCTTGCTCCCGTCGGCACTGGGCCCACCACCCAGTTGAAGTGCTCCTCTAGCCACATATGAATCAGAAAAGGGCTACCTGAGGGGAACAACTCGTCACCAGCCGCATAGGTATCCATGCCAGACAGAGTCTCTACTAGAATCACCGAGAAAATATTCACCGGTGGTCCCGAGGTTGCAATACCAGGTCCACGACCCGCACATCATTATACTCGGGTCGGCCCACCAGCATGTATCGTCCCATGAGGCAAAGAAAAGAGACGACAGCCGACGTCACAAATAAAATGGGTCATCCTCCCTGTACTCCGTAAAGGCACTAGGAAGGACGGTCAGATCAAAGTTCACTCCATTGTAAAAACCTGGAGTAGCTTCACGGGTTGTGCCAAAAAGCTCCCTTATTGCCATATATGTACGCCTCTGTGGAGAAGGCACGACAATAGGACCAGTAGCGGTCATCCCCACCATGGCACAGAATTCTTCAAAGGTGGGGCACATTTCATTCATGCCAAAATTAAAAAGATGGTCATAGGGAGACCAGAATCTGGAGGCTCCCATCATCATATCCCAATTAATATAAAGGGTCCGCCACGACAACAGGCATCTATACCCGTAAATATTCTCGAACCAATCCTGCTCATCTGATCGTAGGGAGAGAACCCAAAAACCCAGGGCATTCTCGTAAATCTCCATTTCTAAAGTTATATAGGCTGGTGCAGCCATTTTTGGAGAAAAGGAAAAATTTTATTTGGCAAAAAGAGGGGGGAAACTGAGCAAAAGAGAGGTCAAAAGGCTGAGCAAAAAGAAAGTGAGGCAAGCTGGTGATGAAAATAAACGATGCCCCCGGCTATCCATTTATACTGAAAAAACCGAGGAAACGGACGATTCTCGAGCACGACGCAAACGTGCATGAACAGAACTACGAAATAGTCCAGCGCCGCCAATATCACTTCTCCATACGTCTTATGGGTGGCACTAGGATCCCTCCCCAAACTGCCCTGTATCCCGGTTTCGACTCCGACCGTTCACTGCTGGGTATGTCTGATCGAACGAAAATCGCAGAAGCTATGGAAATAGCCTTGCTGCCAATTACGAAATATCCAGCACAGGAAAAGGCGGGCCTCTTCCTCCCTGCAGACCGCTCAAAATCAAAGGTGTATTTTTCTAAAATCCACTCCCGAGCTACAGTGTGCCATTACCCCTAGATAATGGTCTAGTTTTCCTTCTTGCGTGAAATATTGAGTCTACATTTTAAATTCTTGCATTATATAAGATCATATTGCATTGCATAATATATAATATATATATATACAGAATTTGGTACAAGAAAAAGAAAGGAAAAGCTAATAAATGCAGGCAGCTAAAGCTAATGAGCGCGGGAAGATTGGCTCCGTTCAAGGTTGCCACCCATAACCTGAGGGCCGTGTCCGCCGATCCTATACCCTCGTCCTCTCGCCCGAGCACGACTCGATCCGACAACCGCATCATCATCATTCTGGCGCTTGGTCTGCCGCACTGCATCATTCCCTCGACAGGAGAGCTCATCCACAAGCCGCTGATAAAGCTTGTTGATGCTGAAGAAACCCCGCAGCAGCTTCTTGTACATCGACACATTAACCTAAAAAAAAGTGAGACAGAAAAAAAGAAGATATATCAGTCTCCAAAAAGATGATAATTAAAAAAAGATGGTGAAAAAAAAAGAGAAGATGCAAGAGAAATGTGTCTACCGTACGAGCCTGCTCCGGGACCTGGTACTCCTCAGGAATATCTGCATCAAAAAGCACTTCTTCCACCATCCTTTCATCATGATGATATCAGAAGAAAGTGGAAAAAGCATCAGCAGGCCCAGTAAACTCCAGATTGCGTGTCAAGAGCTGGATAAGAAGGCATCGCCTATCAGAAGCATCGGAAGCACGCCTGGCCACCGTAAGGGCAGGAAGAGAAGGATGAAGCATAGTCCTCAAGAAGTCCTCATATGCCATAACCGGAAAGTCACTCTCAGGCATAAGGAATCTCGATAGGTACTGATACTTGTTCGGTAAGAAATCCGGCGCAATCACCCAATGGGAAGGCATAGGAGGCACCACTGGGAATGTCAAAAGTGCAGAATGCTGGTGGTTGAACCGCTCTCCCATATATAATGAGTCAACCATGATGGATACCATCAGTATCCGGCACTGGCTTATCTCCAAAGTAACAGCATAATGCCCCACCAGGCCCTTCCAAGGAAGGAAGTGCATTGTACCTGCACTCGAGCTGGCAATCCTCTCCCGCACCCTCTCTGTATCCGAGCAGCCACCGTCTCGATCTAGCCTGACTCTATTCGCATTCACTAACTCAGCCAAATAAGGTGACTCATGAAAGCGCTGATGCAGCCGACCCGACGTGAAATGGAAAAATGAATAAACCCAGACCTGCGAAAAAAAATCATCAGCAAAAAGAAAAAGAATGCTGCCAAAAAAAAGAGTAATGCTGAAGAAAAAAAAGTCAAATGATGAAAAAATGCTGAAAAGAAACAAAAGCAGGAAAAAATGAATATACCTCCCAAGCCGGGGTAAATCCATTAAGAGTCAGCGAGTCGTTGCGGCTGGCCCTATCCATAGAAGCATACAGCTCGGCCAGGCCTGCCTGCCCCCAGTCATAATTTGCAACATGATCAAAATCTGCCAGGCATGCCAAGAGGGAAACCCTCAAAAAATTGGACGAGTTGGCAAAGAGAGAGGTGCCAAGGAAAAAGAACAAAAATGCCCTGGCAACGCGAGCCACGGCCTCGCTATCGTCCTCCGCGATCTTCCCAGCATTCTCCAAGAGCCACTTCCTCACGCTGCCCATAAAGATCTCGTCAGCTGATTTATATTCGGGCATAAAGCCCAGGAGATCTTCCACCACGTCGTGATGGTGACGGAGGGTGTAATCCGGTGCCAAAGTCCTACCAATGCTGGTAGGAATGCCTGTGATCGCAGCAAAGTCACAGGGGGTCATGGTCGCCTCCCTCCAGCTAAAATGAAATGTGTGGGTGGTATCCCACCAATAGTCCCTCAGAACGTCGAAGATAGGCAGAAAGCTGCGAAAGGGACAAAAGCTAGTAAGAATGCGTTAAAGCCGGAGCCTTCCACCAGAACTTGTACTGCCTCGGGCATCGAATTATATATGGCCGAGACATTGGCACAACTTGCGCGAATGTGGATCAGGGGCCTGCGCATCTAAAAAAAAGGGGGAAAGAAAAAGGTAAGTCTTTATCATTTTATTTAAATCTCCTGCACATATTATTAAATTAAGCATGTCGCATGTATCGTATTTTGCAGATCATCATAAAATTTGGCATGCATACAAAATAATATATTGCATTTTTCCATTCAAAAAAATGTATATTTTATATTCAAATATATATATATATATATATATATACATATTTTAGCATTCCTGCATAAAAATTTTATTGCATCTTTTGCATTTATAAAAAAAGGTAATATATTACATTCTTGCATTTAAAAAAAAGGAAAAAAATGATGATGAAAGCAAAAAAAAAAAGACAAAAAGAAAATAATATATAATTTGGCATTCCGGCAATAAAGAAAAAATGTGTGTGTTTTGCATTTGGAAAAAAAATAAACACATGTTGTACATATTGAAAAATGCCCATGTTCGCTAGCATTTAATAAATTTGCTATGTCGCATCTGCATTTCCATAAAATGATATATGCATGCATTAACTATTTATCATTTGCATTTATTGTCTAAATAATTGCATTTTAGCATTCGCAAAAATAAAATGTTGTAAATTTTGGAAAGAAAAAAAAAATTTCCATTGCATATTTATCATGTCTTTGCAGCATATGCATTCATAAAAGTGAATATTAATGCTTAAAATATTCCTGTTATATTTTGCATGCATCCGAAAATGTGGCCGAAAATATTCCCGAAAAAAATGCATCATATTCTAAAAAGTCTATTTCATAGACATGCATTGTATAAAAATATTTTTTCAGCTTAAACATGCATCATATAGTCAATTTGCATTAATAATAGTGCCAACTAGTCAAATTATGCATCGCAAAAATAAATTGCATAATTTTCATAGATAAGTTGCAAAATTGCATCATTCTAGCATATAAATTGCATGCATAAGCATTATAAGCAGGGTCAGGAATGCTCCAAAAGCCCAAAGTAGCAGAGAAATCTAGCAGATTTGAAAAATCATCCAAATGGGTTTAAGAAAAGAAACTTACAGTGAGATTTGGAAGATTTGACACGTGGTGTTACGATCGCGAAGGAGATTATCCCAATCATCCTTCGAGTAGTGATACTTGACGTGGTTTCGGATCAAAGAAGGAAGTTCTTCCTCTCCTCTCCCGAATTTGGATACATCGGAGCCTTTCCCTTCCGAGATCGCGAAGAAGAAGCCATCTGCTAAGAAAAACACGCAAATTGGCGGAAGAAAATTGAGAAAAGGAGAAAAAATGAAGAAATTACAAAGCATCAAAATGGTAGAGAAATGAAAATGAAGAAGACGAAGCCTGCTGCTTCACTTCTCCCTTCCTGTCACATATAATGGGAGGAAAACGAATTTTTTCTTTTTCCCCCCTCCCAAGTTTAAAGATCGGCGCTTAAGTCCTCAGGTTTCCAAAACAGCAAAATGATCCCTGAAGCTTAACGGAGAGTTAACAAAGTTAGATTTGTTAACAAAAATTGACGGTTGTCTATCCAAAAGCAAAAGAAAGCTCATATCCCCAGCAGATCAGTTGCAAAATGAACAGAAAAGCAAGAAAAATCAATCGTAAAGATGAGATTCTGCAGGAAAATATATGCAAAAAAAGAAAAAATGCAAGCATGAAAAGAATATATGTAAAGAAAAAGAAAAATGCAAGCATGCAAAAGAAATGCATAAGAAAAGAAAAGATATATGCAAAGAGAAAAAAAAGGAGCATGTAAAAAGAGAAAAAAAGTGAGCATAAAAGCAAGAAATGCAGCAAAAGAGAGAAGAAATTTCCAGCAGAAGTTGAAAAAGCAGCGAAGAAGAAATTTCCAGCAGAAGTTGGAAATGCAACAAAAGAAAGAAGAAAATTTCCAATAGAGGTTGGAAAAGCAGCAAAGAAGAAAATTTCCAATTGAAGTTGGGAAAGCAAAAAGCAAATAAAAATTTCCAACAGTAGTTGGAAAAGCAGCAAATCCCCAGCATGAGCCAAAGTGGCAAATGCAACAGAAGCAACAAATGCGTAGCAAAGCGGCAAATGCAGCAAAAGCGCAAATGCGAAAAAGCAACAGAAGCAGCTAAAGCAGCAAATGCGGCAAAAGCGACAAAAAGAATCAAAAGCAAGGCAATGGTAAGAAAAGGTAAAGTATTTTACCTTTTGCATGCATGATGTGTTCCACCATCGCATTCGACGAAGGTTATCCACGCCTGAGGATGCGATATTTTCCTGCTTTATAGGAGTAGCATAGGATCATTTCCTCGCGGGGCGTAACCCCGAACGAATGATCAACCCATGATTTGTGTTCAATCTTTTTCACGAAGGGGCTAAGACCACGGGCCAGAGAAAAAGACTATCGCGCTCTGACGAAGGATCCTGTCCTGAGGAGGCGATGCATCCCACCATCGTGTTCAGCAACCTTTGAGGATACGATATTTATTATGATTTGTGTTCAGTCTTTTTCACGAAGGGGCTGAGACCTCGGGCCAGAGAAAAAGACTATCGCGCTCTGACGAAGGATCATGTCCTGAGGAGGCAATACATCCCACCATCGTGTTCGGCAAAGCGGTTTCGACCCTTTGAGGATATGATGTTTATTTTGATTGTGTTCAGCCTTTTTCACGAAGGGGCTGAGACCCCGGGCCAGAGAAAAAGGCTATCGTGCTTTGACGAAGGACCATGTCATTAGGAGGCGATGCATCCCACCATCGTGTTCGGCAAAGAGTTTCGACCCATTGAGGACACGATGTTTGATCTTGGCATCCCACCTAGCACTGTTTGTTTGCAGTGGGCCGAACTACATTTGTTCTGATTCCTTTTATTAAGGGATACGTAGGCAGCTTACTTCGGTAGGTCCGACCATTAGAGCACATAATTTGCATATCTGCTTAAAAACTAAGACGACATGCTATAACCGACTAAATATGTCTAGGATATGTGAGATTTGGTTTGCATTATAAACTGTTACATTATAAATGATACATGTTGCATTGCTCCCCATTATAATTGCATGAAATTAGGAGTCTATTTCTTATCAACGATGTTCGTCTACTCAATAAGATGCGGGTTACCCGTAGACTCCATCGTTGAGGGACTCTGTAGACACCCCATTTTCGTACCCCTGGTACGTAACATTGACATGCGATATCAAGACCCGTTGCAACTTAACAAATATCAAGTTACAAGGTTTAAAAATGCAAAAGACAAAGCATGATGCGCAAAAAAGAAATGCAAAGGGCCGAGCCGTGTCCAAAAAAGGATGACCGATACATTCTCTTCTCTGCGGCGCCCAGATCTCTGGTTCGACGCTGGCTTCTCGCTACTCGCACTTCGCCGCCTTAACGTATCGCACAAAGCCTTCAAGCCGCTTGCGCAAGTCGCCGCGGCACAAGATGAATATCAGAAATCCCAACAATGTCCCTCTTCTCGCCTATAAATACAGGTGCTCGGCCTCACTTTATGAAGGATCCGAAAGCCAAAAGAAATCACTGTAGTGTTATTTTTACGCAGTGAGCGATAGTGAGTTCCCTCCTCCTATAAAGCCTTAAAGCTCTGCCAAATCTCCTCTAAACACAAAACCAACCGATGAAAGCGAGCCTTAGCCCCCCAACTAGGTTTCCACCCTATTCCACCGATCCAAAAATCTCAAAAAAACAGTTGTTCTGCCTAAGTAAAAAGCCCAAATCCGCCCGGAAGGAAGCTTGCTCGCCGATTTCCGCCAAAGAAGAATCAAAGAAGAAAACGCAGCGCTTGCTCCGCCCGCTTGACGGTGCCTAGAAGCAACCTCGGGCAAGCGATTTTGCCCGAACCGCAACAGAAGAAGAAGAAGAAAAACTCCCTCTCCCGGAAGGACAAAGCGAGCACACCAACGCTCTTAAAAGTGAGCCTTTAAGAATTTATTTATAAAAAAACTATTTTCCATCCGACCCAATGTAAAAATATAAGCTGTTATGCTGCCCATATTTATTTAGAAAATAACATTAAAAAGAGCCATTATTATGGCCAAATATTTTTAAATGTATTTGTAAATTATTGGAAGGATGTGGTTGCAAGTTCGTAAATAATGTAGACATGGATATATTTGTTTTTTTAATGCTTTATTTATTTGCTAGAAAAATATAACAAAAAACATACTTTAGCCAAAAACTGTTTTGAGACCGAAAGGACGAGTTAAGTACCTAACACCTTCCCAACTCGTAACTTAGCCTCCGAACCCGTTTTTTTGCAATATCTTGTTTTATTTTGGGTTTTTCTTTGTTTTCTCCTTAAAATAAAGATGACGACTCTGTTAAAACATTTTGGATCACAGTGAGGCCCGCAACATCCTTTCTTGCATTTTTTCGTTTTCCCCTAAACAAGGGAGAATGAGAATGAAAGGGTGATGCATTCCCTGCATCTTGTTTTCCCCTAAACAAGGGAGGATGAGATATGATGAGCCAATGCACTCATAGCGATTTGAAATAGGCCTTAAGTCAATTTTCATAAAGTCCACAGTGGGGCCCGCAACATCATTTTTTTGCACTTTTCTGTTTTCCCCTAAACCAGGGACGATGAGAATGAAAAGGGTGATGTATTTTATGTATCTTATTTTCCCCTAAACAAGGGAGGGTGAGATATGGAAAAAACCCAAAGCTCGCATATTGGACCAAAAATCACTAAGGTGACCGATGCGTATTCCACGCGCTTCTTGACAACATCCTTTCCGCATTTTTAATTTCGTCTTCCCCTAAATAAGGGAGAGTGGAATGGAAAGCGTGATGTCCGGTTCCGCACGCCACGCACCCCTAGAAAAGGGCGCGCAGGGCGCGGGTGCACTCCGGGGCACCCACAGATTTCCTTTTTGGAATCCGGGTCGGGTCATCACAAAAACTCAATGAATTGCCTAATCTAGACATGATCGTAGTGAATTTAAGCCCAAAGTTATTAGAGCATCAACATTGCTCTATTCTTAATAAAAAGATATGCTTTTGCAATGGTGGAGCTTCTTACATATTCTTCCAAAATAGCCAACTAGGAGAGAGAATGTCAATTCTTCCTAAATAGAAAGAGAAAACAGATGGAGGAAGAAAGGAGCAAGGATTGGGCGGTGTGGTGCACGGCTTGGAGAAGTGTGGCGCATGCACCACACGCGAGAGGGTAGCGAGTGAGAAGTCTTCATGGTGGGCCCCAACGTTTGAAAATGTCTGAAAATTGATTTTTTTTAAATCTTACCGTTCATTCATCACATTACCGTTAGGGGTGGGGGGTTTAATTACTTTTTTTTCATTCTTCCCTATAAATATATCACCTCAACCTTCTTAATTTTCTCTACAACTTCTTCATTTTTTCTTCTATTTCTTTATAATCTCTTCTAAAAAATCACTTTCTCTACATACTTATCTTCCAAATGGATTCAAGAGGTACTAATTTTTGCCAAAATTTATTAAATTTTTCGATATTAAGAAAATCAAAATGCACAAAACTCTCATGTTCCCGAAAATGTTCAACATTCTAAATTTTCATCTACTTCTCAATACTCCCAATACCCGCCTAATTTTTCCAACAATCCAAATGTTTCCAATTATCCAAATTTCTACATGCCTCTAAAATTTCCAAGATTTGAAAATTTCCAGAATTTTCAAGTTCCTCAAACTATTCAGAATTCATATGGTAATGTTCATTTTCCTCCGAATTATTGGCAATCTTGGGAAACCAATTTTTCACTCCGTAAGGTACGCCTCATGCAATTTCTCAACCTTACGTATCTTCGAATGACCCACGTCCAACAAGTGTAGATGGGACTTCGTCTGGTAATTTTTCAGCAACACCGTCATCGGTTCTCGAGTCGCAAATCAATTTAGAAATAAATTGATTTGGACGACGAAACTGAAGTGATATCGATAAAACACAAGTCTCAAACACGTGCAAGATGGGTTAAAAATGATGATCGTGCGCTTACGGAAGCTGTGCAAACTATTGGCCAATGCCCAATAGTTGGTAATAGTAAAAAGAGTATGCAATATGGGAAGCGTGCTGCTAATTATTACAACGAACATCGTCCAAGTGAATCGATTCCAATAGATATCTCGAGGTTGACATCCACGTTGGTCAACTAGAATTGCTCCATCGGTGAAAAGCTTCAACGAAATCTACAATAGACTTGCCAATGCTAAACACAACGGTTGGAGCGATGATATTTTAATGAAAAATGTAAGGGCGGTATACCACCAAGAAAAAAGTCAGCACTTTAATTTTGATAATGTTTGGGAAGTGTTAAAAAAGTTTTTGTATCATATTTTAGACAAACATATATTATTCACACCAATAAAAAGTCTAGGACGTTTGACTCAGAGGCGATTATTCTAAGACTATCGTGGATGTTGAAAATTTGGAAGAAATCGATTTACGTACTCGACCGATTGGAAAACAAAAAAGCGGTAAAGAGGAATACTAAAGATAAAGGAAAAATCAAAAAAATCTTCAGATTTAGATGAGTTGCATAAGCGTACTTTTAAGTACACGTTATCATTAGATAAGTACTTCGAAATTAAAAAAAAAAAATTGAAGCGGAAGCAAAAATACTTGAAGCAGAAGCTAAGGTAGCTAGAGAACAAAGAAAAGAGCGTGAAAGATTCATGAAAGACATTACTTTTCTTACTCAAGATATCTCAAACATGAGTCCGGAACATGTTGTCATGTATCAACACGGATGTGAACAAGTAAAGCATAGTTGAGAAAGAAAGGGTATAAATTTTAATATTACAATGTTTTTATGTAATTTGTAAAATTAGAATGTTTTTATGTAACTTTAATTATTAATATTTTTATGTAACTTGTAAAATTAGAATGTTTTTATGTAACATTAATTATTAATGTTTTTTTGTAACTTGTAAAATTATAATGTTTTTATGTAACTTTAATTATTAATGTTTTTATGTAACTTGTAAAATTAGAATGTTTTTATATAACTTTAATTATTAATGTTTTTATTTAACTTGTAATATTAGAATGTTTTTATGTAACTTGTAATATTAGAATGCTTTTATGTAACTTTAATTATTAATGTTTTTATATAACTTGTAATATTAAAATATTTTTATGTACATTTAATTATTAATTATGTTAATTAAACTAGCCGTTGTAAACTAACCGTTTTAAAGTAGCCGTTGTACACTAGCCATTGTTGAGAAGTATATATAGATGAGAAGATGTCTTCTTCTTCTTCTTCTACCAATAACTACAAATTATAAACATACCATTAAAGATGTCTTCTTCTTCTTCTACCAATAACTCTAACACAAGCAGTCATACCGAAGAATCCAACGAATCCAACATGTATAAAAGTGAAAAAATATTTTTGGAGATAATTGTATTACAACAATAGATAGAAGAAACGGAAAGAGCCAACATCAGCAGGTGTCACCAAAGGAAAAAGATGAGATATATAGATTGAAAGGGTGTAGCGAGAAATACTCAACTTGTCAATGACTAGTTTTCATCTCAGCCATTGTATCCCGATCATATATTTCGGCGACGCTTCCGAATGCATCGAAACTTATTCATTCATATAGTTAATGCATTAGAGAATCATTCAAGTTATTTTCGACAGAGGTATGATGTAGTAGGAAAAGTAGGCCTCTTACCACTTCAAAAATACACGACATCTATCCGTCAATTGACTTATGGAGTTCGGATCGATCATCTCGACGAGTACCTCCGATTAGTAGAAACAACTACCATCGAGTGCATGTTTAACTTCTGTCAATGTATTATTGAATTATTCGAAGGTCAATACTTGAGAAGACCTGAGCAAAGACATGGATTTCCAGGTATGTTAGGAAATCTTAATTATATGCACTGGAAATGAAAAAATTATCCAGTCACTTGGCAAGGTCAATATGCAAGAGGTCATGAGAAGCCAACAATTGTGCTCGAAGCAGTTGCATCGGCAGATTTATGGATATGACATGCATTTTTTGTAGTCGCGGGTTTTCGTAATGATTTTAATGTGTTATATAAATCACCTTTGTTCAATAACGTACTCGAAGGAAATGCACCACCGTGCAATTTTAAAATGTGAATGACACACAATATACAAAAGGATATTACCTAACTGGTGGAATTTATTCGGATTAGACTATTTTTGTGAAGAGTTTTTCGTACCCGTCGGATGCTAAGCGAAAAAATTCAAAGAGATGCAAGAGGCTGTAAGAAAAGATGTCGAACGAGTATTTTGGAGTGCTCCAATCAAGATGAACAATTATCAAAGGTCCTAATAGGTTTTGGTATAGAGACAACTTGAAAGAAATAATACTTACATGCATTATTTTACACAACCATAAGGCGATGGTGATCACATTACGAATTGAGTTGATGATACCGTATATGAATCTTCACAAGTAAACTATGGGTCAACCCAAACATTTGAAAAATACCTGCAACGAAATTCAGAGGTACGAGATAGAAACACACATTATGAACTTCGATCCAACTTGGTTGAGCACATATGACGTCGTTACTGTGACGTTTTTATGTAATTCTAATTATGGAATTGTTTTTACGTAATTTTTAAGTATTTATGTTTTATGTAATTTTATCATTATGTATTTTTTTTTCAATTTTAACGTTTTATAAAATTTTTTATTTATGTTATTTTACGAGTTATATATAATATGTATTTTATTGATAATTTATTAATTAAATTATAAATTATTTAATTTATGAGTAATTTATTATTTATAAATTAATTAATGTCTTTATTTATAAATTAGTTAATTTATACATAATATTTAAATATGAAATATATTAAATAAAGTTAAATAAATTTATTTGTTTTATAAGTATAAAAATAAGATTGAAATGTAAAGTTAATGATGTGGCAGTGAGACACAGTTAATGAGATATATAAGAAGATTATAAATGAGAAAATATATATTTTTAAATGAAATAAAAAGAAAAAAATATGTAAATGATAATGAGACCCAATTAAAAAGATGAAATGCGTAGAGTATGGATTGGGGATGCACTGTACAACCGTAAATAACGCCGGAAGCGGACTTAAGTTTAAAAGCCTCTTCAATTTCTATTACTAATATTTAAAACAGGTACTAATAAAAATTACACATACAATACGCTCCTCCGATAATCCAAACTTCTCCTCATAATCGTCCTCTTTCTCTCTCACACAGAAACACTCTTTTCTCGCTCACACAGTTACTATTTCTCTCTCTAGGTATACATCTCTTCCTTCAAATTTCTGTGTATTGCGCCAATCGATTCATTGCTCTAACGTGTATGTGTATGTGTATGTGTGATTGATTGATTAGGATTTCGGTAAGGTGAAATTTAAAAGGAAAGATGTCGTTGAGGCCGAGTGCGAGGACGGAGGTTCGACGGAACCGGTACAAGGTCGCCGTCGATGCGGACGAAGGAAGGAGACGGAGAGAGGATAACATGGTGGAGATCCGGAAGAACAAGCGTGAGGAGAATTTGATGAAAAAACGTCAAGTATTGCCGTCTCAGCAGTTCCCAACTACAATCCCGACCTCTACCGTCGAGAAAAAGGTACACGTCAAATCTATCTCTCTCTCTCCCCCATGTATATATGTGCGGGTGTGTGTGTTGATTGCATATTGAATGCTTCATTTAAGGTTAAGATTTTGGTGTTTGATGGGTAGGCATAGGGCTAAAGTTTGGATTAACCAGCATACTTGGAGCCACAATCAATCAATCCAATATTGAAAAAATTGATCATAAATTTGTTTGTTTGGGTTGAAGCTTTGAGTCTGTCTATTACTTGGTTAATGATTGTGTTGCCTGGTATTTAATTGTCAGTAACTATAAATTGAAAATGCAGGATTTGAATTGATTTTTCATTTATTGGTTATCTGGAATTAATCTGTTTGTTTGTTGTGTAATGATATTGTTGCTTGTCATTTAATTGAAGGATTTCTTGTAGTTTGGTTTTATTAGTAATTGGTTTTAGCTGTTTGTTACCAAATCTGAGGCCTAAATATGGGAGGTTATGTATTCCCTTTAAATTTTTGTTGCTCACGTGTGTGCTTGTGTACATGTGAGTGACTTGTGCGTATGTGTGTATGTTTACACGCAGAGATGTGTTTAATCAAAAGTTGAGCTTTTGTTGCTGCTTGATCTTAGCTTTAAGTTTGCATTTTGCTAGATAGGTCATGCTAACTACTACCCTTGGGGCATTTGTTAAGAATCCAGTTGAAATGTTCTGCATTGGTTATTATTTTCAAGACAAACCAAATCTGTTAATAGATTCTAAAAAAAACAGACTTGCTTGGTTGTGAAGTATGGTATTTAATTGTCAAATGTTTGTATTAATTGAAACTGCATGATTTGAATTGATATTTATTCTTTGATTGTCCTGAACTTTAAATCACTTATCTGTCATGTAATGGCGTGGTGGGTATTCGTTTTACTGATTTCATTTAATTTGAGGATTTATAAAGGTTTGGTTTTTGTTTCCAAATCCAAGGCCTAAAATTTGGGGTTCTGAATGCACCATACCTCTCTGTATATTGCATATGTGTCTATATAAGTTTGCACGTGCGTGTGTGTTTTTTTGTGTATGCTGTAGTGTCAGTCCTTGATCCTGATCTCATGGATTCAAAGATTCTTGTAAAGTAAGGGAGTGAGAATGGCATTACTAAAAGAATGGTGTGATGTACGAGTTCTCACTAACTTATCTGTGTAAAATTGGAAATGTTTTCTGTAAAAAAATAATAATGTGTGCATAGGAGAATTTCTATTCATTTACTTTTTTGTCTTTGGAGTCTAGGAATGTCAACTGATAAGTTTGAGTTGATATCTTTCATTCTATTTATTTTTATATGTATTAAAGATTAAAGAACTATAGTCTATAAGTTCTACCAAGGAATTAGGCATTCAGTCTGATGGTTAAAGCCTTCATTATTGTTTTTTTTCCTAGTGGTGGGCGGTGACGGGTGGGAGGAAATCAAGATACTTGCCATAGGAACTTTAGTGGGGATTTAGTCATTTGTTGCTTGTATGATGCTATATAGATACATTTGGTTGCTACTTGTCAAATTTTTATTTTTAGATACATTTGGTTTTTAAAGTTATTGCATTTAAACATGAATAATGCTTGCTGATTACATTACAGTTAGAGAGCCTTCCTTATATGGTTGCTGGGGTGTGGTCAAATGATAGCGATTTGCAGCTTGAGGCAACTACTCAGTTCCGTAAGCTGCTTTCAATAGGTATGAGTAATCATATTTTGTATGGGCTTTATATGCACTAATTTTGTTTGATTATGTTATGACGAACTGATTATGTTTGTTGAAATCTGATTCATAGAGCGCAGCCCTCCAATCGAGGAAGTAATACAATCTGGAGTTGTTCCGCGCTTTGTTGAGTTTTTGATGAGGGAGGATTTTCCACAGCTTCAGGTCTGAAGTTGTATTCTATTGATCTTTGCTCATGTTATACCGGTGCTTGTATTTCAATTCTATTTTTCTCTGACAGTTTGAGGCTGCTTGGGCACTCACAAATATTGCTTCTGGAACTTCGGAGAATACAAAGGTTGTTATAGATCATGGGGCAGTTCCTATCTTTGTGAAGCTTCTTGGTTCTCTGAGTGATGATGTTCGTGAGCAGGTACGGTAGTCATGTATTGAGTTTCTCCAAAACTGGATGCCATTTCAAAATAGGAATGCCGTTGTGAAATAACTTAATGCATCTACCCTTTGAAAACTTGTAGGCTGTCTGGGCACTGGGAAATGTTGCTGGTGATTCACCTAGGTGCCGTGATCTTGTCCTTAACCATGGGGCTTTGATTCCTCTATTAGCCCAGTTGAATGAGAATGCTAAGCTCTCCATGCTAAGAAATGCCACGTGGACACTATCAAACTTCTGCAGGGGCAAGCCACAACCACCATTTGAGCAGGTTCATTGTTTTTATAAATGGTATTTTGGCTTTAAGAGGTTTTGGTTTGTGGTTTTTTTAGTTAATAATAATATTAATAATTGTTGGAATATTTTGGCAGACAAGACCAGCCCTTCCAGCCCTAGAACGTCTCGTTCATTCAAATGACGAAGAGGTGCTGACAGATGCATGCTGGGCTCTCTCATATTTATCTGATGGCACAAATGATAAAATTCAAGCTGTGATCGAGGCGGGTGTCTGCCAACGTCTTGTTGAGCTCCTCCTGTGAGTTGTTTTTTTCGTTTCCTTTATTTGAGTCGCATTTCAAGATTATATACAGTCTGACTGTTTAGTATGTTGTATGATGTGTCAGCCATCCGTCTCCTTCAGTGTTGATTCCTGCTCTTCGAACTGTTGGAAACATTGTGACAGGAGATGATGTCCAGACTCAGGTATGAACTTGGGAGAGGATATTATTATTTGTTTATAAAATTCTAACGTTATACTAAATCTGAAATCAAATTGTTGAAGTTTACAAGTCTACCTCTAAAATTATCTACCTCTGATTTATTTTCTTATAGCTTTTTCTTTATTATAGACAACTTTCACACTATACTCCATGTGAAATGAAATTCCTGAAATATATAAGCATACTTATTTACTGTCCTGCCTCTGATTTTTGGAACTACATATATATCTGGATTTGGCTGCTCCTTGTAGAACTTATGTCTCGTTATATGTACCCTTTGCTTGAATTTCAAGCCTATTTTTCGTGTAACTGTGTTAAGTATGTGCACCTGACCAAATACTTCAAAAGTTGGTGGACCCTTATCTAAAGTGCTTGTCGTCTTTATAGTTGAAGAAATATATATGCCTATCTCTTCCACCCACACCCATGGAGTTTTTGTAATTATCTGGGCTTTGTTCCATTCCATGACCCTTTGCTTGTTTTTGTTTTATACTCCCAAAAAAAAAAATTAGTCGTATCCCTGATGTTTTTACTTGTGATTTTGATTTTGAGTTGACAGAATTTGCATTTTTCCAGTGTATTATTGAACACGGTGCTCTTCCTTGCCTGCTGAGCTTGTTGACGCACAACCATAAGAAGAGCATTAAGAAAGAAGCTTGCTGGACTATCTCAAACATTACTGCTGGAAACAAAGAACAAATACAGGTACATTTGTGGACCTCAATAAATTCATATATATTGAAGAGCCTAGTGAAATTAAAATGTTGAGGTCCTGACCTTTGATTTATCATTTATGTGATGTACGCAATTTTGGCCTTCTAGCTGGTCAAGCTTTAAAATGGATTTGATTTTGTGCCTCTAAGTACGTGCCGAGTCCACTCACTCTGTCCTCCATAGTAAATACATGAGATGTTGTTCCTGTTTTAATTTTTCTTGGTATATTGGGGGAAGATTTGATGAGATACCTCTGAATAATGTTTCACTTCACAAGTTTTCCTTCATTCTATATGGTTTCAACTTCCAATGTAATACAGTATAAAACTAAAAATATCAATTAGGTGAATGGTTAGGGAAGTGAGTTGCAATGAATATTCAATTAACTTCCGTGGGTGATTTGTCAATCACCTCTCTTGGCTTTATCTGCGACTCTTGTGCAATTATTTCATTGAGAGTTTCGATAATATACTGCTTTGGCCTATATATACTTATGACATTACTGCAGCTTTTCCTTTATCAATGACTAGAGAGTATTCATACTTTTGTATGACAGTTTGTAATTGAGGCTGGGTTGATTGCTCCTCTTGTGAATCTGCTTCAAACTGCTGAGTTTGATATCAAGAAAGAGGCGGCATGGGCTATTTCAAATGCTACTTCTGGTGGTACCAACGAGCAGATCAAGTAAGTTTTCTATTAATTCCCTTGAAAAAAATTGATCCCTCCTTTTTGATCTTAATACCGAGAGTTGACATGTATTATGAATTATAGGTACTTGGTGAGCCAGGGCTGTATAAAACCTTTGTGTGATCTCCTTGTATGTCCGGATCCAAGGATTGTGACCGTCTGCTTAGAAGGGCTTGAGAATATTTTGAAGGTTGGGGAAGTTGAGAAGAACCTGGGTAACACCGGGGATGTGAATTTCTATGCCCAGATGATTGATGATGCTGAGGGATTAGAAAAGATAGAAAACTTGCAGAGTCATGACAACAATGAGATTTATGACAAGGCTGTGAAGATTTTGGAAACATATTGGTTGGAGGATGATGATGAGAATCTGCCTCCAGGTGATGGTGCCCAACCTGGGTTCAACTTTGGTGGAAGTAACGTTCAAGTTCCATCTGGTGGATTCAACTTCAGCAGCTGAAGGTAAATAATATATTTTGATTCTGTGGGTCGGATTCATCATTCAAAATATTCCGCGCCCCCCCCCCCCAATCTAGTTAATATTAATAAAAGAAAAATGATAAGTAAAACTTCCTAACGATAAGTAAGAGTAATCTCATACCGACAAGGGGTCACACTTACCTATCAATTTTTTTTTAATAAATCTCATTATGATACATCTCAAGTGCACAATAGTTGTGGTAAGCTCTACAGGTGTTTTTAGTTCATGTTATAAACTACTTGTTTGGAGTGGGAACTACTAGCAATAAACTACCAAGTCACCAAAAAGGTAGCATTCGTCCCAAATGAGTGTATTTTTGTTCATGGTCATGAGTAAAAATGGACCCTCATTTGTGACGGAGGGAGTATATTATATTTGAAAACTAATATTCGAGTACCGTTCATACTCCCTGTGTTCTGTATAAAGAGTCCAAATTTGAAAGTTGAGTATTTTAAGGATAAAAACAAATTCTCATTTACACCCTTGTATATTAGGGTGAAAGAAGGTTTGATATTTTAAGTGCACATATAAATTGGAATTCAGCTACTAAGGTTGTTGTATGGAACTTGCAGGGTTTTCAGTTTGGCAGGAGTTGGTCAGTTGAAGAGAACATGGTAGATGGTGGCATCAAGTCAAGTCAAGTCAAGTCAAGTCAAGTCAAGTCAAGTCAGTCCGGTCAGGTCAGGTCAGGTTGGGTCAAGTCAGAGCATCTCGTGGTGTTTGGTTATGTTATGGTCAAGCGTCTGTTGTTGTCAAAGAGGTGCCAAGATGGGTCAGGTCATATAATGATGGTCCAATAAAGAAGGGGTTGGCGGAGGTTTTAGTGGTCGTCTAGTGGGGCATTATTTGGTTCTTTGCCCTGAGGCTGTTGAATGTTTTGGAAAAAGTCTCAAGGGGTTGATAGTTGGTCTTATGAATATACTTGAGTCTTGAATTATTTATGTCTTTGCCCTAGGTTGTATTACTTGTCAGTCCTATAGAGTCGGGTTTTATTTTGGTGTTACAGGGTGAATATAGTTGTATAACCCTCTATAGCCTGGTGAATTATTGCGAGAAAGAAAGGAAAGATTACTTATATAGCTTGTGCTATTACTTATTCTGCTCGAGTAAAAAGGCTTTGTTATTTGGTTAATTTATCTCTATACATTTGGCTTTTAACGATTGCTAAAAAATTGATGTCGAATTTTCAATATAATTGAAGCCCTTTTCTTTGTGTGTGCCTTGTGTTGGATATTAACAGCATCTAATCAGCAATCAACCAGGGTTTGGTCCGTCATGTGTAGAAACATTAGTGAAACACAGAATAGTTAACAGCAGAGAAAGCCTTCTCAGTGGTAACCATGGTGTAGCTTTTGAAATCATGTCGAGCATGATCTTGTACGGTTGACTTCACATAATATGGAATAATCTCATTGTGATGCACCTCAAGTGCACAATAGTTATGTTTAGCTCTACAGGTGTTTTTTAGTTCATGTTATAAACTACTTGTTTGGAGCGGGAATTGCTAACATATTTTGTAGCTCAGTAGTAATAACATTACATTTTTATGTCTTAATAATTTTAAAAAGTAATTCTTAAGTGAAATATTTTAAAATAAAATAGTGAATTTTTTGTCCGAAACGGATCGAGTATATCTCTATTGTTCCAAACGTGGAAATGCTAATTTAATTAGCAGATTTTAGGGCTATCCTATTTGATTTAGATCATCCAAGCGAAATTCTTCCCAACGAAAGTTTCAAATGAGATCTTGTATATGTTTGGATTCCACTTCAACTTGCCGATCTATGATTCGGTTTCGAGCTAATCGAGCACAGTTGTTTATGTAAGCGAGCTTGATCTTGGGTAGGCTAAGCACACGCGTTTTTTTTAGATCTTTCCCCTAAGGGGTCTCTTCATATGTGTTGGGTTTACCTTTTAGTTTGAGAATTAGGTCCATGCTTAAAATTAATATGGAGGGTTAAGATTTAAGCAATTGTTGAATCGTAAATTGAGTGTTTTTCCCGAAGTCTTTCTTCTCTTAATTCTAGAGATGAGAATCATGAGATTAGTAAAAAGAAATAAATAAGAAAATACACCAGAAAAATTGTGTTTTCAGATTCATTAACCGTTGTATCAAGCTCAAAATTTTGACGGGCACGTTTGGGAAAGGTAGACCGCAGACGCAAATTCTGAATGGTGGAGATCGGATTTGAAAACGGAAAGTGTTTAACTTGGTGTTTTGAATAGGTAGTGTTTAGCTAGTTTCCTATGGTTATTTCTTCCTCATCTTGAGGAGGTTTCCCGTGTGCATTATGTGATTGGTGTTTTGAATTTGAAGTTATTGGATAATTACTTATGTAAAATCGTTTTATGGATCTTATGGTTATTTCTTCCTCATCTTGAGGAGGTTTTCCGTGTGCATTATGTGATTGGTGTTTTGAATTTTAAGTTATTTGAACCTTTTGGGGTCTATAATTACTTATGTAAAATCGAGAATTTTTTGATTTTCATCATCTACTCATTATAAAGAATAAGTATTAAATAATTACATTAATTCAAAAACAATTTGCAATAAAAAGAATATACTCAATTATTTTTTCTTTTATTTATTTTTTGACTTCTGGATGGATATGTTTTTGGTAACATTTATGCATTATAAATTCAAGTTAAAAAAAAAAAACAACTTACAAAGCTAAAAATTAAACATACTTTTCATCATTTACCTTAAAATATCCCAAAAGTGTATTCGAAATTATACTTTAGAAGATTGGGCCAAGCAAAGGAGGCCGTATCCAAAGAAAGGCCCAAGCCCAATCACATACTAAAGCCCAGTATGGAAAGACCACATTTCTATAAATAGTAGGAAACTTCCTATGAAAAAGACAGTGACTTTTTCCCTCTAAAAAACAGAACAAGAGCTCTCTTTCATCTCTCCCTATTGCCGGGTTTATACACATTCTTAAACACTCTATTTTATTGATTATTGAGGATATCCACAACAAATGATTATCACTTACACCCACCCACTTTTTTATTTTAAACATCACATGCCGGATATCCTAACCAACCACGCCTACACTAACACGACGTTAAACACCATTAACAAGATCACCACACTTTTGGCGTGATCACATACATAAGCAATAAAAATTATAGTCACATAATAATAAAATTTGATTTTTGCTTGAAGTATTGATATTATATGTCCAATGATTATTATGATTGCACGCATATTTTAATTTAAGTAATTGCTATTTTTTATGAGCCAAGATAAAAAATTTGATGGTCAAACAACTTTTTTTGATAAGTAAATTTAGTGAACACAAAATAAAATTAAGATTGAATAAGTCTACTGGAGCCGAATACAAGATATTTATCTTTATATAGTAACTCTTTATCTATTAGATTTCGACGTTAATTAAAACATATATAAGTAGGATTGAAGTTGAAAATAAATAAAAAAATACTTAACCACAACCATTATATTTATAATGCAATTAGAGGATAAAGATGAAATATTATGAAAAAATTATAAGCATAATTTTTAAAAATTGATTATTTATACAAACAAAATAATATACAATACTATTTACCCAAAACGGGAAAGTACATGATATAATATACATATAAATAAATTTAATAATTAACCATACACCCAAAATAAATTTTTTATTTACAAAAATGACGTTGGTAGGTCTTGAAACAAAGACTTCAACTTTGTTATCACTTCTAATCCATTGAGCAAGAGAACAATTTGTGTAGTTTTGATATGCTATTTATGTTATATATAATTAAAAGGGTGATAACTGGGCTAGTCCCATAGAATGAAATTATAACCGGAAAAGTTTATTTTTTTCCAACTACTAAAGTACATTTTTATGATAAAATGATGAATATACCCTTAATAAACAACAAACGCATGCACAAAAGTTCGCCGTCAAACTTCAACATCCCATAACTAAAGAAACGATGTCTAATTAAATAACACCGAGACAGGATTTGAAGGAACAATACCTAATTAAGTAACACCATCACAAGATTGGAAAACAACACCTGATTAAGTAACACCGAGGCAAGATTTGAAGGAACGATGCCTAATTAAGTAACATCAACGCAATATTTGAAGAAACGATGGCTAATTAACTAACATTGAGACATGATTTTTTTAAAAAAATATGCCTAATTTATTTATATAATGCGATACAAAAAACTTATTAAACTTTGCTATCATATTAAATAAACGACACCTAATTAAGTAACGCCGAGGCAAAATTTAAAGGAGCGATGCATAATCAAGTACCACAAAGGCAGGATTGTAAAAACAAATTGAACTATGTCATCTAAATACAAGACTACGCACGAAAACAACCAAAAAAGAACTATTGCGGATAAAAACTCTAAAGTACACTGTTCAAGAGGAATGACAACCGTAACCTTAATGGAAAAATACACGTATTTGTTTAATTAGGCATCAAATATTTCAATCCTACCTCGATTTCTATATTGTCGTGGCGTTATTAATTAAATAATAATTAATAAAAATACACACGTTTCTTAATTTAAAAATAAATTTATAGCATTGATGAATATAGTTTTTCTCCAACTAATTGTGTACCGCGATATATAAATTTAACTGCCACCAAATTCTAAAAAAATTGGATGATACGATGCCTAATCGAAGGACACCAGCGCACAATTTATAAGATAAGAAAAGGGTGTAATAAATTATTAACAACGCTTCAATATAAAACAACCGAGGCAGAATTGCAATATGCGATACCTAATTGAATAACACCGACGCATAATTTATAAACTAAGAAACACATGTATTTTTTTAAGGTTAACAACAAGGTACCTATAAAACCAATGACGCTCAATTAATAAATAACGAAACTTGAAAAATGACGTGAATTATGTAAACAATGTTCATCTTCTCTTTATTAAATTAGAAGAAACGACACCTAATTAAGTAACACCGATGCATGATTTGAGGGAAAAATGCCTAATTAAGTAGCACCGAGGTAGAATTGCAAATAACGATGACTAATTAAATAAAACCGAGACATGATTGGAAGAAATGATACCTAATTAAGTAACACCAAGGTAGGATTTGAAGGAACAATGCTTAATTAAGTAATACATCGAGGCAGGATTGGAAGAAACAATGCCTAATTTTTGAAAGTTAACACCGACGCACAAGTTAACATATTTGTTTAGCCAACATGTAGAATTTGCCAAAACTTCGTCTGTTCGTGATTGAGCTTATGTTGTACATCGAGGTTGGAGGTTAAAAGGATTCCTTCTGTTTTTAAAATACTAATTAATTTTTCGATTGAAGTTGAATGAAAAAGAAAAGAAGAAACTGAGTTGTAAGGATGTTTATTTCGTATTGGAGGTAAATAAATTACGAAAACTTGACAAATAGATTGTTGAAAAATGAATTATGATTGTTGTTGTTGTTGATGATGCTCCTTTTTTAAAAGTGGTGCTAACCAAAGCATTCAATGACTAATCCGAAAGCTTTTCGAGCTTTTTATCTCATTCGAGACGATGAAGCGGTTGAATTTTAGAAAAAAATTATTTTATGAAAAATATTATTAAAATAGACTTTAGCGGTTGTATTAAAAAAAAAGAGGGTAGTAGAACTGTTATAATTTCAGAAAAGTGTATCAGACCACAATTATTCCTAATAAAAACTAGCCTTTATCTATAACATTGGGTCCTCTTACATTAAGACCTTGCTCCGTCGGGCATGTTGAACCCCCTCAAAACTGGGCTGCTTAGACTAGGTCTCCTCTTAATTGTTAGTTGCTCCATTTATTTGTTGAAGTAAAAGATAAAAAGGTATTATCGTAAATTGTACTCAAAACACAAGGATTAAGAAAATAATAGGATTAAGAAATATAATTAATAATGGACAAAACATAAGAATTAAAAAATATAATTAATGATATATGTGAAAATATGTTGTGATAAGAATATCCTTTTATCAATGGCAAAGACTTGTGTAGGACGGTCTTACGGATCTAGGATCCGTAAGACGGAGCCCCATTTAGAAATTCGTGGTTTAATAAGTACATCTGTTATTATTAATTAGAAAAATGGCCTAGCCGAGTTGGTCCTTAGTAAACTTTAAGGGCTTGGTCCAACTTAGTTATGAGTTCGAAACTCTCCAGCGACTGAATTATGTTTTTATGCTCATTCCTTCTATTTGCAACGGTGCCCCCTCCACTTTCAATGTTTGTCACCTAATTCTCATAAGCTATAGCTTTAATCCTTTGTCCTCCATTAGCCATGCATTAGCATCAATCGACTTGGGATACTTGACATATTCTAATGGACTTATAAATGAAAATTTATTATAATGATACTTAATAATGATACATAATGTTAATAAAATTTATTATAATTTTATTAAAATACAAAGTGACACTCTTATAATACTAAAAATGACACTTAATACTTATAAAAAGTAATTTTAATTTTAAAAAGTGACACATTTAATATTAAATGTGACACTATAAATAAAAATTTATTATAATTATTATTAAAATATAAAATAACACTATTAATACTAAAATGTGACACATTTAATACTAAAAAGTGACACACTTAAAGCTAAAAAGTGACACTCTTATAATACTAAAAAGTGATCCTCTTAATATTAAAAAGTGACATTCTTAATACTAAAAAGTGACTCTTATTAATAAATAGTGACACTCTTATTACTAAAAAGTGACACTCTTAATACTAAAAAGTGACACTCTTATAATACTAAAACGTGACACTCTTAATACTAAAAAGTGACACTCTTAATACTAAAAAGTGACACTCTTAATACTAAAAAGTGACACTCTTAATATTAAAAAGTGACACTCTTAATACTAAAAAGTGACAATTTAATACTAAAAAGTGACACTCTTAATACTAAAAAGTGACAAATTTAATACTAAAAAGTGACACTCTTAATATTAAAAAATGACACTCGTAATACTAAAAAGTGACACATTTAATACTAAAAAGTGACACTCTTAATTCTTTGATTCCTCTTCACCATGACTCTCTCATTTTTTTAATATTAAAAGTGTCACTTTTTAGTATTAAATTTGTCAATTTTTAGTATCAGAAATGTCACTTTTTAGTATTAAGAGTATTATTTTGTATTTTAATAAGAATTATAATAAATTACCCTTTATAGTGTCACTTTCAACCTTAAAATATATCACTTTTGTCTTTTCAATGTGTTACGTTTGGCTTTAAACGTGTCATTTATCATTTTGTTAAATTCCATTAAGATCCGTTAAGTATCTCAAGGCAATTGATGCTAATGGAGCTGACAAAGGTTTAAAATATAAGGCGGAAAAACATAATAATTATGGTGGCAAACCTTGAAAATGCAAGGGCACCGGAGCAAAACAACATATTTCTGGCAATAAAACTTAATTAAAGGGTGAAGGAGTTTTGAACCATAGATCTAAGCACGCTATGAACCAAACCTTATGCATTTTTCTGGAACAACAACAGCTAGCTGCATTTTGTGAATTTCTATAACATATAATTTATTTATTATGACCCGAAAAATTTTGAATGGAGCTCAAGACCGTCTTACAGGAGACCACCTCTTTATCAATTGAGTAATGTTTGGGTTTCTTAATTTCCTTAGGAAAATGCTCATCTTGGCGTGGCTCGGTTCATTTACGTTAGACCACAGCTTAAGTACTAAGGGAGTAAGAGGGTTGTCTACTTGTCTCGCCCAACATGTAACCCTCTTTCTTATCTCCACTTTTGAATAAAGATTTTAATATTGATTAACGGTTAGGCCTTCTTCTATTCTGATCATGGAATGAGTAAACGTTCCAGCCAATCGGTTTAATAAATTTTCTGTCAGTTGCTTTATTAATAATATCCACTTTGAGCATTGAAGAAGTCCTTTCGCAGACCCTAAAACCCACAAATTCATCCCTTTCTAGCAAAACTCAAGAAGCCATGAGAAACCAGCAGAATTCCTTTAGTGATGAAGATCAAAACAGCGAATCAGCACTCAGATCATACTTCCATTGGTGGAGAACAGCTGAAGAGCTTAGTGAAAATGGGGTTCTCAAGATGGACTTCCTTTCTGACCTCTCAAAACTAAAGCCAAGACTCAAAGTGCTTAGAGAAATGGAGAGGCTGGCCATGATTGCTTCAGAAGGTCTTGATGATCTTAGACACAAGCTTATCACTTATAGATCTGGTGATTTCTGGCTTCCAATTGGTGGAATCAATAAAGATGAAATGGACATCCCACCAGTAATTACTATTCTCTTGGTGGGTCTCTCTGCTTCTGGGAAAAGCTCTCTTGTCAACTTGATGTACAGTGTTCTTGGTCGATCTGGACTTATTCCATTTTCCCAGACATCAAGTATGTTCAATTCTCATCCTCCTCCTTTTCATTTCCTCAAATTTATTACTCTCTCGGTTGCTAAATTATTGTTTTACTTTATTTTGTGAGTTTGTGTTTCTTATATATAAAAAGAGTGGGCTATTCGGACCCTTGATCCTATGAGTTGACACCAAACTCAAACTTTCTAATTTACCCTCCCCTCCCCGATGTAAACTCACCGCATCCTCCCCCCTCACCCCAACAGCCACTCCTCCCTCCCTCCCTCTCCCCCATCACAGTATACCCCTTCTGCCTCCCTTCTTCCTAATCTCCTCCACTTTTTTTTTTTTAAATTCAATTCAAGGGTTATTTGGCTATGGTCGGGCAAACAACTTTGTGATGTTTGACCATGATCGACCTACGGTCAACCAAGCAACACAAGGTTATTCGGTCCACCATGGCCGAACAACCTTAGTTAAATTGGAAAAAAAACAGAAGAAGAAAGGAGACGGTGAAAGAAGGGAAGTTGGGGAGTGTGTTCGCGAGGAAGGGAGAATGGAAGATACAGTGTGGGAGAAGGGAAGAGGACGAAGTGGGTGGAGAAATTAGAAGGGAATAGGAGGCAGTGGGCGGGGGAAGAAGACCCAATGGGTTGGGGGAGGGAAGAAGGTAAGAATATGTTGATGGGTGGGAGAGGGAAAAGGGAAGAAGACGCTGGGTGAAGGAGGAAGACGGTGGGAGGGTGGGAGTGTTTGGATTGGCGAGGGTAAAATAAGAAGTTCGGGTTTTGGGGGTGGGGGTTTGACTCAAAGAATCCGAGGGTGAGGGTCCGAATAGCCCGACTCATATAAAAATTTGACCAATATATTTTTTTAAAGAATTATAAGAGCAGGAACAATGTCAAATCAAAGAAGCCAATTCTCTGAAACAATGGGGGAGCAATGGGTATCATTGAGTAGTTTAACAATGATCTAGTAGCATGTTTTGCTACGCAGCAAGGGTAGCATATCGGCCCAAAAGTTGTCTTTTTTCCCAAAATTTCATCATTTTTCATTCAAGAAAAAATATTTTTATTTTTTTTCTTTTTCAAAACTATACATTGTTATCTATAAATAGAGGGTTGGTTTGTTTCATTTGGATATCAAATTAATTTTTTTATAATTGCATAAAAAATATTTATTAATATATAGTTATTGGAGTTTGTATCATAATTAAAAAATGTTTATTTTAGATAGCTTATGGGTAGTTTAAAATATTTTTTAGTTATTTTTAAATTAATGGGAAGCTCAGGGGATTGCTCACCCATTGTACATGCTCCAAGTAACACCAAAAAAGTCGAACCAAAACAATACTAGAGTTGTTGGATTGTTAAATTGATGTAGTTTGGAATGTATGTCATTACTTTGATCTGACCGTGAACAAATCTAAGTCAAATTGATTACGACATCAACACTAAAACTTGTAGAAATACCATAAGCCCAAGTTGTAATATCATACACCGCACCTCTTACTTTTGTTTTCAAACTAGTTTTGACTTTTCTAAAAACATAATATTTTTTAAATAAAATATTTTTTTGTTGTCAAAACAGCTATTTTGTTTGGTTTGGTTTGGTTTGGTAACTAGAGAGTAATAATTTAAGGACGGATGGAGTATTTGATTTCTTGCCATGAAATTTACATGTAGTTATTTTGGTTGCATTCATAATAATTAAATCCCCATGTAAGTAATTACTCATTCATGTATGTTAAATATGTACACAAATGTGTAGGTGAGGCTTCAAACTATACAACTATGTATTTGGAAGAGCATAATGTATTGAGATCAATGAGAAGTGGATTTTGTGTGTACGACACTAGGGGATTGGTTTTGAGCCAAATGGGGGAGGGTCTTGAGGAGGTTTCAAGGTGGATGTCTGATGGGGTTCGCCATAATCAACCTTGTTGCAGGCCGTGGGATAAAAATATTGTTGGAAGAGATGGAATCACTGCCCCTTTTGTATCTTCAAGATTTGCTACAAGAATAGTCAACTGTGTAATGGTGGTTGTTAATCTAGCTGAGATCTACAAGGCCTTCAAATGTGGTGATTTGAAGCCATTAGAGGCCACTAAAGATCTTTTCAATTCTCCTTCCATTAGGAAGTCCAGTGAGTCCCCCCTCTCTCTCTCTCTCTAATGGACTCTTTGCTGAACAGAGAGAGTAACTGTTTTGTATATGCTTCTATTTGTGTAGCATTACTCACTACGTTACTTTCTATTTTTGATGATAGATGAGAACCCGATATTGATACTAACACACGGTGATACAATATCAACTGAGGATCGGATCAACGGTAGGTTGAAGGTATGTGAATATTTAGGTATATCCGAGATATCGGGTGCCTACGACATTCCTTGTCTAACAGAGCAGGGGATACTACCTGAAGAATCCGACCCTATAACCTCATTCGCCTTGGCCGAAGCGGTTTATCGGGCGCTGATGCAATCGGATCGTACTCATCTCCCAAAAAGGAAATTTAAGGACCGGATAATGGTTATTGTATCTTGGATCATGTGCTCCATTGCTGCCTTCTTTGCTATGCTTGCATATTTCTTCTCAAGATTGGGACGTACGAACAAATTGAAAATGTGAAGGGTTACTGTAGGGTGTGTTATTTGACTAATTTTACTCCCTCCGTCCCTAAATTATCGTACTTCTTTCCTTTTTTATTCGTCCCAAAATAATTGTTCAGTTTGAAACTTATCTTTTTAGAATATTATTTTTACCACTTTATTCTTATTTTTTCACTCTATTTTAATTATGTGTTACATACACATGGGCTTTAAAGGGAACTACACATTAAACCAATATAAATAATCAAATTAATTGTTTTTTTTAAACGATACATCGGGTTAACTAGGACGATTATTTAGGGATGGTGGGAGTATTTAGTTTTGGGTGAATGATCTATTTGAGGGTTGGTGGCCGGTGGGAAGTCCTTTGCAAGTTGCTTGATGATAAGCTTGGGATTAGACATTGTGGATGTGGTAGGGCCTAATTGTTAATTTTGTATGCTACTTCTAAAGATCTTTGTGGTTCTTGTGGATATGATTGTATAATTTTTTTTTGTTTATTTATTTGAGTTCCAATTTGGTTTGAGTAAGTGGTTCAGTTTGGTTTGGTTTAGACCAAGATCACGAATCGAACCCATCTCTATTAGTTTTAAAATTTTCAAATCAAACCGAATCGAATATATATATCAAATGTTCCAAAAGTTCATAATAGTTAACAAATGTTATATAATATATATTATATAATAAATAAATAAAAATATATAGGTTGGTTTGGTTCGGTTCGATTTGATTTACCTGAACCATTCTTCCCCATATGAATCTCTTTTTTATCTTTTACAATGGTAATATTTTGAGAATTTGATCATACTCCTAGAAATCTTAAATGATAAGATTTGTAGTAAAAATATAATGACTATATGATGCCGACTACCCTTGAAATGCACTTATTCGATACATGGAGTTTATATTAATATAAATATAAATAAAACATTTAAAAACTTACATGCTATCAAAATAAACAAATAATTTAAGCGTTGAGCTGCCAGACCCAAAAGTCCCACACAGCGGTCACGTGTCAAGCATGCCATCACCTTATCACGAGTGGGTCACGAGCATACCTCATGTTGCGAGCACGATCCACAAGTGGACATAGACATGTACCTGACTTCCTATACAGCTAGACCAAACATGCATTCTCTTACTTGTCGTCTAGGGGCCGAATATGCAGCGAGGAGGCTGACGTCTCACCGAGCATATCCAACCCGCTCGGGAGTTGTGCTAACAATCGTCCAAAACGTAGGGAGTTAATGCTGGGACCCACTCCAAACCGAGCCTGCTCAAAGTCAGGTGGTAAGCATCTCCAGGCCGGGACAAGATCCCTAGAGGCCGGCGGAAGTTCAATCTGAACATCAGGAGCGGGAATCACACAGAGGAAACAGTCACCACGAAGGGCGATCAAGTCACCGAGTCGCTCCAAGTGTTCACTCTCCCCTTGGACCTCGGGCAGGTGAGGTGAGGGGGCAGCAGGACCATGCTCATCACCGGGAGTTGCCATATGTCAGTTACTCAAGGCCGCTTGTTCTTGACAGATGATTTTGGTTTGCCATGTGTCAGTTACTTAAGGCCGCTTGAGTAGAGTTGTTATTTCACCGCCGGTGGACCAAAATTTTACTCTCTAAATAAATTGGGTTTACATAAGTTCTTAAACTGCTTTAGATACATATTTTTTATATATTCTGAATTCTTTTGGGTTTTGGTTTATCTGTTATAAGTGTTGATTTATTTGCTTTTTCATATATACTTTTATAATGTATTGATTGAAATACTTTGAGTCTGTACTTCACATAAAAGAGAAGTTAAAACTTACTCATAATCATCTCAATGGTTTATGACTTTATGCCCCAATTTGATATTCTTAACCAATTTGATTTAGACACGCTGTAGACATTCCTAAATTCGTACCCCTAATTTCTAAATGTCCTAAAATATATAATTTACAAATTAATTGGACTAACAAAAATTGCTTCTGTTACGTTAGAGGGCAACCAAGACTTAACGGACGTAACAGAGCTTAACGGACGGGGAGAATTACAAAAATCAGAAAAGTCAAAAAAAGCAAGAAGGAGTCGCGCCCCCAAGCTGGGAGCCGCTCCCCTTGCCTCTTGCAGCCAAATGGTGCCGCTCCAGCCTTGTTGTAGCCGTTCCCATGCCTTGTTTGGTCTCTAGTTCTTCACACTGCAAGTTCCAACCTTTACAACCCCACCACTCTAGCCGCCGTCAGTTGCCTACCTTCCTCTTGGCCTATAAAAAGAGGCCTCCAGTATCCTTCAAAAAACACACCAAGAGCATCTCAGCTCTCTCTTTTTCTCCCTCAAGGCAGCTAGCCTCCTCTCATCCCTTGCCTGAGCAAGCAAGCCTCCTCTCCTCGCCCGAGCAAGCCTTCCTTGCCCCGCAAACCTTCATCCAAGCCTCAGTCCTTGCCTCCGCAAGCCAATCAAAAAGCCAAATACTATCGTTGTGCTGCCTAAATTCTGAAGAATACAACAACAACAACAAAACCAAAAACTACTGTTACTATGCCGAAATCTTGCCAAAGCACTCATATATCCACCGCCTTTGCCTATTCTGAGCATAGCGCCAGCACCCCGCCTACAACAACAACAAAAACACAACAACTCATATATCCATCGCATTTACCTATTGTGGGCAAATCGCAACATATCACCAACCACAAAAGCAACAACAACAACAACAACAACAACATCAAAAGAAAAAAAAGACTTTCCTCTCAAAAGCAAAAAAGACTTTCTTCCTAATTACTAAAATTGGTGATTAATGACTTTATCTAAACAATCGATTTTTAGCGATGCAACTAAAACTAAGGCAGTAAAAGTAAGCAAGAAATAAAAATTACCAACTACGCACGAGTAATGAAGAGTTTTCTCAAGGATGAAAAATGTTAGGATTGTAATTTCACTCCAATTATCCACATGCTCAATTAATCCACTCTCTCAATTTCCTATAATTCATCTAGGTTAGCCAAGAACACAAATTTAGTTGCTACGGGCTCTCGCGTCTTATAGCAACCCTAATTCACACATCTATCTACGGGCTCTCGGATCTTATAGATAAAATGTGTAAATTGAAATAAGAATAAGTTCTCTAAAATGACTATTTGATTTTGTGCTATATCTCTATGCTACAAAATATCAACAACTAAATTACGAAGTCTGAAAAGTAATGATAGCTCTCGTAGATCCAAAACAATTCTAAAATCATCCAATTATTTGCCAAATAATTAGAAGCATTAAACACAACAAAATAATAACCCTAAAATAAATTAAAGTAATATTGAGAGAGAGAGAAAAAAAAAAAAGAGCATGCTTCAAATTCAGAGATTCATCACAATGCTAACAACAAATATTTAGCTCATAATGTAAAAGAAATCACACACAAATACTTCAAGAAAATATTTCATAATGATATTAAAAATAAAGAGTATGTGATACAATACTTCAATGAAGATTTGGGTGGAAATCTCTTTGCATTCCTTGACAAAATCTAATTTAAAGATGATGAAAAACCAAGAAATTGGAGATGTTCATGCTTTTCCTTGTTCTACCAGCCGTGTATTCCCCCCCCCCTTTTTTTCTCCAAAACTGATGTGAAAAAATATATCTCCCCCCTTCCTTGATCCCACAAAAATGCAAAGAGTAGTGCCTAAGCTAAGGAGGGGTAATTCTGGAAGAGCAAGGAGGTTTTGGGGGAAAAATAGGGAAGAAATAAGGGACTAGGGTCACGGTAGCCATTGGGCAACCCATCTGGAGCAGGCACGGGTCAACCCAGGAGAGAAACGGGTGGAATGAGTAAGGTAATAGGCTTAATGGCGGGGAGGAGGAGCATAATATGTTGGATTTGGGCCGGGTGGCTTGGATCCAGCTTGGAGGGCTGCGGATCAACCACTAAGGACGGGGGCGGCGTGGCACAACTAGGAGTCGACAATGCAAAAGGGTAGGATGATTCTAGAATTGCGTCGGCCTCCCTTGGATTTTTGAGACTTACTCCGGTGCCCCTGGTGTCTTCAGAAAGGCTGCTGAAGTCCATTCCTCCCCAGGCTTTGCATTTTGGTCCTTTCTAAGTCCAATTAGCCTTCGTTAGCCTCTGCTAGCTCTTCCTTTAACGACCGTTAGCATGCATTAGCCTTTTTCTTCTATCATTTAAGTCATTTCCTTGCAAATGCTTAACAGAAAGCTAACGGACCTTGATCAATTGACTTCAAACTTCATGAATTGATTTGAATCTTCCCAATTTGCTATGAATTGATCCTTTAAATCTTGAATTCATGCCCAAATACCTTAAACACAATAAAATCACAATAAATTCAATTCTTTGGGCAAAATAAATATGAAAATAAAATAAATTGGGAATAAAACATGGGGAAAAATATGTAAAATTACAAACTTATCATTAATCAATCGAGAAAATCAACAACAGAATAAAAAGACAAACATACAAATTTTGACTGCGTTATATTATTGCAAAAAGTTTCTTTTTTTTAGCTAACTCACACACGTGTACTCACGTAGAGATATTCCAGACTGCTACCCTCTTAACCCAGACCATTCTTCCCCTGCATTAGCCAGGTTAACTACATGTATATATATTTAGGACACTCCTTACTATCAAAACAAGCTATGCTTGTCCGATCAATTTTTGAAAAATGCAACAAAAAATGTCCATTAAAAAAATACACACTCTACTTCCCAAACCTAGCCTTTGAGCCATACCTTCTTCAACCCTTTTTCCTCAGAAACATGGTCCATATCTGAAAAGGAAGAGACAGTACTGGTCATTTGATAAGGGATTTAAGTTCAAGTACAAAAGGCAAGTTCAGACAATACAAATTTGGGTTTGAATACATAGATCAATTCAGAACAGACAGATTTGAGGAAAATGGTCGTCGAAGGTGAACAGACTTCTATGGGAACATATACAGGGGCTCTGGGTTATGCCCTTACTCCCACCATGCAAAAGTGGTTACACCAAAATCTAAGTGCGCACACTGTGAGTGTCCCGTTTTTAACTGGTTCCGCGCCACTGAAAGGCGGGGTGGTTTCAAAACTTCGAAGCGCGTGGAATACGCTCGGCCTCAATTGTGGACTCGAAAAATGTGTTACAAAGTCGCCATCTTTATTTTTAGGAGAAACACAAAAAAACCAAATATACCAAATTATATGGGTTCGGGGGCTAAGTTACGAGTTAGGAAGGGGTTAGGTACCCAACTCGTCCTTTTGGTCTCATAACGGGTTTATCAATATGCTTGTTTTATTTTGTACACTTCGGCTGAGAAAAATACATTTATGCGATAGAGAGAAATAGAGATAAATTAATTTACTTTTATTAAAGAAAAGAAAGTAAAATTACAATTGGAATAATACAACTTAAAGAATAATTACAACATTTTTATAAGCTATTTTAAGGATAAAACATTTATACTAATAACAAACTTTATTTACATTACATGTATAAGCAGGAAAGAAATTTATTAAATAACAAGAAACATAACTATTTCTTATTTTTAAGTGAATGCATGGATGAAACTAAATAAACTGTCAGAAATTATAACTACTTTACGTTAAAGAAAAGACGAAAGAATAAACTAATTTAAACAAAAGGAAATGTAGCTATTATTACATTTAAAGTAAAAACGAAAAAGAAACTAATTTAAACAGAAAGAAAATATAATTACTTCTATTTTAAAGTAAAGACATAAAAGGAACTAATTTAGAAGTAAAAGAAAATATAACTATTTCTACATTAAAGTAAAGATAGAAAAGAAATTAATTAAATATCTATATCTTAACTATTTATATATTGAAATATAAACAGAAAGGAAACTAATTAAATGTTTACATTTTAACTATTTATATATATTAAAATGTAAACAAAAAGGAAAACTTACTTAGATATCTATATTTAAGTTATAGATTATAATAAATAACTACAGAATATTCCCAATATTGTCGCAGATAACACACCAGCCGAAGCTGGACCATCTGAAACACAACCTCTTCGAAAATCAGCAAGGGTGTCAAAAGCACTGAAAAACTGAATCTTTTGGATAATGATCCAAAGAGCTATGGAGAGGCGATGTCAGACATCGACTCCAAGAAATGGAAAGAAGTCATGCAGTCTGAAATGGACTCTATGTACTCCAACATGGTCTAGACCTTGGTGAACCCACCACAAGGAATTGTTCCCATTAGCTGCAAATAGGTCTACAAGCGAAAGCTTGGAGTAGATGGAGAGGTAGCAACCTATAAAGCGTGCTTGGTTGCAAAAGGTTATACTAAAAAACAAGGTGTTAATTATGAGGAAACTTTTTCAACAGTAGCAATGCTTAAATCCATTCGAATTTTACTGGCCATATCAACGTATTATGACTATGAGATATGGCAAATGGATGTGAAGACTGCTTTCCTTAATAGAAACATTAAGGAAGAGATCTATATGAAGCAGCTAGAGGGCTTCATATCCAAGGAAAGTGAGTAAAAGGTTTGCAAACTGCAGAGGTCTATTTATGGACTCAAACAGGCTTCTAGGAGTTGGAACATTCGGTTTGATGAAGCAATCAAAACGTTTGATTTTCACAAGAATCCGGATGAACCATGTGTTTACAAGAAGGTTAGTGGGAGCGCAATTGCATTTGTTGTTTTAAATGTTGACGACATTCTACTCATCGGTAATGATATAGGTATGTTGCAGTCAATAAGGGCGTGGTTGTCTAAACTGTTTTCCGTGAAGGATTTGGGAGATGCATCCTTTATCCTAGTGATAAAGATCTATAGAGATAGATCATGAATGATGATCGGATTATCCCAATCCATGTACATAGACAAAGTACTAAAAAGGTTTAGCATGGAGGAATCCAAGCATGGATACCTGCCAATGAGTCATGGCATTTCATTTTCTAAAGCAATATCTCCCAAGTCACCTGAGGAAAGAGAAAGAATGTCTCGCATACCTTATGCATCTGCTATCGGGAGCATTATACATGTAATGTTATGTACTAGGTCTGATGTTGCACATGTTCTGAGTGTCACGAGCAGATATCAGTCCAATCCAGTGGATGAACACTGGAAGGCCGTTAAGATGATTCTTAAATACTTAAGAAGGACTAAGGATATCTTTCTGGTTTACGGAAACAAAGAAATGAAACTAGAGGGGTTCACTGACTCTAGTTTTCAGTATGATGTAGATGACTCAAAATCGATGTTTGGGTATGTATTTACCTTTAATGGAGGAGTTGTCAGTTGGAAGAGTTCCAAACAATAAACGACTGTACACTCTACTACTGAGGCTGAATACGTAGCTGCATCAGATGCAGCAAAAGAGGTTGTTTGGATACGAAACTTCATCCAAGGGTTGGGTGTAGTTCCATCCGCTGTTGATCCAATAATGATTTATTGTGATAACAACGAAGCTATAACGCAAGTAAAAGAGCCGAGATCTCATCAAAGATCCAAGCACATAATGAGGCGATACTACTTGATTAGAGAGATCATTGGTAGAGGCGATGTCATTGTGGATCGAGTCACTTCAGCAGAAAATGTAGCAAATCCGTTGACTAAACCCCTATCACAGAAGATTTTTGATGAGCATCTCGAGAAGATGGGCCTAAAATATATGGGCAATTGAATCTAGGGGCAAGTGGGAGATTGTTAGAGTAGAATGTCCGGCATTCCAATTCGATTGGATTTTTATTCTACTTGTAAAACAATATTATTGGAATTTATATTTAAATGAAGGCATTTATTTATCTTACATTTATATTATTACTATTTTATAAATATATGATAAAGTCCTTAGACCAATTTTAGCTATGGAGCATGGTTGCACATTTGATGGTAATCATGAAATATGTTTCTAGGGTTTTGGTTTTAAATTTGTTCTAAGTCGGTTGGCTTTTCAAGACAAGGACATTGAATAGCCTTGTGAGACTTATGCGTATGATGTATGCTCGTATGACGAGGATGTTGAGTTTCATTAGCATCATCGTTGTGACACAAGTACATATATTGTACGTGCTTGTTAGAGAACAAGTTCACTGAACATGACCCGTTGAGAATTCTTAAATGAAAGTTTTATTTGTCAAATTAAGAATTTTTCACGTTGCGATAATACATGATTAGTCCTTGGACTTGAGGCACGATAGTAAGCTTGTGTACATCATGTAACACTTTGATTTACTTTCTGATTGCTTGACAATCGTAAATGGGTATTTTGGGTGTTGCATTAGTGTGCATGGAGGTTAATCAATGGCTAACATAGAAATCAACACTTGTCAGACGATAAGAGAATTTCCTGTGTTTTTCATAGTTCATGATTCGAAGACTTTGGCCAAGGCATGATGAATTTAATTCATAAAGGAATCATTGGTACTTGAAATGGAATCACAGTTATTAAATCAATTGGATTTTGACTTATAATCTATATCCTAGATTTAATCGGGAAATTAGATGTCGAAAGGATAGTACATGTATGCACTCGTAATTGAAATAGGTTTACTCGCTATTTCACATATTGCTAGACATTTGTGCCACTTGCCAGGTGTTCCCACGATTTGTAGGTTCTTGAAATTAATGGGTTAATTTCAAGTATATTAACTAATTGAATTATTTAATAGAATAAATTGTTATTCGTAAGTTACAAAATAGTTTTAAGCCTACAACTAGCATTAGTTGTGAACCTAAAGGGTCACACACTAAGAATGGAAGGATTCATTTGTTCAATAAAGGAGTTGATCCAAATTGTTGGACGCGGATGACTAATAAAGATTAATTGATGGATGAAATTGATTTGATCGATTGAATTAAATTTGGGCTTGGTCAATTAATTCAGATTAATTGATGGGATTTTTATTTTTATTTTTTAAAGTCAAACCCAATATTTAATTAGGCTTGTTAGTAGAGTCCGTCTAGTTAATTTGAAAGAAATGAGAGTTGCAAATATTGGATAAATGTTATTCTAATAAGACAATATATGGTATTAATTGTATTATCATATTTTTCCCACTAATGAATCTATACACAATTGTGTATGCATTAGATGTAGTACACATTAGGGTATTGATTTGTTGGAGAGTTAATATAATACGTTATTAGAAAACATATTAATTTTTCTTTAAGAAAGAAAACGGCCACCACCATTAACTCTCATGTGAGTTATATTTTTCAAAAATGAATGAGTATTAAAGACTCTTCATTTTTGGTAGATAATAACGGCCGCCCCCCTCCTATTTGAAAGTCTTGAGTTTTTCTTTTTCCTTTTAAGAAAAAAGCAAGAAAGCATTCATCTTCTTAATCTTCACAAAAAGGTCAAGAATTCAAATCTTGATTTATAAGATTGAACAAAACGAGTTAAAGTTGCTAGCGAAATTTTGACTCGGTGAATTCATGTATTCGCGTTAACTAACTTTGGAGGAGGGACGTGTGGACCTCTATGAGTAAATTGGTGTACGAGCCGACAATTGATTGTCTCTACATCTTAATCAACTGGAAGCTTTTGGAAGCGGCTTTCGATAAGACCTAAAACCTCAGTTTTTGTACTTGCACAATACGCACGATCGTTAAATCGCTACATGGTTTTTGGGGGCTATCTTTTTGTATATTGTATACATGAGTGTCTGAACACGGTATGCCAGGGATTAAGCCCACTAGGCGGTTTTAGATGTGCTTCCCCTGTCCTTCCGAAAAAGGAAGTCTTTTTTCTTTTAATATTGTTGGATTTCGGGCAGCGTGGCTGCTCATTTTAGTTGTTTTTGCCTCTGTATCCGGGCGGCACAACTACTTGCTTTTGCTTGCTTGCTTTGTGTGCTTGCTGAGTCTGAAATCGGGCAGAACAACTGCTTGCCTCGGCTGGATTTTGACAGAGCAACTGCTTGCTTTTGCTTGATATTGCGTCTGAAATTGGGCAGAGCAAGTGTTTGCTTTGGCTGGATTTTGACGTTTAGGTTCAGGCAGGGCAACTTGTGGGTGCCTCGGAAAATTCTCCCACGCCCCGCGCTCCCTTTTTTAAGGGAACGCGACATGCGGAAGGGCATCACTCTTTCCATTCCATCTTCCCTTGTTTAGGGGAAGACGAAATTAAAAGTGCAAAAAGAATGTTGTCCAAAGCGCGTTGAATACGCCTCGGTCACCTGAGTGAGCTTTGGTCCATTATGAGAGCTTTGGATTTCTCCGTATCTCACGCTCCCTTATTTAGGGAAAAATAAGATACATAAAATGCATCACCCTTTTCATTCCCATCGTCCCTTGTTTAGGGGAAAACAGAAAAGTGCAAAAAAAGGATGTTGCGAGGGCGCGTGGGAACACGTCCTACCTCACTATGGACTTTTCAAAAATTGCCTTAGGTCATTATGAGTGCCTGGGGTTTCTCCGTATCTCACCCTCCCTTGTTTAGGGGAAGACAAGACACAGAAAATGCATCACCCTTTTCATTCCCATCGTCCCTTGTTTAGGAGAAAACGGGAAAGAGCAAAAGAAGGATGTTGCGAGCCTCACCATGAGTCCTTAGGCTTATTTTGGATCGCTATGAGTGCTTTGAGTTTCCCCGTATCTCATCCTCCCTTGTTTAGGGGAAAACAAGATGCAGGAAATACATTACCCTTTTCATTCTCATCGTCCCTTATTTAGGGGAAAACGGAAAAGTGCAAAAAAAAAAAAAAGATGTTGCGGGCCTCACTGTGATCCAAAATGTTTTAACAGAGTCGTCATCTTTATTTTAAGGAGAAATAAAGAAAAATCAAAAATAAACAAGAGTTTGTAAAAAGGGTTTGGAGGCTAAGTTACGAGGTGGGAAGGTTTTAGGCACCCAACTCGCCCTTTCGGTCTCAAAACAGTTTTTGGCTAAAATATATTTTTTGTTATATTTATCTAGCAAATGAAATAAAGCATTAAAAAGGAAACAAATATATCTGTATTTACATTATTTACAGACTTGCAGCCGCCTCCTTCCAGTAATTACAAATACATTTAAAAACATTTAGCCATAATAATGGCTTTTTTAATGCTATTTTCTACATAAATCCAGGCAGCACAACATCTTGTATTTTTTACATTAGGCCGGATACAAATAGCATTTTTTATATAAAAACCCTTAAAGGTTTATCTTTAAGAGCGTGAGGTGCGCCGCCTCGTCTTCCGGAGAGGGAATCTTTTGTTCGTTGCGGTTCGGGCGTAATAAGCTTCTCGATTTAGCTTCCGGCACCGTAACAGGCGAGCAACTGCTTGCGTTTTTGCTGTTATTTGCTTGCTGGTGGCGGAAATCGGGTAAAACAGCTACTTGCTTCTAACGGATTTGGCCTTTGGATTCGTGCAGAGCAACTGCTCTTTTTTTGGAAATTTTTGGACCGGGGGAATCTGGTGGAATCCTATCTGGGGGGCTAAGGCTCACTTTGACCGGTTGGCTTTGTGTTTAGAGGAGATTTGACAGAGCTTCGAAGCTTTATAGGAGGAGGGAACTCTCTCTATCTCACGATTGCTCTCTACAGCGTAAAATAAACGCACAATGTATAAGTGAGAAAATTTCTCGGCCCCTAAAACTGAAGCCGTACACCTCTATTTATAGGTGAGACGAGGGACACCGCTGTCTTTAAAATTTCTTCTTTGTGCTTCATGAGCTTGTACCGCGTGCTTGAGTGCTTGTACTAATTCTCAAATCGTAATCACTATTTGGGCTCTGGGTGCCGCGCCTGGTTCTCCTGGTGGTGGCGCCTAGAGCCTTTTTTAGCCTCCTTTTGACACTCTGGCCCCTGTATTTCACTGTTTTACGCATCCTGCTTTGTCTTTTGCATTTTTAAAACATTGTAACTTGACATTTGTTAAGTTTTAACAGGTCTTGATATCGCATGTCATGTTATATACCGGGGGGTACGAATTGGGGGGTGTCTGAGCCCCTGGCAACGATGGAGTTTACGGGTAACCCGCGACTACCGAGTAAACGAACATCGTTGATAAGAAATAGACTCCCTAATTTTGTGGAAATTATAATGGGGAGTAATGCAACAGGTAGCAGTTATGATGCAACAGTTTATAATGCATACCAAATCTCACATAACCCAGACATATGTAGTCGGTTATAGCAGGTTATCGTAGTTTTTAAGCAGATACGCAAATTAAGGGCTCTGATGGTCGGACCTGCCGAAGTAGGCTGCCTACGTATCCCTTAATAAAAGGAATCAGACCAAACGTAGTTCGGCCTGGTGCAAACAAACAACGCTGGGTGGAATGCCAAGATCAAACATTGTGTCCTCAAAGGTGGAGACCCTTCGTTGATCACAATGGTGGGATAGATCGCATCCTCAAAGGTGGAGACCCTTTGCCGAATGCGATGATGGAACACATCATGGGTTGGCCATTCGTCTCGGGGTTACGCCCCGTAAGGAGATGATCCTATGTTACTCCTATAAAGCAGGAAAGCATCACATCCTCAAAGGTGGAGACCCTTCGTCGAATGCGATGGTGGAACACATCATGGGTTGATCATTCGTCCCGAGGTTATGCCTCGTGAGGAGATGATCCTATGCTACTCCTATAAAGCAGGAAAGCATCGCATCCTGAAAGGTGGAGACCCTTCGTCGAATGCGATGGTGGAACGCATCATGGGTTGATCATTCGTCTCAGGGTTACGCCCTGTGAGGAAATGATCCTATGCTACTCCTATAAAGCAGGAAATCATAGCATCCTCAAAGATGGAGACCCTTCGTGGAATGCGATGGTGGAACACATCATGGGTTGATCATTCGTCTCGGGGTTACGCCCCGTGAGGAGATGATCCTATGCTACTCCTATAAAGCAGGAAAACATCGCATCCTCAAAGGTGGAGACCCTTCGTCGAATGCGATGGTGGAACACATCATGGGTTGATCATTCGTCTCGGGGTTACGCCCCGTGAGGAGATGATCCTATGCTACTCCTATAAAGCAGGAAAGCATCGCATCCTCAAAGGTGGAGACCCTTCGTCGAATGCGATGGTGGAACACATCATGGGTTGATCATTCATCTTGGGGTTACAGGAGATGATCATATGCTACTCCTATAAAGCAGGAAAGCATCGCATCTCAAGGTGGAGACCGAATGCGATGGTGGAACACATCATTTGATCATTCGTCCGGGTTAAGATGATCCTATGCTACTCCTATAAAGTCATCGCATCTCAAAGGTGGAGACCCTTCGCCGAATGCGATGGTGGAACACATCATGGGTTGATCATTCGTCTCGGGTTACGCCCAGGAAATGATCCTATGCTACTCTTATAAAGCAGAAAGCATCGATTTTCAAAGGTGGAGACCCTTCGCCGAAAACATCATGCGTTGATCATTCATCTCGGTTACGCCCGATGAGGAGATGATCCTATGTTACTCCTATAAACAGAAAGGATCGCATCTCAAAGGTGGAGAACCTTTCGAATGCGATGATGGAACACATCATGGGTTGATCATTCACGCCCTGATGCATTGCATTCGAAGGTGGATACCCTTCGAATGCGATGGTGGAACACATCATGGGTTGATCATTCATCTCTGGTTACCCCCGCGAGGAGATGATCCTATGTTACTCCTATAAAGCAGAAAGCATCGATCTCGAAGGTGGAAACCCTTCATCGAATGCGATGGTGGAACACATCATGGGTTGATCATTCATCTCGGGTTACGCTGATCATATGCTACTCCTATAAAGGAAAGCATCGCATCTCAAAGGTGGAGACCCTTCACCGAATGCGATGGTGGAACACATTTTTCATGCATGCAAAGAAAGGGTAAAATACTTTACCTTTTTTACCATTGCCTTGCTTTTGTTGATTCTTGCATTTGCGATTCTACGATTATGTTGCTTTGCCGCTTTCTTTTGCTGCTCATTGCTGGATTTCTCCTTTTGCTGCATTTCCAACTTTTGCTGGAGACTTTCTTTTTTTGCTTGCTTTTCCAACTTCTATTGGAAATTTTCTTTTGATGCTTGCTTTTTGCATTTTTTTTTTGCATTTTTTGTCGTTTTTTGTTTTTTCTCGATCATTTTGCTCTAGGGATGTGAGCTTTCTTTTGACTTTGGATGGATGACCGTCAATTTTTGTTAACAAAACTAACTTTGTTAACTTTCCGTTAAGCTTTAGGGGCCATTTTGAAATTTTGGAAACCTGAGGAATTAAGTGCTGAACTTTTGAAATTTGGAGGGAAAAAGCAAAAAAATTTCTTTTCTTCCTTCATAACCCACGGCAGAGGGTGAGTAGTGGCTCATTTTCATTTTCTTCTTCCTCGACATTTCCTTGGTCGCCATTTGCCAAGTTCATTTCTTTCTCATTTCTTCTCGTTTCTTGATTTTCTTCCGCCAATTTGCGTGTTTTGCTTGATAGATGGCATCCTCCTCAAGATCTCGGAAGGAAAGGTGTCGATGTACCCGGATTCGGTGAAGAAAGGAAAGAACTTCCCCCTTGATCCGTAATCACGCCAAATATTATTATTCGATGGATGATTGGAGCAACCTCCTTCGTGATCGAACACCCATGTGTCTAATCTTCCGAATCCCACTGTAAGTTTCTTATTCTCAAACCCATTTGGATGAATTTTCAGATTTGCTTAATTTCTCTGCTGTTTCGGGCTTTTGGAGCATACCTGTTCTTGCTTATGATGTTTATGCATGCAATTTATGTGCTAGAATGATACAATTCAGCATTTTATTCATAGAAAAATATGAAATTCATGCTATTTATTTTTACGATGCATATTTTGAATAGTTGACACTATTTGACTATGCGATGCATATTTTATATCTGTTGATTCCTAATTTTAGATTTGGTTGAGTCATCATCTGATTCTATTGTACAGTGGCTAAAAGGTCTGCGTACCGATTAGTGTGGCAACTGTCTTAGAATCAATGTTTTTAGAACTGTTTTAGTGTTAGTCTTAGGCGCGGTTTCGCTAGCCTCTTCAAGCCTTGAGAAACAAAGCAGACCTTGAAGTCCGCTCAATGTTGAAAAGTGAAGATGAGCCAAATCACGATATTATGACACGTGTACATCTATTTTAGATATTTTCGAAAATATCTAGTCTTTTCGTCTTCATCGAATTTCATTTTCAAGAAGTCAACTATTCATGATGACAACTGTCCAGACTGTCTCCTGAAACCTGAAGACTGAAGACATTACCCGTTTTGGCTAAGAAGACTTTCCAAGCTGCAGAGCCTGCAATCTGAAACCTTACTCGAATTGGGAATGTCTTCTCTGCACACTGCATCTCTGATGACTGTGGCTATTACATCTTCCAAAGCGCCGAATTGCATTCAATGCAAATGAACGTTGGACACAGTTCACTCTGTCTCAATCCAACGGTCCAAAGATCTCTTCCTGGTATTTAATCAAGTCTTGAAGATCCAAGAACAACTCTTGCGCATTAAACTCTCAAGCTTCATCTTCAACACTCAAGCATTCAAGAGATCAAAAGGACAAGGACTAACATTTCACCAAACTTTCTGAAGCTGCAGATCTACCATCTTAAATTCGTTTCAACTTCATTTAGTTTGTCTTTAAACTGTTCTTTAATTCTGCACGTGAAGAGAACAATTAATCATTGATTGTCTCTCTCACCTTTATACATTTGGTTAAAAACTTATTTTGTACACGATCCATTAGTGATCTTACTCATAAAACCTAGTGGATAAACAAGTGCACTTTTTAAATCCAAAGCTAACCACTTTGGTAGTGGATGTAGTACTATTCACAGTACGAACCACTTCAAATTCCAGTGTGCTGTTTGAACTGTTCTGACCTTTCTCATTAACTGCTTGTGTTTATCTCCTCCAGAATCTGTACTGCCTTCAAAGCACTATTGACAGTCCAGATTCTACTTAGTTTCCGCTGCCTTAACACTTCGTTTTTAAACCTTCCAAGAAATCATTAAGAAGTGTTTAAGAAAAGTTTGTTTTTTAAAGCTATAACTAGGCTCTAGCCTAGATTGAGCCTACTTGGGACCAACAATATCATTGATGCAATTCGACTACATGATGCATGTTTAGACTAAAAATATTTTTATGATGCATGCTTATGAAATAGACTTTTTGAAAACATGATGCATTTTTTGGATACATTTTCGGGTATATTTTTGGATGCATGCGAAATGTAACAGAGATATTTTATGCAATAATGTTCATTTTTACGAATGCATATGCTGCAGAAATATGATAAATGCAATGAAAATATTTTCTTTCAATATTTGCAATATTTTATTTTTGAGAATGCTAGAATGCAATTATTTGGAAAATGAAATGCAAATGATGAGTTGCTAATGCATGCATATATCATTTTTATTGGATGCAAATGTGACATAGAAAATATATTAGATGTTTGCTAACATGTTGCATGGGCATTATTCAATATGTGCAAGAATGCAACATGTGTTTATTTTTGAATGCAAAACACACATTTTTTTTTTGAAAAACATTTTTTTTAATGTCCGAATTCCAAAATATATAATATTTTTTTTTCGAATGCAAAAGTATAGCACACATTTTTTTGAATGCAAAGATGCAATATAATTTTATTTTTGAATGCAAGGATGCAATATTTTCATAATGATTATTCACAAAATGCGATGTATGTAACATGCTTAATTTAATGATATGCATAGGAGGTTAAATAAAAGATAAGAATTTTACCTTTTCCCTTCCCTTCTTTTTTTTTTAATGCCGATATGTTGCTGTTTTTTTTTTCTTTTCGATGTGCAGCCCCCGACTGGATTTAGGCAAGCTGTACCAATATTTCGCCATATATAACTTAATGCTCGAGGCGGCACGAGTTTTAGTAGAGTCTTCCGGCTTCAACGCATTTCTGGCTTTCCGTCCCTTCGCAGTTTTTTGCCCATTTTCGATGTTCGAGGGACTATTGGTGGGACACCACCCATACTTTCCATTTTAGTGGGTGGAGGCGACCTTGACCCCGCGATTTTATCGCTATCACGGGCATCCCTACCAAGATTGGTAGGACTTTGGAGCCGACTATACCATCCGTCACCACCACGACGTGGTGGAAGATCTCCGGCTTTGTGCCGAATATAAATTTGGCGATGAGATCTTTATTGGCGTGTAAGGAAATGACTTTTAGCGAATGGTGTTGCGAAGATGATAGCGAGGCCGTAGCTCGCGCCGGGCATTCTTATTCTTTTTACTTGGGTCGCCGCTTTTTGCCAATTCGTCCTACTTCTTTGAGGGTTTCCTCCCGGATGCTTGAAGGACTTGGACCATGCCACCGATTATGACGGGACAGTGCCGGCCGAGCAGTATGCTTTTATGGATAGAGCCAGCCGCAATGATTCGCCGATTCTCAATGGCTTTGCTCCGGCTTGGGAGGTATTCTTTCTTTTTCGCTTTGTCTTTTCAAGATTTTTTATTTTGCATTTTTTTCTCTTTTTTTTTTCTCGTAAGTCTGGACTTACTTGGTCTTCCATTTCACGCCGGGTCCACTACATAATCCTGTTCACGAGCCACCTTATTTGGCTGAGTTCGTGAATGCAAACAGGATTAGGCCGGATCGAGATGGCGGCTGCTTGGATACGGTGAGGTTGCGGGAGAGAACAACTAGCTCGAGCGCAGGCACGGTGCATTTTCTTCCCTGGAGGGGCCTGGTGGGGCATTATATGATTACTTTGGAGATGAGCAGATGACAGATATTGATGGTATCTATCATGGTTGATTCATTATATATGGGTGAATGAGTCAACCGCCAGCATTCTGCACTCCCGACATTCCCAGTGGCGCCTCCTATGCCTCCCCCTTGGGTGGTTGCTCTAGATTTCTTGCCGAACATGCATCAGTGCATGTCGAGATTTCTTATGCCTTAGAGTGATTTCCCAGTTATGGCATACGAAGATTTTTTGAGGATTATGCTGCATCCTGCCCCTCCTGTCCCTGTGGTAGCCAGACGTGCTTCCGATGTCTCTGATAGGCCGAGGCCCTCTTTTCCAACCCTTGACACGCAGCTAGAGTTTTCTACGCCTGCTGATGCTTTTTCAACCTTCCGATATCATCGTGACGGAAGGATCATGGAGGAAATTCTTCCCGATGCAGACATCCCCGAGGAGTATCATGTCCCGGAGCAGGCTCACACGGTAAACATTTTCTTGCCCTCCTATTTTTTTCTTTTGCATCATTTCATCATTTTTTGGAGACTGATATATTTTCTTTTTGCTGTCTCAACATCTTTTTTTTCAGGTTAATGTGTCGACGTACAAGAGGCTGCTGCGGGGCTTCTTTAGCATTAACAAGCTTTATTAGCGGCTTGTGGACGAGTTCTCCTGCCGGGGGAATGATGCAGTGCGACAGACCAGGCGCCGGGATGATGATGATGATGATGCGGCTGCCAGATCGAGTCGTGCTCAGGCGAGGGGATGAGGATATAGGATTGGAGGATCCGACCCTCGAGTTATGGGTGGTAATCTTGAAAGGAGCAGATCTTCCCACGCTTATTTGCTCCAGCTACCTGCACTTATTAGCTTTTTTTTTTTACCAGATTCTGTACATATATATTTTATATGCAATGCAATATGATTTTATATGATGCAAAAATTTAAAATGCAGACTCAATATTTCATGCATAAAAAGAAATCTAGACCATTATCTAGGGGTAACGGCACACTGCAACTTATGAATGGGGATTTAGAAAGATATACCTTCAGATTTAAAATGGGCTTTTCTGGTATTCTGTGGGGAGGAAGATGCAGCCGCCTCTTCCTGTGCGTGATATTTCGAATTGCAGGCAAGGCTATTTGCGTAGCCTTTGCATTTTCTTCCATTTCCCGTGCTCAAACATGGAATGGTCGGAGCCAAAACCAGGATACCAAGCAATATCGGGGAACAGTGGTGGAAATCCTGGCGCCACCCATAGGAGAAATGGGCACCGCGCCAGGAAGGGGTATAGGCGGCGCCTAGGCCTCTTCCAGTGCAGTCCCTGTTCATGCCCTGTTCATGCACTATGCTCAGAAATCGTCCGCTTCTTCGATTTTCAGTATAAATGGAAGCCGAGGCAACGTTCTTTTTCCCATCAGCCTGCCTTCTTTCCTTCTGCTCAAGCCTTTTGAGTCCTCTTTTGTTCAATCTCCCTTTCTTTTTGTCAAATAAAATTTTGTTTTTGTCCAGAGATGGCTGCACCAGCTCATACGACTTTAGAGATAGAAATTTATGAGAATGCTCTGAACTTTTGGGTCCTTTCTTTGCGGTCAAATGAGCGTGATTGATTTGAGCATATCTACGGGTATCAGTGTCTGCTGTCATGGCAGACCCTTTACATTAACTGGGGTATGCTACGGGGAGCCTCTAGGTTCTGGTCACCTTAGAGCCATCTTTTTAATTTTGGCATGAATGAAATGTGTCCCACCTTCGAGGAATTTTGTGCCATGGTGGGGATGACAGCCACTGGACCTATTACTGTGCCCTCTCCACGGAGGCGTCCTTATATGGCAATAAGGGAGCTGTTTGGCACAACCTGCGAAGCTACCCCTGGTTTTTACAATGGAGTAAACTTTAATTTGACCGTCCTTCTCGGTGCTTATACAGAGTACAGGGAAGATGACCCAATTTATCTACGGTGCAGGCTGGCTTCTCTTTTTCTTTGCCTCATGGGGCCGTATTTGTTGGTGGGCCGACCTGGATAAATAGATGTGAGGGTCGTGGACCTGGTCTTGCAGGCTTGGGACCGCCGGGTGAATATCATCCCGGTGATTCTAGCTGAGACTTTGTCTGGCATGGACGCCTTTACGACTGGCGATGAGCTGTTCTCTTCAGGTAGTCCTCTTTTGATTCATATGTGGCTAGAGGAGCATTTCAACTGGGTGATGGGCCCAGTGCCGATGGGAGCAATGTATGATCCGGAGCTTTATTGCTCTCGGAGCCATTATCGCCAGACGAATTTTTCAGAGTCTAATTGGATCGAGTATTTCTTGCGCATTGGCTTCATGGAAATTATATGGGTTGTCAGCCATTGGCGGATCTGCAGCTTTTTTATGCATACCGGGGTCTATGCCTAGGTTATTCTGCCAGGTCTTGAGCGCACCACATTTTATCTGGTGCACAGGGTCCTTGGCCAATTCGGCAGGGAGCAGGTCATCCCAGATGCAAGCCATCCTCTGGCTAAAGAGCTGGAGATGGATAGGGACTTAGGCACCCTTATGCGCAACATTTGGCAGCTTGATTTTGACTCGCGGGAGGCGACTTATGCCTATTCTGATTATATTCTCATGTCCCATGAATATATGTCATGGGTTTTAGTGGCTGCTGAGGGGCATTCCCGCGTTACTAGGCATGCACTGAGGCGGATTTTGGGCCGACGAATAAGCAGCAGCGTGGATGCTCGCGTGATGGAGATAGGCGAGGAGGTGGAAAGCTCGGGGCTACTAGTCCCTCAGGCTCTACAGGAGGATTTCAGGTGGGTGCATGGCCTTGGTTCCCAGATGGCTCCTGATCCAAATGAGGCAGGTCCTAGCAATGCGCCTCCTCGTCTGAGCAATGCAAGTCGGCGGAGCAATCCTCGGCAAGCAAATGAGGCTGTTCCCCCTCAAGTTGGCATACGAAGCACTGCACATATGGTCCCAGCTGATGATGAAGAAGATGACGGTGCTGGCCCAAGTCGTTCGACTGTTCAGGACAATGGGGACGCTGATGATGAAGAAGATGAGGTCACTTCTGGGGGTTCTCACGCTGGTGAGACTGGGGCCTCTTCTGTGCCTCGTAGAAGTATATGGTCCCAGCTGGGCAGATGTCGCAGACGCTGATGGACCGCTTTGGGGCTAAGCTATAATAAAAGGATGGTTGTGGGAAAACAGGGGGGATATAGGTATCAAGTAATAATAGACAAAATGTACAGGCATAAATGCATAATCTTAAATATCTTAGGCAATTATTCCTAAGATGCACCATGGGATATGTATTATATTATATTTTGATATTTTTCGTGAGCTTTGTTATGGTTTTTCTCTTTTAGTCAGTCAAGACTCTGCATATGATGAAGACTTTGGCAGGTTCGAGGTCAGATGCTGAGGATTCAGGAATTGCATTCCCTCTCCCTTTTCTCCTATTGCTTTTTTAAAATTTATTATTTTCCTCTAATTTTTACCTAGGCTGTCCTTTCGGGTTTTCAACCTAGCGAGCTCATATTTCTCCTTTTTGTTTTTTTTATATATGCTCTAATTTTTGACTAGGCCGCCCTTTCGGGTTTTCAACCTAGCGAGCTGGAGAGAGAAGCAATTGCCAAATATATTCGGCTCATGCATAGTACCTTTTAAGCTTATCAAGGTTGAATGGTTGAACCAGATCCTCCCCATCTTGGTTTGTGAGGAGTACTGCACCTCCTGACCAAATTTCTTTGACAATGTATGGTCCTATCCAGGGAGACTTCCATTTCCCTCTAGTATTAACATAACTAGGGGTTTTTTGTGAAGCACCAGGTCTCCGACTTGGATGTCATGGCCTTTGACTTTTTTGTTGAACACTCGAGCTATTCGCCTTTGATATGCTCGAGTGTGTTCCAGGGCTAATAGCCGTCGTTCGTCGATCAGGGCCAATTCTTCGTATTGCCCTTTGACCCGGTCAATTTCTGATATGTCTGATTCCATCATTACTCTTAATGATGAGACTTTAACTTCGATGGGAAGCACCGACTCCATAGTGCAGGCTAAAGAATAGGGGGTAGCCCCAGTGGGTGTGCGACCTGAAGTGAGATAGCCCAACAGGGCTAGTCGCAATTTTTCTGGCCAGTCTCTTCTCGTGTCAGCCATTTTTATGATAATATTCTCCAGTGTTTTGTTGGCTGCTTCGACGGCACCATTGGCTTGTGGTCAGTAAGGGGAGGATTTATGCCTTTGAATCTTGAATTCGTCGAGTAGATGATTCACGTCCCCTTCAAAGTGTGTGCCGTTGTCTGAGATAATCTCGAAAGGTACTCCGTATCGATATATGATGTTGGTCCGGATGAATTCAGACACCTTTCGAGCATTTAGAATTTTATAGGAAGAGGCTTCCACCCACTTTGTGAAATAGTCGACGGCTACTAAGATATATTCGTGGCCATTAGATCCCTTCGGATGGATTTGACCTATGACGTGCTGCAGATTTGCGAAACGCTGGCATTTGTCACAATGATGTACCCACCGGATACAGTTGGTTTCTAGCCTGCTCCAATAGTACCCCCTATCGGATGACCTTTTTGGAGAGCATATGCTCATTCATATGTGGCCCGTAAGTACTGCCATGAAGCTGGTCCATGATTTGCTCGGCTTTTGCTTGGTCGACGCATAATAAATTTAGGCCATGGTAATGCCTTTTGTATAGGCTGCCACCGCTAATTACAAATTGCAATGCCCATCTCTATAGGGAGACTTTTCCCCTTTTGTCTAGACTAGGAGTATAGACTCATTTCTGAAGCAGATTCACGATGTCTAAATACCAAGGCTCATGGTCTTCTTCAGGAGCGGCATTGATTTTGAAGCAGTAAGCCGTAGTGACCTTTTTCCCAACCATAAATGGTTGGACATTGTTTTCTGTGGGAATTTGGACCAACGATACTAAAGAGGCCAAGGCATCGGCAAATTGATTTCTATCTCGTGGCAAGTAATGGAACGAGATATTATCAAATTTGGTGGCTAGTGCTGTCAATTTGGCGTGATAAAGCTACAGCCGGGGATCCTAGGTCTTCCATTTCCCTTCGACTTGATTTATGATTTAGGCGGAGTCACCGTAGACTTCCAAGTTTTTGGCTCCTTTTTGGAGGGCTTCTTCTAAACCAGCGATACAGTCTTCATATTCAGCTGTATTGTTCGAGCATTCGAACTCCAATCTTATGGCCAACGGGGTGTGGGAATCCGTCGGGTCAATTAACAAGATTCTTATGCCAAAGCCTCTTTATTATTGTGGCTCCGTCAAAGAACATTTGCCAGCTGGTGTCATGATCAGCAATTTCCAGGACACCTTCATCTGGGAAACTGGGCTCAGCTGCGTCTTCTGCTTCTAGGGGCAGATTAGCTAAATGGTCTGCAATTATGCTACCTTTGATAAATTTGAGCGTGACATAGGTGATGTCAAACTCGTTGAGGAGAAATGACCATTTAGCTAGTCGGCTAGAAAGTGATGGCTTGCCGAAGATGTATTTTATAGGATCCACCCTGGAAATAAGACTGATGGATCGACCTTTGGTCGATGTATTTTATACGTCGATTTTATATGCTTCAAGGACTTAAATTATGCTATTTCACGAGGCTTTTGGCTACTGATATATGTTTTCGGTGAGTTTTGTAAGTTTCAGGGTTTTTAGTGAAAATATGCGATACTCCAGGGTTTTATATGCAAATTACAAGAAGGGCCTAAGATGAAAAATGAAGAATAAACGAAGGCTGTCCAATCTGGAGACCTTGCCCCCGCAAGGTAGGCAGTACGTGAAGAAGGCAGAAAATCTAAGGCCAGAGATACTGGAGACCTTGCGGACGCAAGGTACTCAACACCTTGCGACCGCAAGGTGGTCAGAACGCGACTTTTTCGTGTTTTCACATAGAGATTCAATTGGAATACAACTCCCGGGTATATATTGAAGTCGGATGCCAAGAGCCTGAAAAGAGAAAAAACGGCTAGATACGGTCTTAGATAGATTTTAGATAGTTTTTAGGTTGTATAACATAGTTAGATTGTGTAATTACGAGTATTGAAGATCAAATCATGTTTCCGTTCATCTCCATGTGCTGTTCATTGTCTATGATGAACTAAATCATCCTTAGTCTAGGGGTGGGAGGTAACTTGTATCGAATTTATGTTTTAATTCAAATATATGTTCATTCAATTCTTGTTGATTGTGGTGTTTATCAATCCCTATATTATTTTGCTTTGAACAAATGAATGTAATCGCAAATAATAAAGGCCTAGAGGTGCGGATAACTGCATGACCAATGTGCATATGTCGTACACTGGCTCACCATCACAATAAATTGGACCTATCGATGCATGAGAGTGATAAGTTAGGACCAGGTTCATACATAATCTAGGTGACAGCTAGATTGAAAGTTCCTGTGCTTAGGATATAGAATGGATGAATGTTGCGGGGATGGAGGCTGAACCAATAGTTCAACAGACTATATCTATCTTTAGTGAACGAACCCATGAAATTGAATGATAATTATTATGAATTGAACATAAAGGAGATACAAGTGAAACCCAGAATCCTAGATTGCCACCTACCATAAGATCTTCATATCTGTAATTACTGCTAATTAGTTAAACACTAAATATAAATAGTAGTTTAAGAATAAAATAATTATAAAAACCCCTTTAGATTAATAATTTGCTATCAATAAAGTGCACTGTTCGTGATCTCTTGTCTCTGTGGGTTCGACCCTTGCTTCCAATACTATTCTATAATAATCTTGTCCACTTGCAAGGAAAAAGATTAAATAAAACATTAATCAAGTTTTTGGTGCCGTTGCCGGGGACAAGCTAGTTCACGTAGTTAGTTTGTTGGTAGCGTAGTTTTTAATTTAATTTAGTTGTTAGTTTAATTTTTCAGTTTTTATAAAAATAAAAATACAAAAAGATTTTATTTTGTTTTTAATAGTTAATTGTTTTTAATTTGCTTTAAATTATTTTTATGCACGGTCGTAGATCTTTGAATCCTAAATTGGTAGAACTAAATCAAGATAAAAATAATATTAGAAGAAATCAAGAAGATTTTGAAAGTCTAGTTTCCCAGCCTGATAATCAAGAACAATTTAATCAAGAGGATCCTCTGGTTGATCCTACAATGGAAGAAAATAATATTAATCGAAATCCTGAAAATCCAGTTAACCCAGCTAAGAGGAATCAAAGAGAAGAAGAACATGTAAGAAGAAATATGGAAGTAGTGGTAAATCAAAGAACTATTAATGTCTTTAGTAGACCTTCATTAAATGTTGTGACATCATGTTTAGTCTTGTCAGATGCTGTAAGGAATTTTGAATTAAAAGGTCATTACTTTAATGCAATTCCATCTTTTCATGGAATGCCTCATGAAGATCCTGTCAGTTTCTTAAGAGAATATGAATACATGATGAGTACTTTTCCTTTAGGAGGGTTGACTGAAGATCAAATTAAAATGAAATATTTTCCCAGTGCATTAAAAGAATTGGCAAAGCGATGGTTTATGAACTTAACACCTAATAGTGTTTATACTTGGGCTCAATTATAAGATTTATTTATGAGTAAATTTTACAAGCATGCATCTCTTACTGAATATAGAAAACAAATCATGTCATTCCAAAATGAACCAGGTGAAACATTTCATGAGTCATGGGATAGATTTAAAAATCTGCTCATTATGTGTCCTCATCATAATTTGGCTCAACATGTGTTAGTGCTTCAATTTTATCATGGTCTTTCGCCAGGTTTACAAACTATGGTTGATAGTGCGGCTGGTGGTTCTATTAATAGAATGATACCAGAAGCATTAGAAGAATTATTTGAGATGTTAAGTATTAATTCTCAACAGAAAAGTGCTAGAGGTAAAAATAGGAGCCTATATCAAATACAAGATAAATCAGATACTCAAGCTCAATTTGAAAACTGGCAAATTCAAGAAGCATGTGCTTTATGTGGATTACATTCTCATGCTACTAATTTTTGTCTATCAAGTGCTATGTATTCTGAACAGGCTAATGCTATGAATATGTACTCTCAAAGGCCAAGGAATGATCCCTATTCAAACACATATAATCCTGGTTGGAGGAATCATCCTAACTTTTCTTGGGGAGGAAATAAGCCTTTACAACCTCAACAATTCCAACCTCAACCACCTCAACCTCCACAATTTCCAAATCAAAACCAGTTGAGAATTGAAGAAGTTCCAAAACAAGATGGAGCAAGTAAAGGTCATGCAACATTGATGAAATACATGCTTGAAGAGATTGAAAATCTAAAGAAGCACATTGTGACTTCTGAAGCCGAAAAAAAGGAAGAAGGGAAGTTCCCTAGTCAAACTGAACAAGCTAAGTCAATCACCGTCTTGCAAAGCGGTAAGGTAATAGGTGAAGAGGTAAGTGATCCCGATCCTTCTTCTAATGTGTCTGATTCAGTAGAAAATCTTGAAAAGGAAATTGAAAAAGATAGTGATAATAGTAAAGATAAGAATGAATCGATTAATCAAGAAGTTGAAGTAGAAGTTGAAGTTCCAAATAAGGAACAAGAAAAAGAGGTTCAAAATAAAGAAAATCCAGTAGAAGTTGAAAAAGAGTTAGATCAAGAAGAAGAGGAACCTTATGGGGCTCCACCACCATATGTTCCTCCAATTCCGTTTCCAAGAAGACTTATGAAAAACCGAATGGATAAACAATTTACTGAAATTTATAATATGTTATCCAAAGTAAATGTTAATCTTCCTTTGCTTAATGTTATTAAAAATATTCCATCTTATGCAAAGTTTTTCAAAGATCTTCACTCTAAGAAACACAAGTTTGAAAACAATGAAAAAATTATTGTTTCTAAAAGGCAAAACACACCTCCGGGTCACTGTACTATACAAAAGGTTGCAATTAGGCCACTGAGACTTCAAAATTTTCGGGATGGCCACTGTACCCGACTTATCTTGCACGTTAACCCTTTTTTTGGATGGACGTTAAGTTTGGACGTTAAGTTAGGTTAAATGTCTATTTTACCCCCGTCTTCATCATCAACATCTTCAAACCCAGAAAATCAAACCCAGAAAATCAAATCCCGACCTCACTCCAGCCGTCCTGCCCATCTCCTTTCTCTCTCCCACCATCTCCATCAACCCAGCCGCCATCAGCGATCTCCTTCCTCTTTCTCTCCCGTATCTCCACTCCAGCCGGACCTCCTTCTTCCCCGGTGAACCAGCCGCTTCTCTTCATCGTCCAACCGTCCCAGTCGCCCCCTTCGCCAAATCCACAGCCCGACCCAGTCTTCATCTCCAGCCGGCCCCGCCATCTTCAATGCCACCAGCCCCAATCTCACCCATCTCTGTCTCCATCTCTTCCCCAGCAGCCGCCGTCTTCAACAGTCGCCCCTTTGTTCCGATCTCCTTCACAGCCGGCCTTCATCTCCGGCAAATCAAAAGCTCCAGCAGTCCGATCTACAACGCCAGCCGCCATCCCGTCTTCTTCCTTCACTCATCTTCATCTTCTCCGATGAATCACTACATCCAGCCGGGTCCTCCACATCCAGCTCGCTCCAGTTTCTAATTCGGCCCAGCATCCAAGTCGTGGATTTCTGTTCTTCATTCTGCCCAGCAACAGCTCCTTCTCTAATGCATCAATGCAACACATCAACCATCTGGACTATCTCTTCAAATTTGGGTTTGATTTTGGTTTTGGATTTGGTGTCTATTGGTTTGATCTAAGCATTCAAATTGCTTGTTTGAGTCTATTGGTTTGATCTGCTCATCTGTAGCTCCAAAGAAATGATGTTTAAGTGATGAAGGAGAGGGCAAAAAGGGTATTTCACTTAAAGATAACGTCAAAAGGTAACGTCCGTTAAAAAATGGGTTAACGTGCAAGATAAGTCGGGTACAGTGGCCATCCCGAAAATTTTGAAGTCTCAGTGGCCTAATTGCAACCTTTTGTATAGTACAGTGGCCCGGAGGTGTGTTTTGCCTTTCTAAAAACGTAAGTTCTGTTTTACAACCCGAATTACCCCCTAAGTTGAAAGATCCTGGTAGCTTTAATATCCAAGTTTCCTTGGGAAGCTCTAAAAAGATGAAAGCAATGCTAGATTTAGGAGCAAGTATTAATTTGATGCATTTTGCGGTCTATAAAAAGTTAGGGCTAGGAGAACTAAAACCCACTACTATGCAATTACAATTAGCTGATCGTTCAGTTAAACATCCCTTGGGTATAGTGGAAGACATCCTAGTTCAGGTTGATAAACTAATCATTCCAGTTGACTTTGTGGTTCTAGAGATGGAAAGGAAGATATGCACTAATAATGAAGTCCCAATATTGTTAGGCAGACCATTCATGGCTACTGCCAATACAATGATTAATGTGAAAAATGGTAAACTCACAATGTCAGTCCTAGGTGAAACTGTTGAAATTTCTGTTTTTGATGCTATGAATAGACCTAGTGACATAAATGCATGTTTTTCAATAGATGAAATTGAAAAATTATCATCTGAAATTTTTGAAAGATGAAGATTATGAGAGAGATAGATTTATAGTTTATGATGATAGTGCTATCCCGCCTATAAAAATTGACATTGATGAGATTGAAAGAGAAATAGAAGAGGAAGAAAGACAAGAAAGAGAGAAGTTAGAAGCTCTTAAAAAGAAAGATAAAGAAGATATAGAGAAAGAATCAGAAAATAGTTTTGATAAATCTGATAAAAAAACACACACACGAGGTGCGATTTAAGGTGCGATTTAACGTTTATGTCTTCACGGTTTGCGGCTAGGGTTTGGATGCCGCCGGATTCTATCAACCCGGGGCTGATCCTCCGGGGGAAACTGGGGATGTACCGGCAAAGATGAACACTTCTATGGACAAGGACGTCAATGCTAAATCATACGCCAATATAGTTGGTCAGCCAAAAACCTTTGTCGGCGCCTCCTCTCCTATCCTTCAAGCAATACCGTTAGCCCCACGGCAAGTCACTTCCTTTAATGGTGAACTAGGCTGTTTATTTACACCAATGGAGATTGAAGTGGCGGATAAGCAATTTACCAATACTATCATCCTCAAATTTTCGGCTGGAAGGCCATCTATGCACGCCATTCAGGAGAATATTGGCCGATCATGGAAACTCAAAGGTCCGTTTGTGGTTGGCTTGTTGGATCCTAGGCATGTTATGGTTCGACTTTCTTCCCCTGAAGATCTTGTCCTTGCTCTTTCTAAAGAATCACATATGATTCAGTCATGCATGTACAGATCGTTTCGTTGGTCTCCGGATTTTGCATTCCGGAAGGATAGTACACGTGTTGCAGTTTGGGTTCGACTACATCAACTGCCATTAACGTTTTTTAATCCATCTTTTCTTCAATGCACTGGTAATTCACTGGGACATTTTTTACGTGCAGATGAAAAAACCCTATCTTTAGAGAGACCTATGTTCGCTCGGATTTGTGTGGAAATTGATGTTTCGGAGTCTCTACCTTCCCATTTTTGGATAGGCACAAGTAAAGATAGTGGTTTTTGGCAATCTCTTGAATTTGAGGGCAACATTCGGTTTTGTGTTGGATGTGGTCTTTTAGGCCATGTCAAAGAACACTGTCGCAAGGTCATTAAAAGATCCGATCGTGTTGTAACGGAGACGCCTACGCCGTACTCGAATGAGAACGGCATAATGGATGATAAGGTGCAACGCAAGGATGTGAATAAGGACAAGGTTATCCCAACACGGAAAGGGGATGCAATCAAGGCTGATCGTGTACCGGCCAAACCTACATTAGCTACCCGATGGGAGCCAGTGAGTTATGCAAGGCAAAATGGTTGGTGAATCGAGTTCTGGGGCAAAAAATTCTCAAGGCTGTGAGACGGAGGTTGAACATATTGATATCCCTAGTCAGGGTAATGAAACCGCTCCTGTGGCTAATGTTCCTGAAAAGGCCGATCGGCCAGGGATTGTGGAGAAAACAAGTGCGACAGTTTTAGAAACAAATGCGTTTGCAGCCCTTGGGGAACTGAATGAGGAGGGGATTGAGGAAGTTTTACATGGGGAACATACTGTAACACCTGTTGATAACCCAGTGTCTAAGGGCAATTTTGATGACTGGGAGTCGGATTTCAAGTTTCAACCGAGACATCTTGGTACGGCTCACTCAACTGGAGGCGAATATATGGAGCATATGATCGACAATGACAGATATCTATCGGATTCAGAAAGGAATTATGGGGATCTTAGGCCAGAGTTTGAGCATTATTGTGCTCGGAGGATTAAGAAACTACAACAACGGAAAGTTCTGAAACAGAATGTTAGAGTTACAAGGGCCGCATCTAAGGCCCAGTCAACTGTGTCGCAATAATTGTTTTTAATGTCGATCCTTATTTGGAATGCTAGGGGAGTTTGCAATAAAGAAACTATGGATTATCTTAGTTTGATCAAGACTCAACAGAAACCTTTGGTTTGTGCAATTTTGGAACCAAAGGCTTCAGGCAGTAAAATTAATAAGTTATGTCGTCGGTTGCATTACTCTAATTCGCTTCATGCGAATCCAATAAATTCTCATATTTGGATTTTATGGGGAAGTACTGTGGATGTGGTTCTTTTGGGTTCGTCTGATCAGTTTTTGAACCTTAAAGTCTCTATTGGTTCTAGTTTTTCGGTAGCGTTAACCATTGTGTATGCTAAGTGTAGCAGGGACCTTAGGAGGGCCCTTTGGACGGATTTGCTAGCCTTTTCGGGTTCCCTGTCTACTCCGTGGCTTATTGGTGGCGACTTTAATGTGATCTCTCATTCCAGCGAGAAGTTAGGTGGTGGCCAGTGTGACTTCAATGACATGGATGATTTCAATTCCTTTATATCTCAGGCTGGTCTCATTGACGTCGGGTTTGAAGGCAGTCGTTATACTTGGTGTAATAATCAAGAGGGTAGAAGAAGAATATGGAAGCGGCTTGACAGGGTCATGTGTAACGGTTTCTATGCTGCATCTTATCCAGGTCTAACTGTGCAACATCTTTCTTCTAATGAATCGGATCACTCGCCTCTTTTGGTAGAAGTTCAAAAAGAGCGTAAAGCTAAAGGTATGTTTCGTTTCCAACGGATGTGGTTGGACCATCCTGATTTTATGACATTTGTTGCTGAGCTTTGGCAAAAACCGGTGGTTGGCGCTCCGATGGAGGTTTTGTTTAAAAAACTTCAGAGCATGCGCATAGGTTTGAAAAACTGGAACTGGCAGGTTTTTGGTCATGTTCGTCGGAGGATAGAGAGGCTTCAAGATGAAATTTTAAGGCTGGATTTCGATCTTCAACATGGCTAGAATGATCAAACGGCAGACCACTTAGAGAGTGCCCGTCGGAATTTATCTCAAGCCATAAAATGGGATGAGGAATTGACTCGTCAGAAATCACGTCAAAAATGGCTGGAAGATGGAGATAGAAACTCGAAATTTTTTCATGCCAATATTAATAATCGGGCTCATGTGAATAGGGTTCGTCTTCGTTTGGCTGATGGATCTTTGAGTGATGATCCAGCTCTAATTGGTAGTTTGGCCGAGGATTATTATAAGACGTTATTTACGTCTTCTGTTCACACTATCACTGACTCTATGAGTGACTTGCCTATTCTGGTTTCTCATAGGGATAATAATGATATGCTTCGGCTTCCCTCGGAGGAGGAGATTTGGACTGCTATTTTATTAATCTCAATCCTAATAGCGCTCCAGGCCCGGATGGGTTTACAGGGTGGTTTTTTCAAGGCTGTTGGTCTATTGTTAAGGAGGATGTGATTTCTCCTATCATTTCCTTTTTCAGGGACAGAGTTTTCCTCGGGGTTTATCGGTGACGGCAGTGGTATTGCTTCCAAAGATTGATAATCCTACGGAATTGGGCGACCTTCGTCCGATCAGTCTTTGTAATTTTGCTAGTAAGATTGTTTCTCGTATAGTTTCATCTCGGCTTGCCAACTTGTTACCCAATATTATCTCTTCAGAACAGGCTGGGTTTGTGAAAGGTCGCAGCATCCAGGAAAACGTTCTTTTGGCACACGAGCTTACTCAGCGTATTGACACTAAGGTTCGAGGGGGTAATGTAATCTTCAAATTTGATATGTCCAAGGCCTATGATCGGTTAGAATGGGATTTTGTTATGAGAACTTTGCAGGCCTTTGGGTTCAATTCAGATGTTCAGGGGATGATTATACGGATAATTAATAATGTTTGGTACTCTATTCGGCTCAATGGGGGCTCTTGCGGTTTTTTCAAATCAATGAGGGGTGTTCGGCAGGGTGATCCGTTATCTCCTTTCCTTTTTATCTTGGCTCAGGAGGTTCTCTCTCGTTCTATCAACAAGGCTTTGGCTGAGGGTGTTTTTCAGCCTTATTATCATGGGCGAGGCGGGGTTACGGTTTCACATCTGTTATATGCAGATGATATGCTTGTTTTTGGTAATGGAAGTAAATCCTCTATTCTTGGTTTACGGGCTATTTTTCAAATGTATGAACAAGGCTCTGGACAGATTATAAATCTCCAAAAAAGTGGCTTCTATGCTCCAAAGGCTTGTTCAAATCATCGTAGTGGGCAGATTGAATCTTGGTCAAGTTGTTCTCGTCGGTTTTGGCCTTTGAAATATTTGGGCATTCCTCTCTTCCGTGGTAGGTTGAAACGATGCTACTTTGAGGAGGTAGAAGCCAAGATTTTACAGAGAATAAGTGGGTGGCGAGCCAAACTGTTATCGTTTGGTGCACGCATAACGCTCATCAAATCCGTGTTGAGTAGCATTCCAGTGTATACGATGGCTGCCATATCTGTTCCTAAAACTGTTTTGCAGAGAATTGAACGTGCCCTTGCTGAATTTTTATGGAGTTCAACTGGGGAACATCGAGCTCACTGGGTGTCTTGGCATAAGGTTTGTCGGCCTGTTGGTGAAGGGGGGCTGGGAATTCGCTGTCTCCAACAGGTCATGGAATCCTTGCATGCTAAATTAGCATGGCGTGTCCTTCAAGGGAGAGGGTTATGGGCTCGATTTTGTCGCTTGAAATACGGCTGGGGTTCTCTCTCTCAGCGCTCGTTTGTGGGTTCTCCCTCTTGGAAAGCCATTATGTTACAACTTAATAGAGTGGAACAATACAGTCGATGGGTTGTCGGCAGAGGAGACATTTCGTTCTGGAATGATAATTGGTGTGGAGAAAGACTTGAAGGTCCGCGTCCCATGGATTTGACCCTTACTGTTCGTGATGCCCTTGCCGATATAACTGCATTTCTTCCCATGCTTCCAGTTAGTTTACATGCGCAGATTCAACAAATTCGTTGCTCAGAAAATGAGGTTGATCGTCTTGTTTGCACCTTGACCACTTTCGGCGAGTTTCATTCCTCTTCATTCTAGAATCACTGGCGAACTAAGTTTCCATCTATATCTTGGGCAAACAAAATCTGGAAAGATTGGATTCCTATAAGGGTGAGTGCTTTCATTTGGCGCATGTTGCAGAATGCCCTTCCGTTGGATGACTGTCTCCAACGTCGACAGATTCAATTGGCCTCTAAGTGTGTTTGCTGTCGAGCGAATCCTCAAGGTGAATCGTTGGTCCATTTGTTTACTCAATCTGAGATTGCTACGGAAGTCTGGTCTCGGTTTGCTCATCCGCTGGGTAAGGTCAGTGTGTATTGTAACATCATGCATTTGTTCCGGGTTTGGTCTAGCTCTTCCACTCGTCACCAAATCGGGGCAATTCAGTTAGGTATTTTTATGTTCACTTGTTGGGAAGTTTGGAAGGCTCGATGTGCGGCTACTTTTGAAAGTGTCCTAATGCATGTCGACCACATTTTTGGCGGGTGGTGGTGCATCTTCGAGATTTGCTGCGTGTTTTTAGACCTCGGGCTGTGATCAATAACAGATGTCAAGCTGCTCTTCAACGTCTTCAGCTTCCTATTCAGTATGTGCCTCCTTCGAAAGGTATATGGATTCGTTGGTTACCTCCGTCGAATGGCCGTTTCAAACTGAACACGGATGGATCTTGTGTGAATGGTGTTTGTACTGGTGGTGGGATTATTAGAGATTCTCATGGAGCTATGTTGTGTGCTTTCTCTAGTTTCTACAGTTACGGTTCAAATATCAAGGCTGAAATTCTAGCGTTACGAGATGGGTTACTCTTGTGTCGTGATCTTGGTATTTCTGCTATTGTGGAATCGGATTCTTTGATTGCTGTGGATGTTATAAACAGGCATTGCCATCCTCCTTGGCAATATGTGTATGAGCTTCGTCTTTGTAGTATTCTTCTACAACACAGTGATTTACATCATGTGTTTCGGGAACAGAATGGGGTGGCAGATCGTCTGGCGGCTTCTGCTCATGATCATAGAAGCAGTATAAAGTACACTAATAGGGTCGATCTTCCTAGGATGGTTAGACGTGCTCTTCGGTTTGATGATTGTGGTATTTATAGTTTTCGCAACCGTAGAGGGTAATTTTGTATTTTATTTTCTCTCTATTGCAGTTTTGATGTATTCTCTTTTCGAGGTCAGGCTCCTTTGTCCCCCCGTTCAAAGGGTAAGGCTGGTTGTCCCCCTCAAGTTTGTATCCTTTTCTGTTTTTAATAAACTCTACAGGTGCTGCCTGCGTCCTAAAAAAAAAAAAAAGTAGAACAAGAAAGTAATGAAATCAAGGAAGATGAAGTAGAGATTTTGAAATCTCTTTTTGAAGAAATTGAGGTAGATAATGGCGAAATAGAAATTAAAGAAGATGATAAAATAAGGAATGAAGATGCTAAAATAAAAGAAACAATTAAAGCAGAAAATTCTGAATTTATGTCATCTATTAAATCTCCTGCAATTGAAGAATTAAAGCCATTGCCACCCCATTTAAAATATGCATTTTTAGGGGAAGGTCACTTTGCCTGTTATTATAGCAGCCGACTTAACGGAAGAGCAAGAAGCTAATTTGTTAAAAGTTTTATGGACACATAGAGAAGCTATAGGATGGTCCCTAGCTGATTTAAAAGGTATAAGTCTGTCTATGTGCATGCATAAAATACATCTAGAAAAAGGTAGTAAACCTTCAAGAGAAAGGAAAAGAAGACTTAACCCACACATGGAAGAAGCCGTAAGAAAAGAAGTTCTTAAGCTTCTAGATGCATGTATAATTTATCCTATATCAGATAGCAAATGGGTTAGTCCTGTTCAAGTAGTTCCTAAAAAGTCAGGAATTACAGTCATTAAAAATGAGAAAGATGAATTAGTCCCTACAAGAACAATAACTGGTTATAGAATGTGCATTGATTTGCGGAAACTAAATGCGGCAACTAGGAAAGACCACTTTCCTTTGCCATTTATTGATCAAATCCTTGAAAGACTAGCCGGTCATGAATATTACTGCTTTCTTGATGGTTTTTCTGGCTACAATCAGATCCCTGTTGCACCTGAAGATCAAGAGAAAACAACTTTTACATGTCCCTTTGGTACTTTTCCTTTTAGGAGAATGCCATTTGGATTATGTAATGCACCAGCTACTTTTCAAAGATGCATGATTTCTATATTTTCAGATTTAGTTGAAAGATGTGTTGAAGTTTTCATGGACGATTTTTCAGTTTTTGGAAATTCTTTTGAGCATTGCTTAGAAAATCTTACATCAGTCCTGCAAAGATGTTGTGAAACAAATTTAACTTTAAGTTGGGAGAAAAGTCACTTCATGGTTAAACATGGAATTGTCTTAGGGCATGTTGTGTCTAATAAAGGTATTGAGGTTGATAAAGCTAAAATCGAAGTTATTTCACAACTACCCCCTCCAACTTCTGTTAAAGGTGTTAGAAGTTTTCTAGGGCATGCTGGTTTTTATAGAAGATATATAAAAGATTTTTCCAAAATCTGTAAGCCTCTATGTAACTTATTAGAAAAAGATATTGAATTTATTTTTGATAAAGAATGTTTAGATGCTTTTAATCTATTAAAAGAAAAATTAACTACTGCCCCTATTTTATCCGGCCCTGATTGGTCACTTCCTTTTGAAATCATGTGTGATGCATTAGATTTTGCAATTGGAGCCGTGTTAGGACAAAGGGTAGATAGAAAGCCTCATGTGATCCATTATGCTAGTAGAACTCTAAATGATGCACAATTGAATTACACAACTACAGAAAAAGAGTTTTTGGCGCGGTTGTGTATGCTTTAGAAAAATTTAGATCATATCTGTTAGGATCAAAGGTGATAATATTTTCTGATCATTCTGCATTAAAATATTTGTTAAGTAAGAAAGATGCTAAGCCAAGATTAATTAGATGGATGCTATTGTTACAAGAATTTGACATCACAATCAAAGATAAAAAGGGAATCGAAAATGTCGTAGCCGACCATTTGTCTAGATTAGAATTTTCACCCTTACTTGAACGTCAATTTCTTGATGATCATGTTCCCATAAATGATGATTTTCCTGATGAGCAACTTTTAGCAATTAAATATTCAGACCCTGGTATGCTGATTTTGTCAATTACTATGTGTCTGATATCATTAATCCTGATTTTGATCATTATGAAAAGAAGAAATTTTTGGCTGAAACGAAAAATTATTTTTGGGAAACACCTCATTTATACAAAATTTGTTCAGATTCTTTAATAAGGAGATGTATTCCAGAAAAAGACCAACAAGGTATTATGGAATTCTGCCATGGATACTCTTGTGGAAGTCATTTTAGTGAAAACCAAACTGCTAGAAAAATTTTGCAATCTGGTTTATATTGGCCAACTGTTTTTAGAGATTGTGAACTATTTTATAGAACATGTGATAAGTGTCAAAGAACAGGTGGTATAGGAAAGAGAAACGAAATGCCCTTGCATATTAATTTGGTTGTTGAAATATTTGATGTTTGGGGTATTGATTTCATGGGTCCTTTTCCAGCGTCTAATAATTGTGAGTATATTTTAGTAGCAGTTGATTATGTATCTAAATGGATTGAAGCAGTAGCAACCAAGACAAATGATGGCAAAACAGTGGTTAAATTTGTAGAAGATTTGTTTGCTAGATATGGAGTACCTAAGGCCATAATAAGTGACCAAGGGACTCACTTTACCAATAAGTTATTAAATAATGTCCTCAAGAAACATGGTGTAACGCACAAGTTAGCTACACCTTATCATCCTCAAACTTCCGGACAAGTAGAGGTAAGCAGTAGGCAAATTAAAGCAGTATTAGAAAAGACCGTTAGGCCTAATCGTAAAGATTGAGAATCTAAACTTAAGGATGCTTTATGGGCATACCGAACTGCTTTTAAAACCCCAATAGGAATGAGCCCATCTAGAATGATATATGGCAAAGCTTGCCATTTACCAGTTGAAATCGAGCATAAGGCCTATTGGGCTGTTAAAGAATTAAACTTAGATTTAACTCTGGCCGGAGAGGAAAGATTGTTTCAATTAAATGAATTAGAAGAACATATGTTGAATTCGTATGAGAATGCTAAAACATATAAAGAAAAGACCAAGAAATATCATGACAGGGGGTTAGTCAACAAAAGGTTTCATCCAGGGATGAAAGTGTTACTTTTTAATTCTAGACTTAGGCTATTCCCAGGAAAGCTGAAATCTAAATGGTCTGGTCCTTTTATAATTGTACGAATCTATCCTCATGGAGCTGTTGATATTCAAAATCCTAAAAATAATGAAATTTTCAAAGTTAATGGACACCGACTCAAGCAATACTTAGAGCCGATGTCAGTGGAACGAACAATTGAGTTGATTCGTTTGGCTGACAATGAACCACCCCAGGATTAGGCTTGTAGTTTGGTCGAGCCAAAGACGTTAAACAAAGGCGTTAAGTGGGAGGCAACCCACTATTTTGAATGTTATTACTTTTTAGTTAGTTTAAATATGTTATTTTCCTTTAAATATATTTTTGGACATTTAATTCTTAATTAAATATGCCAAAATTCAAGTTTGGGGGAGAAAAGCATCTTAATATTGTATTTATATGTTGCTAATAATTTTAGTTTAGAGTTTTTGTTAAGTTTTTGCAAATACAGGAAAGTTGCAAAACATAACGGAAGTTAACAGAAAAGGGCTAAACTGCAAACTGTTGAAATGAATGAAAAGAAATGAAGATGGAGCAGTTCTGGACACCTTGCGGACGCAAGGTGTGGAAGACCTTGCGACCGCAAGGTCCTCAGTGAATGCGAATCTCGTGCAACATACAGTCAGAACATGGGGAATCAGTGGAAGTTGAATCGGTTTGACTGCCCACCTTGTGGTCGCAAGGTGTGGCAGACCTTGCGACCGCAAGGTCCCTTTATATAAGATAGTGCCGGGCCATTTGCAGAAACACCAGAATTCTCTCCCTCTTTCAAACAAGCAGCAAAGCACCAGCCATCTCTCTTCCAAATTCGGCGATCTTTACAATTCCTCCATCAATTTCGGCTCCAACCTCAAGAAGTCTCCTCCCTCTTCAAACCCTTCATCTTTTATCTCTCCATCTCCTCTCCATTGCACCCCATTGGATCTTGAAGAGCTTGAAGCAAGGAAGAGACTCTCCATTTTTGCCGACGCTGCTCAACCTCCGGCTGCATTCAACTCTAAAGCTGCAACTAACAAGTAATCCTAACCCCTCTCTTAAATTTTTATGTCAAATTTTTGCATGCTAGGGTGTTAGATATTTTTCACGTAGATATATTTGCATGCTTTTAGAAAATAATTTTTAATTAAAATTTCAAAAATTTAATTTTAACTGTTGAATTTATTTAGTTTTTAATTTATCAAACAAAATGTTCCGTAAGCGTAGAAATACCGGTGCTTCGTCCTCCCGCCCTGTTCAGGAGGAGGAACCTAATTATGACCACCGCTGATTCGTGTGCTACGAGGCCTCTGAAAAATATGCGACCAAACTCTCTAAGTCTTTGGTTCCCGAGAGGGGATTTAAGGCTGAAGAATTTGGCCTCCGTCTTAACTTTACGACCCGTAGGTGGGGATTTTTGGCTGACTCTCCGGACAAGGCAGTGGTGCCTATTGTCCGTGAGTTCTATGGCAATGGCAGCATTGGCATAGATGGGGGTGTTTTAGACACCGTTAATGTTAGGGACGTTGTAGTAGACTTTTCGTCCCAAAGCATTAACGAATATGTTGGCGCCTCTAACTTTGCGGTTGGTGCCGACCATTTTAGCACACACCTCCATGCCCCTATCCCCCTCGAGGTGGTCAATGCGACCATCGCCCTCCCTGGTGTTGAGTGGACCCTTAACCGTAATCCACCCTTCGGTCCATGCACCATGGAGGAGTCCTTCTTTCTGAACACGGCCAAGCCCATGTTCAAATTTATTTGTGGTCGTCTCATGCCCTCCAGTCACCACATACGGTGACTTGGGAGAGGGCTGTCTTGACCTACACCATTATGACCGGTGGGTCTGTTGATGTTGATTGTCTGATCAACGGCCAAATCAAGACCCTTATTAGAGGTGCCACGAATGCGGGGTTCGCGTTCCCGCATTTGATCATTGAGTTGTGTAGGAGGGCAGACGTGAGATGGCCCAGACACGCGGAGAGGCTTAAGGCTGGTCCGTCCATTACTAGGGCCATTTTGTTTGTGCACCATTAGCAGCCGAGAGTGAGGTTTCCTCACGAGGAGGAACTCGAAGAGGAGGAGGAGGACCCATTCGTGGAGATCTCCAACAGGTTGGAGGAAGCTGTCCTTCAAACTGATATGGTGAGTCAGCAGTTGGCACAAATGCGTGCCGACCAGATGAAATTTTTCGGATGGGTTAACACCGTGGGACATAATGTCTCAAATTATTATGTGCTGCCACCTGGCACGATCCCCGAGTTTCGTCCTCATTCGTTATCTCCGCCCGACTCACCGTGAGTCGAGGCCCAAGTTCCATCCTCTTTCGTTAGGTGGACCTGCTATGTCCTTTTGATATTTGTCCTGCCCCATCAATCCTCTCATATGTTCCTCAATTTTGAGGACAAAATAGAAATTAAGTTTGGGGGGGGGGATTCTAAGCCAAGAGTCTTAGCAGGTCCTAGCCTAAGGAGGAATGGAGTTGGGCTATGTTTCTAGGGTGAAGAAAATTTTCTTTTCTTGATGACCATTTAACTCTTCACCCAATTTTCATGTTTTTAATTTTTTCTCATTTTCGGAGATGTTGCTGTAACCAGAATACTATAATAGTAAGGACCTTCAGATACCTATCAAAAGAGTCATCGTCATCTCATCTCCAATTTTCTTATATATATATATATATATATATATATATATATATATTATTATATATATATATAATAAATTCAAAATCAAAATCAAAAAAATAAAATATTTCAAAATTTTCATCCTCAAGTTTAGGTGTGGTAATGCTAGCTGTAGTCAATGAGGAGTTAATGCAATGAACCGCATAGCTAGGCCGTAGATCCCTCTGGAATTTACTTGATTTTGCAAAACTTTTACTTTTCTCCAAATTCTTCATGCACCAACACCAGTCATAATTATGGATTGATTAGAATAGTTTTATAAAGTTTATAGCACCTACATCATTACAACAAGATATGCACAAGAATATGATGCATAGCCATTTGAACATAATTGTTGCATTAATTTGTGACTTAGGGTCAATTGCATGTTAGTTAGATCCCTTAGATTTTTCTCATATATATATCTCAAGCACACTTTCGAACCGTGTCTGCATGTTAGTCTCAATTGTCCCTACCATCTGTATTAGCAAATGCTTATGTGAAATCCAGTGATGCTAAATATTCAACCCCACAATTCCCACAGTTGATATGATATTTTGTGTGTCTTACTTGATTTAAAAACTACATGAGCATTTGGCATTAAGAAATGACTTAGGCCATCTTTGGATCGTTATAGCCTAAATATTCCCTTACCTATGCTAAAAATATCCCTAGTGTCCCCTTTGAGCCTAATGAAAAAGAATGGAGTGTGCTAAGCACACTATTAAACCCCCATTCGACATCGTTTCTATTACCCATATTAACTTAACCCTAAAAGTCTATACATTTTTAAGCCTACCTTTGAGAGAGTAGGATGTGGGTGGGGAAATTGAGTTTAGAGGAACATTCTTTTCAGCTGGGCTATTTTTCGGAAGGTTTCTTCTTTCCGTCGTCGAGAAAAAAAAAATATAGAAAAAGAAAAGAAAAATATATGTATCGACGAAAAATGAAACGGAAGAAGAAGAATGCAACAAAGATTCAAATGGAAGCATAGCTACCAACATCATCCATATATTTTTAATATCGGGCAGTGTGTTGTCCCCCTTCTCATGTCGAGGCATTCAAACCCTTTCTCTCTCTAGAATTCTCTCTCTAAAATTCCCTCCTTCTTGCGAACGTAACCCTAATTAGGGTTTGGGGCTTTAGCCGCCCTCATGACCCCGGGCGGCAAACCACCGGAGGGTACCACTCCACCATCGGAGGCACGAGAACCAGCCTCATCCTCTCCATCTACGTCCTCCCCTCCAACCTCCTATACTGCAGCCGTGACTAAGGAAGCCAGTCCCTCATGTCAAAACCCTAATCGTACGCCAGTTCTCCCTCCTCTTCCACTTGCCCCTAGACAGCTGTCCAAGATCCTACATGAACCTGCATGTTTATTCACTCCATTGGAAATAGAAGTGGCAGAATCCCAGTTTGTGAACACCATTATCCTGAAGTTTTCGGTGGGCAGACCTCCCTTACATGTGATCAATGACCATATTTCTCGGTCTTGGCAGCTTACAGGTTCCTTTGTGGCTGGCCTTCTTGATCCACGTCATGTTATGGTGCACCTTGCTTCGAAGGAAGACATGATGAGGGTTTTGTCTAAGGAGTCCCACATGATAGATCGCTGCATGTATCGCTCTTTTAGATGGACGCCGGACTTTGGTTTCAAGCGCGATAACCCTTGTGTTGCTGTATGGGCACGTCTCTCTCATCTTCCCCCCCCCTTCTTTAATGCTTCGTATCTGCAGAGAATAGGTAATTCTCTGGGACAGTTTCTTAGGGCGGATGACAAAACCCTCTCTCTAACCCATCCCATGTATGCCCGTATTTGCATAGAGATGGACGTTTCCACAGTATTACCTGATCGTATCTGGATTCGAACTATAAAGGATCACGGCTTTTGGCAAGCTATTGATTTTGAAGGAAATATAGCTTATTGCTCTAGATGTGGCTTGTTAGGGAATGTTGTAAAAGATTGCCGTAAGAAGAATCGTACTGTGTTTAATGCACCGCCTCAATCTCACAAGCCAAAAGAAGATAATACACATAAGATGCCTTCGGATTTTGGGAAAGCTCCTGTTATGGATTCCCATCCCACATGTACCACTTTACCTACTAATCAGGTTCCTAAACAAAATTGGCAGCCTACGGGTAGAAGTATAGGTGGTGCTTCTGTTTCCTTTTCAAAGGACTCGAAAGGTAATTGTGTTGACACTGAGGTTATTTATATTACAGATACTATAAAGGTGGATGGTGGACTGCCTTCAATGGAAACCACATCTCAACATAAAGATGAAATAAGGATGAATACCTGCCCAACAGTGCCGAATGCCCCTATGACTGAGAATAGTAAGGCCCCTTCTAATCCCCAAAATACTGAATTCGAACATCAGGATCCTAAATGTACGGAGGAGGAAGAAGAGTTACCAGGCCCTCCTTTGGCGAATTCTTTTGCGGCATTGGATGGGTTACTGGATGACTGTGACATGGGCCAACAGCCATCTCGTCCGAAAGCTTCTTCGGTAGAGGGTACAGAGAAAAAGGAAAAATGTAAACTCACACGGAATGCATCTCTTAATGACCTGACAGACTTTCTGAGCTCTCCAGCAAAGACAGAGGCTTTCCAACAGGAGTGCAAAAAGTTATCCAAGAAAAGTCATAAAAAGGAGTATGCCAAAGGTAACCGTCGCCAAACGCGATCTAGGGCGAAAGCCCCGCAATCTTCTAATTAATTTTTTTATGTCGGTCCTGATATGGAATGCCCGGGGCCTGGGCAATAAAGACACAGTAGATTATTTAATGCTTCTGAAATTTCAGCATCGTCCAATGTTATGTGCTATTTTAGAACCTAAAATCCATAGTGACCGTTTACCTCGTATAGCCAAAAAACTCCGATTTCAATTTTGTCTTAATAATAGCCCTATTAATAATCACATTTGGTTGTTTTGGGAGGAGAAAGTAAATGTTACTTTAGTTTCCAGCTCTAATCAACAACTTACTTGCTGGATTCAGATTGGAGATAATTTCACCCTTCTTGTTTCTATAGTTTATGCTAAGTGTTCAATAAATGAAAGGAAGTCTCTGTGGACAGACTTGCGTAATATAGCGGCATCCTATAATGAACCTTGGGTTATTGGAGGAGATTTTAACGTGGTTCTTCATTCCTCTGAAAAACTGGGAGGCTGCCCTATTGCTAGTGGAGAATTGGTTGATTTGAAAGACTTAGTTCAGGATGTTGGTTTAGATGATGCCGGGTTTGAAGGTTGCCGTTATACGTGGTGTAACAACCAAGAAGATGGTGCTAGAATTTGGAAAAGACTGGATAGAGTGTTTTACAACGACCTTTATAAATGTCGGGTCCAACCTTTTCTGTTACTCATTTGAGCCGTTCTCACTTGGATCATGCTCCTCTTTTGTTGGAATTCCCTATTGGTAATAAACCCAAAGGTTCTTTCAAATTTCAAAGGATGTGGTTGGACCACAAGGATTTTCAGCAGTTTGTAGCCACGCAATGGAACACTTCTGTGGTAGGTTGCGCGGGTTTCATCCTTCATAAAAAACTGCAGCTTCTTCGAGGTGCTTTGAAGCAATGGAATTGGAATGTTTTTGGGCATATTCACAAGAAAAATGGCAAGGTGTCAGGATTTGATTGCTCAGTTGGAGGAGTCTCTTCAACATACTTGGGATGCTGTGGTGGCTTCGGATTTGGAAACTGTTACAGTAGAACTTAAACAAGCTGCTTGCTTGGGATTCAGAATTAATCCAACAGAAGTCCCGTCAACTTTGGCTCCAAGACGGGGATAGAAATACATCCTTCTTTCATGCTAGTATAAAAGATTGGACTCGCATTAATTCGATCTCTCTCAGGTTAGATGATGGCACTCTTTGTACGGATGTTAATCAAATTGGTGAGAAGGCTGTGGAGTTTTATTCCCATTTATTTTCGGCTGGCAGTATGGATATTGAGGATGGTTTCTTTCCTCCTATCCATAATAGATTGACTGATATAGATAATGAGTTCTTAGTCAGTTGCCCGACGGAGGAAAAGATTTGGCGAACTATTAAAGGTTTGAATCCTAATAGTGCTCCGGGCATGGATGGGTTTATAGGTTGGTTTTTCCAAGGGTGCTGGGATATAATTCGGTAGGATGTCATAAATGCTATTCATGAGTTTTATAGGGGTGGTCCACCAATTCGTGGTTTTTCTGCGACTTCAATAGTTCTCATTCCGAAAGTTAATAAACCAAACAGTTTTGGCGATTTTAGACCGATTAGTCTATGCAATTTTTCAGGGAAGATTATTTCGAAAATTATGGCTTCTAGATTTGCAACTTTGCTGCCGAAAATAATTTTGGCTGAACAGTCAGGTTTTGTGCATGGTCGCCAAATTTAGGAAAACGTGGTCCTTGCTCAGGAATTGGTGCATCAGATTGGGAGAAAAGTCCGAGGGGGGGGGAATACGGTTTTTAAATATGATATGGCCAAAGCTTATGACCTTCTGGAATGGGAGTTTCTCTTCCAAGCTCTTAAAGCGCTTGTCTTTAATCAGATTTGCTGCCAGTTACTATACAAAATGGTGTCGAACTGCTGGTATTCTATCCGTATTCAAGGTAATAATTATGGTTTTTTCAAGTCCACAAGAGGGGTGCGGCAGGGTGATCCCCTCTCCCCTCTCCTATTCATCTTTGCTCAAGAGATCTTATCTTTAAAACTCAAGCAAGCCTTCCTTGAAGGTCTCTGTACCCCCTTCAATCACGGCCGTGGTGGGCTGATTATCTCTCATTGCATGTATGTGGACGATATTTTGGTCTTTAGTAATGGTGGTAAGAAATCGGTCCAAAAGATTCGACAGATCTTTAACTCTTATGAAAGAGCTTCTGGGCAATTGGTTAACCTCAGTAAAAGTAGTTTTTTTTTGTATCTTCTCGGTGTTCGCTCCGTAATGTTTCTTTGATTACTCACTGGGCTGGCTGCTCTCGTAAACAGTTCCCTATGAAATATCTTGGCATCCCTCTTGTTCCGGGTAGATTAAAAAGTATACATCTTGAAGAGTTGGAGAATAAAGTGTTGTCTCGTATCAATGGTTGGAAAGCTCGGCTGTTATCGTTTGGGGGTAAACTCACTCTTCTAAAATCTGTTCTCAGTAGCATCCCTATATACTCCCTATCTGCTCTTCATATTCCCCAGCTTGTTCTGAGGAGGCTTGAGGCTGCTTGGGTTTCATGGGAAGTTATCTGCCGTCCTCTTTTGGAAGGGGGCTAGGCCTTCGTTCTCTTTCACAAATGATGGCTTCCATGAATCCAAAGTTGGCTTGGAATTCAATTCAAGGAGGTAGTTTATGGACTCAATTTGTTAAATCCAAATATGGGGGTAGGTTTGGATGGCGGATTCCCTGGGGTGCTTCCCGAATTTGGAAGGCTGTAATGCAGCATATGGAGTTGGTCAGGGACAATTGCATATGGGTTGTTGGTAAGGGTGAGATCTCATTTTGAAATGAGAATTAGTGTGGACAGATTTTAGAGGGCCCTCGTCCGTTGACATCAACCTTTCTGTTCGATCGGCTCTTTCTCAGCTTCCCCAATTCTTTCATCTGATCCCAGAAGCTTTGCAAAGTAAAATTCGGCAAGTTGTTCTTGATGAGACTGTCGAGGATCACCTTGTCTGGACTGGTTCTCCAGATCGTTCTTTCTCCACTTCCAGATATTGGAATGGTCTGAGACAGCATTTCCCGCGGCAGGTCTGGGCCAACAAAATTTGGCAGCCGAGTATACCTCTCAAAATCAGTGGCTTTGTTTGGAAATTAATTTGGGGTGCCATTCCAGTTGATTTAGCGTTGCATGTGAAACACATCCCCATAGTTTCTAAATGTGTTCACTGCCAGTCTTCTCCAGCCCAGGAATCGATCTCGCATTTGTTTCTGCAATCTGAAATTGCTCAAGAGCTGTGGTTACGTTTTGCAAACGCTTTCGGGAAAATAGCCTATTATGACTCTATCTCTCATCTATGTGATATTTGGCTCAAGGGTGCCTCTGTTAGACATCAGCTGGGTATATGCCGGATTGGTATTTTAATGTTCACTTGTTGGGAAGTTTGGAAGGCCAGATGTAGGGCTGTCTATGAAGGGATTCCAATGCATGTTGAGCAGATTTTTAAGCAAGTTTTATCTCATCTCCGGGATATGCTGTCTATGTTCTCTCCAAAGGCTCAATCAAACCTTGCTGGCCGTCTTGGTTTCATATCCTTGAATTTGCCGATTTGTCCAATCATAGTTAGTGGTGGTAAGTGGATTCGTTGGGAAGTTCCCCCGGATAATATGTTTAAAATTAATATAGATGGTTCTGCTAGAAACGTGACTTGTTGAGGTGGGGGTGTGATTCGTAGCTCCATGGGCCATTTCATCGCAGCGTTCACTAACTTCTATGGTCCTGGTAATAGTATGCAGGGTGAATTATTTGCTCTTAGAGATGGTTTAAATTTGTGTCATGCCTTGGGTCTTCAATCAGTGATGGTAGAGACAGATTCTTTGGTACCTGTGCAAGTGATTAAAGCAAAATGTTGCACCCCTTGGGCTTATGAATATGTAGTTCGGCAATGTATTTTGCTAAGTGGTAACTTTGATGTTTATCACGTTCACAGAGAAAGGAATAGAGTTGCAGACAGTTTGGCAGCGGAGGCCCATAATCATCAGTCGTCTCTTAATTTATACCAGCTCAGTCATCTTCCCAGGGTGACCCGCCAGGCCCTCCAGCAAGACAGTTTAGGCATTTACGAGTATAGGAAGTGTTAATTTTCCACGTCCTGTTTGTTTTTTAGAGGTAAGGTTCCTTTGTCCCCCCTGTATGGGTAAGGTTGGTTGTCCCCCTCAGTTTTGTCTCTTGAGTTGGTTTTGTTAATAAAGTTTGCAGGGTGCCGCCCCTGCTTAGAAAAAAAAAACATAGCTTTCAAGAGAAAATATGTTAGAAAAATTCTGCTGAGAAAAAATGATGAGATATTTTTAGAAGTATGTATTGCCCAAAACAAGTTTGGGGGGGGGGGAAGAAGAAAACTGAAAAGTAACGAAAAGCACCCCCACTTGTGGTCTTTGCGGGTCCTAGCCTAAATAGGGAAAACTTCCTTTTGCTTAGAAGTATGAGGGATAAAGGGTAGTCTTACTCTCTCACTTTGAATTCCAATCCCTTTCCATCAAATCCCCCATCACCTTGGCCTTACATTACAAGCTAAATAAAGACCTAATGATCTTCTTGCCAATGCTTATGCTGTTTTAACTGTCAAGTGAGTCATATGAAATTGATCAAACACTTCATGTTCATTATCATTTGCCCTAAAGCTCACTGTGTTAGCATAATCTTAGCTATTACAAGTCATTGGGATAGGAGAACATTGTATGTCATACATAGAAGTGCATGGGATGGATGTATAAGTCTTTGAAGTCCTTGGGACCTTTCTTTCTGTAACTGACAAGGTTTGGATGGTAGATCTCATACTTCCTAATGCATGATTTTCTATTAAACTTTGATTTTCATATGAATGTGGTGCTTAGCTTAATAAAACTGTTTTAGTTAAGATATTTTTTAAGACTGGTGATCACACACACACGGAGAAATTAAAAGTAGTAGCAGTTTTAAGAAAAAATCAATTGGTTTTATGTGATTAAGCCTGCATATATGTGGTGAGCATCGAACTGAGACTGCTTTGCATGCCATAGTTTCATAACTTGAGGTTGAAGCCAAAAAGATTTTTGTTTTGTTTTTAGTTAATTTTTATCTACTTTTGTGTTTATCAATTTTTGTAGTTATCTGCTTAGTCGAGGCACTCGAAAGAGTCTCCTTGAGTTTGTGGGTTTATAGAGGAGTGTAAATAGTGTCACCCTCCAAAAAGATTTTTACTTTTTTTAATTGATATTTATGCTTTTGTATTTATAAGTATTATTTACTCGTGGACGAGCAAAGTTTAAGTTTGGAGGTATTTGATCGATGTATTTTATACGTCGATTTTATATGCTTCAAGGACTTAAATTATGCTATTTCACGAGGCTTTTGGCTACTGATATATGCTTTCGGTGAGTTTGTAAGTTTCAGGGTTTTTAGTGAAAATATGCGAAACTCCAGGGTTTTATATGCAAATTACAAGAAGGGCCAAAGATGAAAAATGAATAATAAACGAAGGCTGTCCAATCTGGAGACCTTGCGGTCGCAAGGTACCCAGACCTTGCCCCCGCAAGGTAGGCAGTACGTGAAGAAGGCAGAAAATCCAAGGCCAGAGATACTGGAGACGTTGCAGACGCAAGGTAATCAACACCTTGCGACCGCAAGGTGGTCAGAACATGACTTTTTCGTGTTTTCACACAGAGATTCAATTGGGATACAACTACCGGGTATATATTGAAGTCGGATGCCAAGAGCCTGAAAAGAGAAAAAACGGCTGGAGACGGTCTTAGATAGATTTTAGATAGTTTTTAGGTTGTATAACATAGTTAGATTGTGTAATTACTAGTATTGAAGATCAAATCATGTTTCTGTTCATCTCCATGTGCTGTTCATTGTCTATGATGGAATAAATCATCCTTAATCTAGGAGGTGGGAGGTAACTTGTATCGAATTTATGTTTTAATTCATATATATGTTCATTCAATTCTTGTTGATTGTGGTGTTTATCAATCCCTATATTATTTTTCTTTGAACAAATGAATGTAATCGCAAATAATAAAGGCCTAGAGGTACGGATAACTGCATGACCATTGTGCATATGTCGTACACTGGCTCACCATCACAATAAATTGGACCTATCGATGCATGAGAGTGATAAGTTAGGACCAGGTTCATACATAATCTAGGTGACAGCTAGATTGAAAGTTCCTGTGCTTAGGATATAAAACGGATGAATGTTGCGGGGATGGAGGCTGAACCAATAGTTCAACAGACTATATCTATCTTTAGTGAACGAACCCAAGAAATTGAATGATAATTATTATGAATTGAACATAACGGAGATACAAGTGAAACCCAAAATCCTAGATTGCCACCTACCATAAGATCTTCATATCTGTAATTACTGCTAATTAGTTAAACACTAAATATAAATAGTAGTTTAAGAATAGAATAATTATAAAAACCCCTTTAGATTAATAATTTGCTATCAATAAAGTGCACTGTTCGTGATCTCTTGTCTATGTGGGTTCGACCCTTGCTTCCAATACTATTATATATTAGTCTTGTCCACTTGCAAGGAAAAAGATTAAATAAATCATTAATCAACCTTGCAAATACGTTTTGAGCCTTTGCGTTGCCCAGACTAGGCTGGTGCAGCTTTTTCCCAATGCTGAATAATTAAGCTCGCTTCCTTGCAGCTTCCTACTTATGAAGTAGATGGCATTTTCAATGTTTGAGTTTTCTTTTTCTTGGGCGAGCATAACACCTACTGACGTATCTGTGACGGTTAAATATAGAAGAAGAGGTTTATGTGTATGGGGAGGAGCTAGCACTGGTGGGTTTGAATAGGGGCTCACATATGGATGTCAGCTGTCTGATGAAGCGGCTGATATATTGCAATCGGCCCAGGAAGCCCTTGACTTCTATTGGAGTTTTTGACTGCGGCATATTTATGATGGCTTTAATTTAGGCTGGCTCGATCTCGATGCCTTACTCACTCACCATGAATCCCAGGACCTTGCCTTTGGTAACCCCAAATGTGCATTTGGTGGGGTTAAGCTTCATCTGATGCTTCGTTAACCTTTCGAAGAATTTTCGAAGGCCTTTGATATGAGCATTGTTGGCATTACTGGAGTGCACGATCATGTCATCAACGTATACTTCGACCTCTTTATGAATCATGTCGTGGAAGAGGGCGGTGGCAGCTCTTTGATATGTAGCCCCGACATTTTTTAGCCAAAATGGCATGACATTATAGCAATAGGTTCCCTAGGGGGTGGTGAATGATGTTTTTTCTTGGTCTTCTGCTGCCATTTTGATTTGATTATAGCCCAGCATGCCGTCGACGAAGGATCTTATTTTGTGAGAAGCGACGGCATCTACCACGATATCAATGTTGGGTAGAGGAAAATCGTCTTTGGGCGATGCCTTGTTGAGGTCGCGGAAGTCTACACAGATCCGAACCTTTCCGTTAGGCTTTGGAACAGTCACTATATTTGACAGCCAGATCGGGTATTCTACTACCCGAATAAATTTGACATGTAGTTGCTTCATGATTTCTTCCTTCACTTGTAGTGACCATTATGGTTTGATTCGGCCGAGCTTTTATTTGACTAGTCGAGCATCCAGATAAGTAGGGATCCGGTGTTCAACATTGACTAGGACCAACCCAGGCATATCTTCATAGGACCATGCAAAGATGTCCACGAATCTTTGAGGAGGTCAATAGTGTCACCCTTTCAGAGCCTTGTAGGTAGCTGCCGATTTTGACTTCTTTGGTTTCATTGTTCACCCCCAGATTGATGGTAGATAAGTCTTTATCTGCTGCTGATTGATGTCTTTCCTGGTGCTCGATTGACTTTACGAGCTCAAGCAAGTAATTTCTATCTTTTGGGTCCATTTTATCAAATGACTCATTATTAAAATTATTTAATTCATCTTTTAATGAAGGTGCAACTAAGGAATAAGAAAGACATTTAGATTATCATTATTAGCAAACTGTACATGGTTATTTACATTATTGAGGACCTGGGGTTTGAGATCCTCAATTTTAGGGAGCGGATCAGTAGATGATCAATTCGTAAAGCTATGGGAATGATGGGGAATAGTATATCTGAAGCGGTCCACCAGATCTGCGGTTGTCAAAAGCGGGCCGGTCGTAGTATACCAATTCTGCAGAGGCTTATCAGCAATAGGCTCAAACTCAGCAGGGAGCTTTTCATAATTAGTGCCTCCATCTATCATACTCAGGAAACTGTCTTCCAGACATTTATTGGAAACTCCCTTTATTGATGGGGATATTTACAACACCTTCATTCTGGCTAAATAGGTTTACTTGCCCTTTAAACTTCCTTTATTGATTGGTCTAAAAAATTCTTGTACCTGCCACCTTAATTATCTTGTTGTCAATAAAATCCTGAATGGCATTTCTGAGTGCGTAGCACTTATCGGTGAGATGACCACTGCAGCGATGGTATTCATAGTACTGGGCATGATTACACGTACTAGGTAGTGGATTGGGAGGTTGATAATTAGTGACAGGCTTAAGTATCTCATGGGCTCATAGTGTTTGGAATATTTCAGATCTTGGGGCAGATAGATCATCATAGTGCCTTGGAATTAATTCTTTCCTTCCTTTTGGTCTGGGTAGACTACCGGGCTGAGGTTTGGTCAAATAGATGGGTTGGGTCTTTTCTCTTGGGTAATATTGTACTAGGATTTGATTGCATGGGCCTCTGTTTAAGGGAGGTTCTTTTTCCTGCGCACCAATTATTCTCGTTGGGGTCCCCTGGGCCATTTACTGAGAATAAGTATTTGAAGGATCGAGAGGAAGGTAATTTTTCTAGTTATGGTAGCAGGCATTTAGGTGAAGGAATTCAGGGTTGATTTCTGGAGGAGGTGGATTGAAGTTATAGGCGTTTGGAATAATACCACCTTGGGAAATGGGGTTGATATCTGGTTGAAAGCTAGTACTTGGTTGTTTTCTAGAGGCATGAAAAAGGATGTTTTCTGTGGTTTCAAGATAGTTTATTTCGGGAAGGAAAGAAAAATATCAAGAGCAAACTTTGGGCTTTTAACTTTTTGAGAGATAGTGGCAAGAGTTTCTGCAAAACTTGCTAAAAGATCGCCAACCACCTGGTTTGTTATTCTTTTTGCATGGGCATCCAATTCCTTTTTTAGCCAGGTTTCGAATCTAGGAGAAGGTGCATACTCAGGAGTTTCTTTTTCTGGTTCCCAATTGTTTCGATCATTGTTGGTCTCAGTCATAGCCTATTTATTTTTAGCGGCCATTTCACTCAAATTTATATCTCCTGTACTGATTTTGCCCTTTTCTGATCTGACCCCGATACTTTCTGATCTGATCTCTATGCATGTATCCCGTATCAAACCGACCAGTACTATTTATGCCTTTCCAAATTTGGGTCAGGTTTCTGAGGAAAAGGTGTTTGAAGGCATCAGAAAGGGTTGGCTAAAGGCTTTCTGGGCTCGGAGTACAACATGCCTTTATTAATATTTTTTATTATTATTCATTTTCCCTATAATGATTGGACAAGCACCCGCTTTGTTTTGACAGTCTCAAGACTATTCCTCTAATAGTGGATTCTTTCTCCAAAGTATAGGACTTTAGTATTCCACCTGCCTTTCGACTCCCTAAGATTGGACTGATGTTAGGCGAAGAGCCTATACTCTTTCCGGGATCCACCATTCAAAATGGTCTAAGTAGAACATCAGAAAATAATCAGTTAGCCCCTGTGTATTATTATTCATGTTCCTTTTTTTTTCTAATTTGATTTTTTTTTTTTTTGCACAGGGGCTGACCAATGATTCAAAGATGCAAAAACCGATCGGTACATGAAGTGTCCGGAGAATCTATATGCAATTTAACGTTGACTGATGTAGGGGATAGGCTGGCCATGGTGTAGGGTAGCAGTTTGGAATATATCTACATTTGTGCGCGTGCGTGCGTTATCTAGGAAGCAGTAAAAATCTTTTTTTTTCCAGACATAAAGAAATAATAAAACAGATATGGTATGTCTTGTTGTTTTTTGTGGATTTTCTCGACTTTTTAGTTTGAGCGCGAGCAAGCAACCAATCACATCAAGAAATAGAAAGAAAAAATGAGGAATCTATCTATTCCTATTAATTACATATTTGTCCTAGTCCCCAAAATAAAATGATAGAATGAAATAAAATGTACATATTTTGTGCGATAAAAAAATAAAGCATGCAGAATGATAATATAATGCAGAAGTAAAGCAATAATAAAAATAAAGCCCCAGCCCTTTGGTTATGCTGTCCGGAAATCTATTTTATTTTATTTTTTTTTTTTTACTTTTTTTTGTATATACTCTTTTTTTTTTTGTAATTAAATATATCTGTAGTGGTAACTGGAATGAAACTGCTGCAAGATGGAGAATCATATCTACAAATATATATACAGATATATAGGAACGCAATATTTAAAATGCTAAAGAAATATAACAAGCATATTTTAGCTAGAAACCAGGAAAATGGATTTTTTTCTTTTTTGTGAAAACTGAGTCTAGCCCTCCATTTTTATTTTCTTTAAAATAAAAACGACGTCCCCAGCAGAGTCACCACTGTGGGTGCCTCGGAAGGATTCCTCTCGTGCCCCGCGCTCCCTTTTTTAGGGGAACGCGGCATGCGGAAGAGCATCACTCTTTCCATTCCATCCTCCCTTATTTAGGGGAAGACGAAATTAAAAGTGTAGAAAGAATATTGCCAAAAGCGCGTTGAATACGCCTCGGTTACCTGAGTGAGCTTTGGTCCATTATGAGAGCTTTGGATTTCTCCATATCTCACCCTCCCTTGTTTAGGGGAAAATAAGATACATGAAATGCATCACCCTTTTTATTGCCATCGTCCCTTGTTTAGGGGAAAACGGAAAAGTGCAAAAAAAAGATGTTGCGAGAGCGCGTGGGAACACGCCCTGCCACACTATGGACTTTTCGAAAACTGCCTTAGGTCATTATGAGTGCCTGGGGTTTCTTCGTATCTCACCCTCCCTTATTTAGGGGAAGACAAGGCACATAAAATGAATCACCCTTTTCATTCTCATCGTCCCTTGTTTAGGGGAAAACAAGAAAGTGCAAAAAAAAAGGATGTTGCGAGTCTCACCATGACCTTAGGCTTATTTTGGATCGCTATGAATGCTTTGGATTTCCCCGTATCTCATCCTCCCTTGTTTAGGGGAAAACAAGATGCAGGAAATACATCACCTTTTTATTCCCATTCTCCCTTGTTTAGGGGAAAACGAAAAAGTGCAAGAAAGGATGTTGCGGGCCTCACTGTAATCCAAAATGTTTTAACAGAGTCGCCATCCCGAAAATGTTTTGTCCAAAATGTTTTCTTTCCAGCGGCTATGGCCGAAGTCCCACCTTTAGGCCCCTCAGACCCCCCTCCAATCCCCAAACCTCCATCATTCGCTGAGGCTCTCACTGGTTCGTCATCTGTTCCTTCATTCGCCATCCCGCCTTCTTCGTATAAAGGGGAACCTGCTCTTAAAATTTCTCCTGAAATCATAGAATCCCTTGCCAAACCGTTCAGCCTTGCTCTTGTAGGCAAGTTCTCTCATGGCCGTCCCTCTATGGAAGCCATCCGAAAATACTTTAGCACTATAGGCCTCAAAGCTGACTTCAGTGTTGGTCATTTGGATCCTAAACACATTCTCATTCAGGTTCACAATAGTGATGACTATCAACGTCTTTGGATAAAAGACCAATGGTTCTTGGGTAAGTTTCCTATGCGTGTTTTTAAATGGACACCAAGTTTCAGGCCGGATGTGAAAAGCTCCATTGTTCTCATTTGGTTTGTTCTTCCCGGCCTCCCAATCCATCTTTTCAACAAGTCCGCTTTGTTCTCACTCATACCACTACAAATGATCCAACCCCCGTCTCTAATCCACCTCGACAAAGATATACTCCGAAAAAGGTTCCCCAAGCCACGGTGAATGGACAATCTGATAATGTAATTCCCGAAGCTAGAGATGACTTTATATAGCTCCCATGCAAGGAAAATCAACCTCATCTTAACTCTCTGGACAAGGGAACCAATCAATTACCTAATGACGACAATGTTCACAATATCGACCCCCTCCCGAACCCTAATAAACCTGTTAGTGGAATCTCTTCTTCGCCTAGGAAAGATGATTCAAGTCTGGTCAACAAAGCTATGCCTTCTCATGAAGCATCTTCAGCCCCTCAAGAAGACCCTAATCCTTCATCTCCATCTAGTTCAAGGGATAGTGCTTAACCTCCTTTACAGGCTGCAGACACTTTGCCTCCTGAATGGCAAGGCTGTATTTCTCCGAACAGATTCGTGGTTCTCAACACCCTGGACAATGAAGAGGATGTGGAAAATATCTCGCTGCAAGCTCTTAATCTAGAAAGTCATATACCCCCTCCTCCTCCCAAACCTAAACCTCTTATCCCTCCTTCGGCCAGACAAACTCGCTCACAGGCTAATAAGCCCTCTGGTACTGTTTCCTCCAACATTGCTTAATGGATTGTAAGGCCCTCTTCTGGAATGTTAGGGGTATTGGTAATGAACCAACTATTTGTCGCCTCAAACAGCTTGTTAAGCTCCACAATATTTCTGTCATGGCTATTTTTGAGCCCATGCTTGATTCATCTAAAGTTTCTCTTATCACCCGGCGTCTCAACTTCAGGTTCTCCTTTTCAAACTCTTCTAGCTCTATTTGGGTTTTTGTTAAAGCTAGTTTCTTTTGTAGTCTTATTCAGGAATCATCTCAACATGTCACTCTTCAATTCAAACATTTTTCTTGGTCAGATAATGATCTTTTCTCTTGTATTTATGCGAGGTATGACTCTCGCGACCGACAAGATTTGTGGGATGATATGATTTGTATTAGCTCCAGCCATTCTCATATGCCTTGGCTGCTTGGAGGAGACTTTAATATCATTCTTCACCCTAGCGAAAAATGTGGTGGATCAGGTTGGGACCGTGTCGGGGCTCTTGATTTCCATGCCTGTCTCTCCGCTGCGGGTTTAACGGACTTGGGGTTTTCTGGCAGTGATTACACTTGGTGGAATAAGCGTGAGGGTTCTGCCACCATCCATGAAAGAATAGATTGTGTTTTATGTAACACGTCTTGGCTGGACATGTTTCAAGCTACTTCGGTTCAACATCTCAACAGAATGTGCTCGGATCATTCTCCGTTGCTCACCATTATTGTTAAACATTCTTCCCATCGGCTTGTGGCTTTTCGATTTCTGAACACTTGGACGGGTCATGACTATTTTAAGGAGACCGTTTTACAGGCCTGGAATAAGTCTGTGACAGGTAGACCAATGCAGAAGTTTTCTTGCAAATTACGTAACGTTAAGGCTGTCTTAAAAATCTGGAACAAAACTGTATTTGGTAATATTTTTGATAATATTCGGGCTGCTGAAGAAGAAGTCTTGGAGATGGAACTTTTTTATGAGCTTAACAACCCCCCTTCCAACCGAGAAAACCTGATGATGGCCCAAGCTAAACTTCATAGGTTTCTGTTACGGGAGGAAGAGTGCTGGCGTCAGAAAGCTAAAATTAAATGGTTGAAGAAAGGGCAGGGTAACTCTAAATTATTTCATGCTTCGGTTAAGCAGGCTCAACGCCGGCTTCATATCCACTCTATCTTGGATAATGCGGGAAATACCCTCACCACTGAATCGGACATCAAGCAGGCTACTATAACGTATTTTAGTTCTCAGCTCCAATCCGAGGGTTATTCTCCTTCTAATCTGGATATGATTCCCTCTCTCATTACGTTTGCTTGGAATGAATCTCTTATTTCTCCTCCCTCTATGTCCGAAGTCAAAGCTGCCATTAATGATTTAAATGGTGATAGCGCTGCTGGCCCTGATGGTTTCGCAGGGAAATTTTAAAGACTATGAAGCTGCTTTTGGTCAGCTGGTCAATCGATCGAAAAGCTCATTCTTTGTTTCCCCCTCTACGGATGTTAACCGATGTACTCTCAGAAATTCAATATTGGATTTCCAAAAGGGTTCCCTCCCTATTATATATCTTGGATGTCCTCTTTATAGTGGTCGTAAGAAAAAGGCTTATTTTGATCCCTTGCTTCTCAAGCTTCAGCGTAAGATTAGCTCTTGGATGGGATCTTTCCTTGATGCAGCGGGTCGCATTATCCTTATCAAGCATGTTCTCCTCTCTATTTCTAGTTACCAAATAGCCTCTATTGATCTTCATTCATCTGTTATAGCTATGATAGACAGGATGTTCTCTAATTTTTTATGGGGGCAATTGGACGGTAAAAACAAAAGTCATTGGGTCTCTTGGACAACTTGTTGCAGATCCGTTTCTGAAGGAGGCATAGGAGTTTATGCTATGGATGATTTGATTAATGCTTATGGTCCGAGGTTGTGGTGGCGATTCCGCACTGTTTCCAACCTTTGGACTTCTTATCTTAAAGCTAGGTATTGTTCCCGTCACCATCCGAGTACAGTTCTTTCTAAAGGCTCTCACATCTGGCGCAGAATGTTTAAGGCAAGAGACATAGCTGACCCAAGGATCTTCTGGGTTATTGGCAATGGCAATCATTCTCCTTGGTTTGATTACTAGATTCGTGACCTCCATTTAGCCAAACCGATAGAATGTTGTATTACTATTGTTCGGGAGTTTCTGTCCAATCCTCTTTCCCGTAACAGCCCTGCTTTTTATAGAATTAAATCTCAGTTTATCACTCTTAATGAAGACGAGGATCAGGCCTATTGGGTTAGTAATTCTGAAGGTAATTTCACCTTAAGCTCAGCTCTTTCAGTTGTGTGAACTGGTCATCAACGCACGCTCTCATCAGAATTTATTTGACATAAATCTCTGCCCAAGAAAATTAGTGTTCTTTTTTGGAAAATTTTCCTTCGTCATCTTCCAATAGATGAAGGCCTTTTGGGTAAAGGATTTTTTCTTGCTTCAAAATGCTTATGATGTGACTCTGGGAACATTGAGTCTTTGATCACGTTTTCATTTCTAGTAGTACCGCTTCTAGTATTTGGAGGCACTTCCATTCCATGTTTGACGTCCCGTTGCATCCTTGCTTCATTCCTTAACGTTGTTTTGCGTGGTGGTTGCACCACCGTAAGTCTCTTCTCTTCACTATGATTCCTGCTCTCATTCTTTGGCATATATGGAAGTTCCGCAATTGTGCAGTTCTTGAAGGAGTTAAGCATTCGGTCCAATTCTTAATTTCCAGTATTAATTCTGACCTTAAGGACATCATTCAGGCTGCCAACTTCTATATATCGAATCTCTCCAGTTGTTCTAATATCTCTTATAGGCAGTGCAAGAAGGTTACTATCCAAGCAGTTTCCTGGGACAGTCCCTCTATGGGTTGCTTCAAACTTAATATGGATGGGGCTAGTAGAGGCAACCCTGGTCTTAGTGGTGGTGGTGGCATCATTCGTAACTCTAAGGGAATCTGCCTTTACGCTTTCTCTAATTTTTATGGCCATGGTTCTAACATGATGGCTGAGCTGTGCGTCCTTCATTCTGACCTTCTTTGGATTCATGAGCAGGGCTTTCACGATGTCATTATTGAAATTGATTCCAAGGTTATTCATGATTGCATCACCAAGAATCACAAGTTTCCCTGGGATTATGCTTATCTTTTCCGTGATATTTTTCGGCTTCAAAACCTTGGTCATTACTCTTTGAAGCATTGTTTTTGAGAAGCTAACAAAGTCGTAGGCATTCTTGCTAATTTGGCATGTGATTCTCAGGTAGATCTCTATTTCCTCTCAGATGTTAACATCCCCCGCGCTATTAAGGGGATTATTCTTTTAGATGCTAGCAACACCCCTTATGTTCGTATTTCTTAATGCTTTTGCTTTGTTTTTCCCTTTCGAGGTCAGGCACCTTTGTCCTCCCATTTATAAGGGCAAGGCTGGTTGTCCTCCTCAAGTTTGTACTTCTTCTTATCTTAATAAAATCTAGCAGGGTGCCGCCCCTGTTTCCTTAAAAAAAAATTTTAAGGAGAAATAAAGAAAAACCAAAAATAAATCAGAGTTTGTAAAAAGGGTTCGGAGGCTAAGTTACGAGGTGGGAAGGTGTTAGGCACCCAACTCGCCCTTTCGGTCTCAAAACAGTTTTTGGTTAAAACATGCTTTTTGTTATATTTATCTAACAAATGAAATAAAGCATTAAAAAGAAAACATATATATCTGTATTTACATTATTTACAGACTTGCAACCGTCTCCTTCCAGTAATTACAAATACATTTAAAAATATTTGGCCATAATAATGACTCTTTTTAATGTTATTTTCTACATAAATCCGGGCAGCACAACAACTTATATTTTTTACATTGGGCCGAATGAAAATAGCATTTTTTATATAAAAACCCTTAAAGGTTTACCTTTAAGAGCGTGAGGTGTGCTCGCTCTGTCCTTCCGGGAGAGGGAGTCTTTTTGCTGCTCCTGCGGTTCGGGCAAAATAACTGCTTCCGAAGGTTGCTTCTGGGCACCGTAACACGGGCGGAGCAACTGCTTGCATTTTTGCTGTTGTTTGCTTGTTACTGGCGAAAATCGGGTAGAGCAACTGCTTGCTTCTGGCGGATTTGGCCTTTGGATTCGGACAGAGCAACTGCTCTTTTTGAGATTTTTGGACCGGGGGAATAGGGTGGAATCCTAGCTGGGGGGTTAAGGCTCACTTTGACCGGTTGGTTTTGTGTTTGGAGGGGATTTGGCAAAGCTTTGAGGCTTTATAGGAGGGGGAACTCTCTTTATCTCACGATCGCTCTTTTCTACGGCGTAAAATAAACGCACAACGTAATACTGAGTAAAATTCTTAGCCCCTAAAACTGAAGCCGGATACCTCTATTTATAGGTGAGAGGAGGGACACCGCTGTCTTTAAAATATTTTCTTTGTGCTTCATCAGCTTGTACCGCGAGCTTGAGAGCTTGTACTAATTCTCAAATCGGAAAGCACTGTTGGGGCTTGGGCACCGAACCCTTGGGTTTTGGGCGCCGCTCCCACATGGCATGTTGGCAACGCTTGGTTCAAATTTTGGCCTCCTTTTTGACTCTATGGCCCCTGCATTTTACTATTTTATGCATCCTGCTTTGTCTTTTACATTTTTAAAACCCTGTAAATTGACATTTGTTAAGTTTCAATAGGTATTGATATCGCATGTCATGTTACATACCATGGGGTACGAAATTGGGGTGTCTACATGGGACGATGATTTTTGCTAATTCATCGACTACTCTGCGGGTATCCATCCTAGGATGTCTCTGGGATTTATACCGGGTCTCTGAGTTCGATTAGGGACAGGCAGGCTTAGCTGAGCTCCACTCTTTGATGGACCATTCCAGCCGCAACAAATCCGCTAACCTTAATGGTTTCTCTCCGACATGGGAGGTAACTTTCGTGATTTGATCATTTTTTACTTTGGGTATATATATGCTAGAGTATATGCATCATTTATTTATTGTTGTTTCTCTCTTCTTTGTAGGTCTGGGCCTATTCAATTTTTGACTTCGCTCCTTGTTCACTTCGAAGAAGAGTCCATGCACCTCGCTTTCTTACGGAATATTTAAATGCTAACTGGGTGGAAGATGATCGGGAGATTCCCAGGCTGACTGTGGATTTTGTACGAGAGAGAATTACTAGCTCTCGTATAGACTTGGTGAGTCTCATTCCTTGGAGGGGCTTGACCGAATCATTTTTGACTTCCTTGGAGATGAGTAGCCACCACATCCTGATGATGTCTATTATGCACGATTCTTTATATATGGGCAAGCGAATGAACAGACAACATTATTTCGCTCTTGTGGGCCCAGTGACACCACCACTTCCACCACCATGGGTGATTGTACCGGATCTCATACCTAATCGGTATCAATGCCTGGCGAGTTACTTTGTTCCGCCTGAGGCATTTCATGCCTTGCCTTTTACTGAATTCTTGAGGGTGGCACTTCACCCTATCCCCGTAGCAGCTAGACGTGCATCAGATGTTGCAGATAGGCCTAGGCCTTCACATTTTGTCCCTGATGCTCAGTCTGAATATTATGTGCTCGCTAGGGATTTTTCCACTGCTCGATACTCTTGTGGGGGGGGGGGGAATTTGTTGAGGAGGCTTTGCCTGATGTTGATATCTCGGAGCTATATCAGATTCCTGAGAGGGCCTGCGCGGTACACACTTTTTCTTTTTATTTTTGTCTTCCTCATAACTTGTAAGCATTCTGATGTTCCGGAACTGATATCTCGTTTTCATGTGGACGTCCCATCCTATCGCAAAGTATTGAAAGGCTTCTTTGGCTTCGCCAAATTATACCAAAGGGCGATGGATGAACTTTCTTGCCGGGGCAACGACACTATTAGCCGAGCTTGGGGTCGAAACGATGATGAAGCTGGTGGATTGGGCTATATCGGGGTGAGGGGAAGAGAATACATGATTGGCAGAACGGGCCCTCGAGTCATGGGTGGAGGCCTTGGGAGAAGCAGATCAACACGAGCCCAGTAGCCTTTTATTGTATTTTATTATTTCTTGATATGTACTTTGTATCTACATGTAATGTACTTTTATTAATGCAATCTAATTATTATGACACATAATTATTTAATTTGTCTATCTATTATTTAGCGATGCAGAAAGAAAATGTACCATTAATTATTATAAAGACACACTGTACTTTGAGATGATGATTTTTGGATTTTGGGGATACACTTTTGGGTTTTATCGGGTCACCGAGGCTCTTTGGGGAAAAGGCAATGCAGCCGCCTCCTCCTGTGCTAGATATATTTCACGGAGAAGCTGGTGAAGGCTATGCCTTAGGTCCAGAGGCTCTAGGCATCTCGTGGGCGGACAGGGGTCAAAAATCGCGAAGATCAAGAAGCAGCCGGGCAAAACCAGGATGCTAGGCAGTTTCGGAAACAATTTGGGAGTAGCCTAGGGCAAAAATGGTCACTGCCCTAGGTCCTTTTGGGAACCGCGCCCATAGATTGTGTAGGGAGCGTCCAGAAGTCTTTTTTGGGTTGGTCCTGTTCAGTCCTGTTGATGCACTGTTGATGTCGGTTGTTCTCTTGATTTTTCACTATAAATGAGAAGTCGGGGCAACCTTAATCTGCACACAATCCCATTCTCTTTAATCTTCTATATATAAGTGTTATGTGAGTTGTTTCAGTTATTTCAAGTAATCACTTTAGTAGACCCACTGTGTTCAAGAGCTGCCTCACTTTTGGGCCTTTCTTTCCAATTTTCTTGTCAACTCAGATATAAATCTTATCCCATCAAAATGAGTGATCCAATTAACACTTTTCTGGACATCGAACTATATAAGACCTCCCTCAATTACTAGATACTTTCTTTGCGAGAAGAGGAAAGAAAGTGGTTTGACCATGTGTATGGCTTCTGTTGTGTTCTTTCATGGCGGGGCCTCCGTATAAACTGGGAGATGCTGAGGGCAGCATCTAGGTTTTGGTCCGTTCCCTACCATCTGTTCAATTTTTCTTTGAACGAGATGTGTCCAACTTTTGAAGAGTTCTGTGCTATGGTAGGCATGCTGACTACCGTACCAATCCCTGTTCCATCTTTACGGAGACGTCCCTATATGGCGATTAGGGAACTCTTTGGCTCTACTCGAGATGGGACTCCAGGTTTTTTCAATGGGGTCCAATTCGATTTGACTATCCCCCCCACACTCTATTCTGAGTACAGGGATGAGCCAATATATTCTCGGCGCATGCTAGGTTCCTTTTTCTTGTGTATGCTGGGGAGATATATCCTGGTGAACAAGCCATGAATTATTGATGCTCGAGTAATTGACTTGGTGCTACAAGCTCGGCAGCGCTGGGAAAATATTGTCCCTATCATCTTGGCGGCGACTCTCCTTGGCCTGGATGCTTACGCGATAGGCGAGGAGACTTTTCCCTCCGACAGCCCAATTTTGATACACATGTGGCTGGAGGAATATTTTAATCAAGTGTTGTCTCCCGAGCTTGTTGGGGGAATGTATGCACCTGCGAGTTATGGGTCCTGCGGCAACTACCGAAACAACCTTATAACTGAGCGCCACTGGATTGATCACTTCCTGCACATCGGTTCCCTTGACATTATCTGGTTCATAAGCCATTAGCGGATCTGGAATTTTTATATGTTTACTAGAGCATATGCCGAAGTCATTCTGGCTGGTCTCCGTCAGACCACATTTTATCTGCCCTACCGAATTCTTTGTCAGTTCGGTAGAGAGCAGATCATTCCTGATGAGAACCATCTTTTGATGGACGTGATGATTATTGAGGGGAACGTTGGTTCTCTCATCCAAAACATGTATGATATAGATCATCCTCTACGGGCCACAACCAACACTTTTTTTGAGAATATGTTCCTATCTCATAATTATCTGACATGGATACTTTTGGCTGCCGAGGAGCATTCCCGCCTTATCTGGTGTAGGCTCAGGAGAATCTTGTCCAGGCGGGTGACCAGTGGCATTGATGCCCGACTCATGGAGATCGGAGAGGACCTGGAGTGTTCTGAACTAGTGGTTCCTCAAGCCTTTCAAGAGGAATTCCAACGGGTGTATGGTCTTGGAGCCCTGATGGCACGTGCTCCTGATGAGGCAGAGCCAAGCAATGCTCCTCCCCGATCAAGCAATGCAGGGAGATGGAGTAATGCTCGACAGAGTAATTAAATAGGCCTGAGTAATGTTGGCAGATGAAGTTGTTGATTCTTATGTTAGATTTATATCTGATCAGTACATTACATTAGTTTTATACTTCAGTGGCTAATCGGACTGCGTATCGATTAGCGTGGCAACTGTGTATAAAACTTTGCCTTGTATAGTTTTTATAGGACTTTTTCAGGTTCAGCGGAAGACCCCTTCTCAGCTTCACCGGAAGACCTGCTCAAAGCTTAAGATCGGTAGACCTCGTGTCCAGCTAATCTGCTTCAACGTGTCCCCTCCAGCAAAAAGCTAACTGGATTAATTCAAACTTATTCCTATATATTATTTGAATTAATCCAAATCATTCCCTGACATGTCAAGCCGCCGAAAGCAACTTTCAAAAGCAGAAGACTTTTCGTCTGATGAAAGCGAGCGCATCGCCCCTACTTTCGCTACATCTCTCGATCGACACCAAATCACCCACCTTTTTGAAGATCTCAGAAATGATTATCTGCTCTAGATAACTGGGAAGACGAAAATCCTTGACTGACAGCCCCATGCATTTAATGCATTTATGAATAGAGTTGTTGAAGTCTTCGTCCTCTCCAACGGATTCTTTTGAAATGCACCTGCTATAAATACTGCCATTGAAGACTGGAACAAAGAGACAAATGTACAGAATCAATCGAACACTGAAAGAATTGCTCAAACTTCATAACTCCAAGTCTTTCACTGCATTCAATAGATCCTTAACATCTAGAAGTCCTCGCCGACAACAAGAAGCTTCTCCATCAACATTTATTGCTTTATTCTTCTTGTTGTTAACTTCCATTAACTATATACGCACTAATTAAATATCTTGTATTTACGATATTTAATTCCCTAGACCCAAACACAAGTCAATATTTTGTACACGATCCATTAGAGATATTCTTTGTAATTGATCTAAGTGGAAAACATAGTGCACAATTTAAATCCAAGGTTGACTGCCTTGGTGGTGGACGTAGCACTCATTACAGTTTGAACCATCCCAAAATACTTGTGTTTTTTCCTACTGTTTGTCTATTACTTGAACTGCTTAGTTTCATTGTTTATATTATCCATTTCAGCAGAACTTAAGTAATCTGTAAAAGGTCTACCGGTAGTCCTTATCGGCGGACACTGAACAATTTTCTTGAAGGTCTTCCGCTACTTGATTCTTTTCATAGATTGCAAGTAACTTTCAAGGAACTTACTTAAAAGTTTTTAAAGTGTTAATAAGCTATTCAACCCCCCCCCCTCCTTTAGCTTATTATTGTGCTCTTTGGGACCCACAGAAGTAATGCCCAGCGCGACGATGGTGCTGGCCCAAGCAATCCTACTGTTTATGATAATGTGGATGCTGATAATGAGGATGAGGAAGGCTTAGTGGGTTCTCATCCAGGTGATGTTGGGGCATCCTCTACACCTCGTAGGAGTATATAGTCACGGCTGGGACGTCGCAGACATTGAGGGACCGTTCTAGAATGGTGAAGGTTAATAAGGCTTTGGGTGTTTAGTGTGTAGGCAATAGTATAGCATTTGTAATAATATATGATTATCTAAATGTCTAGGACACATATTCCTTAGTTGCACCAAATGGAACTTTATATATTAATGTTTTGATTTATTATGAGCTCTGTAGTGGTTTTTCTCTTAGCCAGTCAAGAACGAGACGTAACATCATTCTCTGATATAACAAGTCTTCCTCATGCTTCCATACATGTTTGATACATGTTCGACAATTGTTCGTTTGTTCGTTTGTTCAACCGGACCCGAAGGCTGCCTACGTTCCTCATTTCTGAGGCTCAGGTTGACATAGTTCTTCCTCTAAGGGAAGATTTTTTGTTGTTGATGACCTGTTGCATGCTGGAAGATGTAGACTTGTCTGCTGTAGATCATATGTCGGAGACTGTTCTCTCTTCTTCTCTTGAATTTTCTTTTGTTGTACTTTACCTTTTGCCTAGACCGCCCTTTCAGGTTTTCAATCTAGTGAGCCCTTATTTCTCCTTGTATATTCTTTTTTCGGATGCTCTAACTTTTTCCTAGACCGCCCTTTCAGGTTTTCAATCTAGCGAGCTGAAGAGAAGAACAATTTGTTTGATCACTAAAGCACATCTTGACCTATGCATAGTACCGTTTGAGCTTGTCCAAGTTGAAGGGCTGAACGAGATCTTCTCCATCCTGATTAGTGAGAAAAACTGCCCCTCATGACTGTATTTGTTTGACCATGTAAGTTCCCATCCATGGAGACTTCTATTTTCCCCTACTGACTACATAACTAGGGGCTTTTTTGTGAAGTATGAGATCTCCTACTTGGTTACTTTAGCCTTTGACCTTTCTATTGAATGCTCGAGCTATTCTCTTTTGGTATGCTCGAGTGTGCTCTAAGGGTAGTAATCTCCGTTCATCTAATAGGGCTAACTTATCGTAGCACTGTTTGACCCAGTCAACCTCGGGTATATCTGCTTCCATCATAATTCTCAATGACGGGACCTCAATCTCAATGGGTAATACTTCCTCCATGCCATAGGCTAAAGAATATGGCGTAGCCCCAGTAGGCGTGCGAACTGATGTGCGGTAGCCCCAGAGTGCTAAGGGTAATTTTTTTCAGGCCAATCTCTTCATGTTTCAGCAATTTTCTTGATAATTGATCGATGTTTTAATTAATCTTTTTCCTTGCAAGTGGACAAGACTATTATAGATTAGTATTGGAAGCAAGGGTCGAACCCACAGAGACAAGTGATCACGAACAGTACAATTTATTGATAGCAATTTATTAATCTAAAGGGGGTTTTTATATTTATTTCTATTCTAAACTACTATTTATATTTAGATGTTTATCTAATTAGCAGTAATTACAGATGTGAAGATCTTATGGTGGGTGGCAATCTAGGATTCTGGGTTTCACTTGTATCTCATTTATGTTTAATTCATAATAATTATCATTCAATGTCTTGGGTTCGTTCACTAAAGATAGATATAGCCTGTTGAACAATTGGTTCAGCCTCCATCCCCGCAAAATTCATCCATTCTATATCCTAAGCACAGGAACTTTAATCTAGTTGTCACCTAGATCATGTATGAACCTGGTCCTAACTTATCACTCTCGTGCATCGATAGGTCCAATTTATTGTGATGATGAGCCAGTGTACGACATATGCACATTGGTCATGCAATTATCCGCACCTCTAAGCCTTTATTATTTGCGATTACATTCATTTATTCAAAGCAAAATAATATAGGGATTGATAAACAACACAATCAACAAGCATTGAATGAACATATATACGAATCAAAGCATAAATTTGATACAAGTTACCTCCCACCTCCTAGATTATGGATGATTTAGTTCATCATAGACAATGAACAGCACTTGGAGATGATTGGATACATGATTTGATCTTCAATACTTGTATTTACACAATCTAATTATGTTATACAATCTAAAAACTACCTAAAATCTACCTAAGACTGCTTCCAGCCGATTTTCTATATGTTGCTCTTGGCATCTAACTTCTATATATACTCGGGAGTTGTGTTTCAATCGAATCACCGTGTGAAAACCAGAAAATCACGCATTCTGACCACCTTGCGGTCGCAAGGTGTTGAGTACCTTGCGTCCGCAAGGTCTCAAGTGTGTCTGGCCTTTGGTTGCTTGACTTTGCCCGTACTGCCTACCTTGCGTCCGCAAGGTCTTCAGAATTGACAGTTCTTGATTCTTCTTCATTTTTACTCTTCTGACCCTTCTTGAAATTTGCACTTAAAACCCTGGAGTTTGGCATATTTTTACTAATAACCCTGAAACTTTGAAAACTCGCCGAAAACATATATTAGTAGCCAAAAACCTCGTGAAATAGCCTAATTTAAGTTATAGAAGCATATAAAATCGACGTATAAAATACATCGATCAAATACCCCCAAACTTAAACTTTGCTCGTCCACGAGTAAATAATAATACTTATAAATACAAAAGCATATGAATAACAAAAATTAAAATCTTTTTGGAGGGTGACACTATTTACACTCCTCTATAAACCCACAAACTCAAGGAGATTCTTTCGAGTGACTCGACTAAGCAGATAAATACAAAAACTAATAAATACAAAAACAGATAAAAACTAACTAAGAATAACACAAAAATCTTTTTGGCTTCAACCTCAAGTTATAAAATTATGGCATGCAAAGTAATCTCAGTTCGATGCTCACCACATATATGCAGGCTTAGTCATATAAAACCGACTGATCTTTTCTTAAAACTGCTACTACCTTTAATTTCTCCATGGGTGTGTGCTCACCAGTCTTAGAGAATATCTTAACTAAAACAGTTTTATTAAGCTAAACACCACATTCATATGAAAATCAAAGTTTAATAGAAAATCATGCATTAAGAATTATGAGATCTACCATCCAAACCCAGTCAGTTACAGACAGAAAGGTCCCAAGGATTTCTTAGACTTATACATCCATTCCATGCACTTCTATGTATGACCTACAATGCTCTCCTATCCCAATTACTTGTAATAGCTAAGATTATGCTAACACATTGAGCTTTAGGGTGAATAATAATGAATATGAAGTGTGTGATCAATTTCATATGACTCACTTGATAGATAAAAATAGCATAAGCATTGGCAAGAAGATCATTAGGTCTTTATTTAGCTTGTAATGTAAGGCCAAGGTGATGGGGGATTTGATGGAAAGGAATTGGAATTCAAAGTGAGAGAGCAAGATTACCCCTTTATCCCTCATACTTCCAAGCAAAAGGAAGTTTTCCCTATTTAGGCTAGGACCTGCAAAGACCATAAGTGGGGGGGGTGCTTTACGTTACTTTTCACTTTTCTTCTTTGCCCCCCCCCCCCACTCTGAAACTTGTTTTGGGCAGTATACACTTCTAAAAATATCATTCTTATCAGTATGATTTTTCTAACATATTTTTCTCTTGAAAGTTATGCTTCTATTTGAATCTTTGTTACACTCTTCTTCTTCCGTTTCATTTTTCGTCGATACATATATATTTTTTCTTTTTCTCTTTTTTTTTTCGACGACGGAAAGAAGAAGTTTTCCAAAAAATTAGCCTAACTGAAAAGAAGTGGTCCTCCGAAATCAATTTCCCACCCACATCCTACTCTCTCAAAGGGTAGGCTAAAAGTGTATAGGCTTTTAGGGTTAAGTTAATGTGGGTAATAGAAATGATGGCGAATGGGGGTTTAAATAGTGTGCTTAGCACACTCCATTCTTTTTCATTAGGCTCAACGGGAACACTAGGGATATTTTTAGTATAGGTCAGGGAATATTTAGGCTCTAACGATCCAAAGATGGCCTAAGTCATTTCTTAATGCCAAATGCTCATGTAGTTTTTAAAGCAAGTAAGACAACACAAAATATCATATCAACTATGGGAATTGGGGGTTGAATGTTTAGCATCACTGGATTTCACATAAGCATTTGCTAAGACAGATGGTAGGGACAATTGAGACTAACATGCAGCCATAGTTCGAAAGTGTGCTTGTGATATATAAATGAGAGAAATCCAAGGGATCTAACTAACATGCAATTGACCCTAAATCACAATTTAATGCAACAATTATGTTCGAATGGCTATGCATCATATTTTTGTGCATATCTAGTTGTAATGAAGTAGGTGTTATAAACTATATAAAACTATTCTAATCAATCCATAATTATGACTGGTGTGGGTGCATGAAGAATTTGGAGAAAAGTAAAAGTTTTGCAAAATTAAGTAAATTCCAGAGGGATTACCGACTAGCTATGCGGTTCATTGCATTAACTCCTCATCGACTACGACTAGCATTACCACACCTATACTTGAGGATGAAAAATTTTGAAAAATTTTATTTATTTATTTATTTATTATAAGAAAATTGGAGATGATGACGATGACTCTTTTGATAGGAACCTAAAGGTCCTTACTATTATAGTATTCTGGTCATGCCAACAACTCCAAAAATAAGAAAAAATTAAAAACAGGAAAATAGGGTGAAGAGTTAGATGGTCATCGTATAAAGAAATTTTTCTTCACCCTAAAAACATAACCCAACTCCATTCCTCATTAGGCTAGGACCTGCTAGGACTTTAAGCTTAAAATCCCCCCCCCCAAACTTAATTTCTATTTTGTCCTCAAAATTGAGGAACATACGAGAGGATTGATGGGGAAGGACAAATATCATAAGGAGATAGCAGGTCCACCTAACGAAAGAGGATGAAACTTGGGCCTCGACTCACGGTGAGTCGGGCGGAAATAACGAATGAGGATGTAACTCGGGGATCGTGCCAGGAGGCAGCCCATAATAGGCGGAGACATTTTGTCCCATCGTGTTAAACCAACCAAATAGCCGCTCTTGGTCGGCATGCATTTGTGCCAACTGTTGAGTTGCCATCTGGCCTTCTAAGGAAACCTCTTCTAGCCTATTGCAGATCCCAACGAGCGGGTCCTCCTCCTCTTCTTCGGGTTCCTCCCCTTGAGGAACCCTCACTCTCGGCTGCTGGTGGTGCTAAAAAAAATGGCCCTAGTAATGGCCGGACCAGCCTTCAGCCTCTCCGCGTGTCTGGGCCATCTCACGCCTGCCCTCCTACACAACTCGGTGATCAAATGCGGGAACGCGAACCCCGCATTCGTAGCACCTCTAATAAGGGTCTTGATTTGGCCGTTGATCAAACGGCCAACATCAACAGACCCACCGGACATAATGGTGTAGGTCAAGACAGCCCTCTCCCAAGTCACCGTATGTTGGTGACTGGAGGGCATGAGACGCCCACAAACAAATTTGAACACGGGCTTGGCCGTGTTCTGAAGGAAGGACTCCTCCATGGTGCGTGGACCAAAGGGTGGATTACGGTTATAGGTCCACACCACACCAGGGAGGGCGATGGTCGCATTGACCACCTTGATAGAAATAGGGGGGGTGGATGTGTGTGCTAAAATTATCGGCACCAACCGCAAAGTTGGAGGTGCCGAAATATTCGTTAATGCTTTGGGGCGAAAAGTCTACTACTACGTCCCTAACATTAACGGTGTCTAATACACCCCCATCTATGCCAATGCGGCCATTGGCATAAACCTCTCGGACAATAGGCACTACGGCTGCCTTTGCCGGAGAGTCAATCAAACGCCCCCACCTACGAGCCGTAAAGTTTGGACGGAGGCCAAACTCTTCAGCCTTGAATCCCCTCTCGGGAACCAAAGACTTAGAGAGTTTGGCCGTATATCTTTCTGAGGCCTCGTGGGATACGAATCGGGTGTGGTCAAAATGTGGCTCGTCTTCCTGAACAGGGCGGGAGGACGAAGCACCGGTATTTCTACGTTTACAAAACATTTTGTTTGAGTAAAAATTAAAACTAAAGTTTTAACAATTAAAATAAGTTTTTAAAATTTTAAAGTTTAAAATTTATTCTAAAGCATGCAAAATTTTTATCTACGGTAAATTATCTAACACCCTAGCATGCAAATATTTGACGTAAACATTAAAGAGAGGGGTTAGGGTTACTTGATAAATGCAGTTTTAGAGTCGAGAATGCAGCCGGAGTGTGAGCTTGATCGGCAACAATGGTGTTCTTCCCTCTTTCTTCAAAAACTTCAATTCTTCAATGGAGTGTAATGGTGAATGTGGGGGAGGTAGAAGATGAAGAGTTTGTGAAGGAGGGAGAAGATTTTGTAATGTGTGCCGGGATTTGACAGAATTCGTCGGATTCGGAAGAGACTGGGCGGCTGCTACTGCTGCTGCTGTTTGAGGAAGGGAGGAAATTTTCTGGTGATTCTCTAAATGAAAACCCGGCATATTGTTTATATAGGGGGACCTTGCGATCGCAAGGTCTGCCACACCCTGCGACCGCAAGGTGGGCAGTCAAACCGTTCATCTTCCGCTGATTCCCCATGTCTGACAGTACGTTGCACGACATTTACATTTACGGAGGACCTTGCGGACGCAAGGTGTCCAGAACTTGTCCATCTTGTTTTTCTTTCTTCCTTTTCAACAGTTTTGTAGTTTAGTCCATCCGTTAACTTCCGTTATGTTTTGTATCTTTCCTGTATGCAAAAACTTAACAAAAACTCTAGACTAAAAAAATTATTAGTAACATATAAATACAACACTAAGATGTTTTTCTCCCCCAAACTTGAATTTTGGCATATTTAATTTTAAAAATTAAATGTCCAAAAATACATTTAACTGAGAAAAACATATTTAAGCTAACCATAAAATAAATAACATTCAAAATAGTGGGTTGCCTCCCACTTAGCGCCTTTGTTTAACGTCTTTGGCTCGACCAAACTACAAGCCTAATCCCGGGGTGGTTCATTGTCAGCCAAACGAATTAACTCAATTGTTCGTTCGACTGACATCGGCTCTAGATATGGCTTGAGTCGGTGTCCATTCACTTTGAAATTTTCATTATTTTTAGGATTTTGAATATCAACAGCTCCATGAGGATAGATTCGTACAATTATAAAGGGAACAGACCATTTAGATTTTAATTTTCCGGGGAATAACCTTAGTCTCGAATTAAAAAGTAACACTTTCATCCCTGGATGAAACATTTTGTTGGCTAACCCCATGTCATGATATTTTTTTGTCTTTTCTTTATATGTCTTAGCATTCTCATACGAATTTAACCTATGTTCTTCTAATTCATTTAACTGAAACAATCTTTCCTCTCCAGCCAAGGTTAAATCTAAGTTTAATTCTTTGACAGCCCAATAGGCTTTATGCTCAATTTCAACTGGTAAATGGCAAGCTTTTCCATATACCATTCTATATGAGCTCATTCCTATGGGAGAGTCTTAAAAGCAGTGCGGTATGCCCATAAAGCATCCTTAAGTTTAGATTCCCAATCTTTACGATTAGGTCTAACAGTCTTTTCTAATACTGCTTTTATTTGTCTATTGCTAACTTCTACTTGGCCAGATGTTTGAGGATGATAAGGTGTAGCTAACTTGTGAGTTACACCATGTTTCCTAAGGACATTATTTAACAACTTATTAGTAAAATGAGTTCCTTGGTCACTTATTATGGCCTTGGGTACTCCATACCTAGCAAACAAATCTTCTACGAATTTAACCACTGTTTTGCCATCATTTGTCTTGGTTGCTACTGCTTCGATCCATTTAGATATGTAATCAACTGCTACTAAAATATATTCACAATTATTTGATACTGGAAAAGGACCCATGAAATCAATACCCCAGACGTCAAAAATTTCAACTACCAAATTAATATGCAAGGGCATCTCGTTTCTCCTTCCTATTCCACCTGTTCTTTGACATTTATCACAGGTTCTATAAAACAACTCACAATCTTTAAAAACACTAGGCCAATATAAACCTGATTGCAAAATTTTTCTAGCAGTCTTGTTTCCACTAAAATGACCTCCACAAGAGTATCCATGGCAAAATTCCATAATACCTTGTTGGTCTTTTTCTGGAATACATCTTCTTATTAAAGAATCAGAACAGATTTTGTATAAATTTGGTGCTTCCCAAAAATAATTTTTCGTTTTCGCCAAAAATTTCTTCTTTTCATAATGATCAAAATCCGGATTAATGATATCAGACACTTAGTAGTTGACAAAATCAGCATACCAAGGGTCTGAATCTTTGATGGCTAAAAGTTGTTTATCAGAAAAATTATCATTTATGGGCTCATGATCATCAAGAAATTGACGTTCAAGCAAGGGTGAAAATTCTAACCTAGACAAGTGGTCGGCTACGACATTCTCGGTTCCCTTTTTATCTTTGATAGTAATGTCAAATTCTTGTAACAATAACATCCATCTAATTAATCTTGGTTTAGCATCTTTCTTACTTAACAGATATTTTAACGCAGAATGATCAGAAAATATTATCACCTTTGATCCTAGCAGATATGATATAAATTTTTCTAAAGCATATACTACTGCTAAAAACTCTTTTTCAGTAGTTGTATAATTCAATTGTGCATCATTTAGAGTTCTACCGGCATAATGGATCACATGAGGCTTTCTATCTACCCTTTGTCCTAACACGGCTCCAATCGCAAAATCTGATGCATCACACATGATTTCAAAAGGAAGTGACCAATCAGGGCTGGATAAAATAGGGGCAGTAGTTAATTTTTCTTTCAATAAATTAAAAGCTTCTAAACATTCCTTATCAAAAATAAATTCTGTATCTTTGGCTAACAAATTACATAGAGGCTTATAGATTTTGGAAAAATCTTTTATAAATCTTCGATAAAAACTAGCATGCCCTAGAAAACTTCTAACTCCTTTAACTGAAGTGGGAGGGGGTAGTTGTGAAATAACTTCAATTTTAGCTTTGTCAACTTCAATGTCTTTATTTGAAACAACGTGCCCTAAGACAATTCCATGTTTGACCATGAGGAGACTTTTCTCCCAACTTAAAGTTAAATTTGTTTCACATCATCTTTTCAGGACTGATGTAAGGTTTTATAAACAGTGATCAAAAGAATTTCCAAAAACTGAAAAATCATCCATGAAAACTTCTACGCATCTTTCAACTAAGTCTGAAAATATAGAAATCATGCATCTTTGAAAAGTAGCTGGTGCATTACATAATCCAAAAGGCATTCTCCTAAAAGCAAAAGTACCAAAGGGACATGTAAAGGTTGTTTTCTCTTGGTCTTCGGGTGCAACAGGGATCTGATTGTAGCTAGAGAAACCATCAAGAAAGCAATAATATTCATGACCTGCAAGTCTTTCAAGGATTTGGTTAATAAATGGCAAAGGAAAGTGGTCTTTCCTGGTTGCCGCATTAAGTTTTCTTAAATCATTGCACATTCTATATCCAGTTATTGTTCTTGTAGGGACTAATTCATCCTTCTCATTTTTAACTACCGTAATTCCTGAATTTTTAGGAACTACTTGGACAGAACTAACCCATTTACTATCTAATATAGGGTAAATTATACCCGCATCTAAGAGCTTAAGAACTTCTTTTCTTACGGCTTCTTCCATGTGTGGGTTAAGTCTTCTTTGCCTTTCTCTTGAAGGTTTACTACCTTCTTCTAGATGTATTTTATGCATGCACATAGATGGACTAATTCCTTTTAAGTCGGCTAAGGACCATCCTAAAGCTTCTCTATGTGTCCATAAAACTTTTAACAAACTAGCTTCTTGCTCTTCCGTTAAGTCGACTGCTATAATGACAGACAAAGTGTTACCTTCCCCTAAAAATACATATTTTAAATGGGGTGGTAATGGTTTTAATTCTTCTACTTTGGGAGAATTATTGGATGGCATAAATTCAGAATTTTCTGCTTTAATGGTTTCTTTTATTTTAGCCTTCTCATTCTATTTATCATTTTTATTTTCTTCCTCAATATTTTTTATCTCAATTTTTTCAAAGAGAGATTTCAGAATCTCTACTTCATCTTCCTTAATTTCATTACTTTCTTCTATTTTTTCAAGCCTATCAAAACTATTTTCTGATTCTTTCGTTTTACTAGCTTCTAACTTTTCTCTCTCTTGTCTTTCTTCCTCTTCTATTTCTCTTTCAATTTCTTCAATGTCAATTTTTATGGGAGGGATAGGGCTATCATCATAAACTATAAATCTATCTCTCTCATAATCTTCATCTATATTATTTTCTTCAAAAGTTTCGGTTGATAACTTTTCAATCTCATCTATTGAAAAACATGCATTTATGTCACTAGGTCTATTCATAGCATCAAAAACAGAGATTTCAACAGTTTCACCTAGGACTGACATTGTGAGTTTACCATTCTTCACATTAATCATTGTATTGGCAGTAGCCATAAATGGTCTGCCTAACAATATTGGGACTTCATTGTTGGTGCAAATCTTTCTTTCCATCTCTAGAACCACAAAATCAACTTGAATGATTAATTTATCAACCTGAACTAGGATGTCTTCCACTATACCCAAAGGATATTTAACTGAACGATCAGCTAATTGTAATTGCATAGTAGTGGGTTTTAGTTCTCCTAACCCTAACTGTTTATAGACCGCAAAAGGCATCAAATTAATACTTGCTCCTAAATCTAGCATTGCTTTCATCTTTTTAGAGCTTCCCAAGGAAACTTGGATATTAAAGCTACCAGGTCTTTTAACTTAGGTGGTAATTCGGGTTGTAAAACAGAGCTTACGTTTAAACAATAATAATCTTTTCATTGTTTTCAAACTTGTGTTTCTTAGAGTGAAGATCTTTGAAAAACTTTGCATAAGCTGGAATATTTTTAATAACATTAAGCAAAGGGAGATTAACATTCACTTTGGATAACATATTATAAATTTCCGTAAATTGTTTGTCCATTCGGTTTTTCATAAGTCTTCTTGGAAACGGAATTGGAGGAACATAAGGTGGTGGAGCCACATAAGGTTCCTCTTCTTCTTGATCCAACTCTTTTTCAGCTTCTATTGAATTATCTTTATTTTGAACCTCTTTTTCTTGTTCCTTATTTGGAACTTCAACTTCTACTTCTACCTCCACTTCTTGATTACGTACTTTATCATTCTCTTTATTATTATCACTATTTTTTTCGATTTCCTTTTCAATTCCTTTTTCAGAATTTTCTACAGTAACAGGCACTTTAGAAGAAGGATCAGAGTCACTTACCTCTTCACCTATTACCTTACCGCTTCGCAAGACGGTGATTGACTTGGCTTGCTCGGTTTGACTATGGAACTTCCCTTCTTCTCTTTTATCAACTTCAGAATTTGCAATGTGCTTCTTTAGATTTTCAATCTCTTCAAGCATATATTTCATCAATGTTGTTTGACCTTTACTTGCTACATCTTGTTTTGGATCTTCTTCAATTCTCAACTGATTTTGATTTGGAAACTGTGGAGGTTGTGGTGGTTGAGGTTGGAATTGTTGAGGTTGCAAAGGCTTATTTCCTCCCCAAGAAAAGTTAGGATGATTCCTCCAACCAGGATTATATGTGTTTGAATAAGGATCATTCCTAGGCCTTTGAGGGTACATATTCATAGCATTAGCCTGTTCAGAATACATAGCACTTGACGGACAAAAATTAGTAGCATGAGAATATAATCCACATAAAGCACATGCTTCTTGAATTTGCCAATTTTCAAATTGAGCTTGTGTATTTGAATTATCTTGCAATTGATATAGGCTTCTATTTTTACTTCTAGCACTTTTCTGTTGGGAATTAATACTTAACATCTCAAATAATTCTTCTAGTGCTTCTGGTGTCATTCTATTAATAGAACCACCAGCTGCACTATCAACCATAGTTTGTAAGCCTGACGAAAGACCATGATAAAATTGAAGCACTAACACATGTTGAGCCAAATTATGATGAGGACACATAATAAGCAGATTTTTAAATCTATCCCATGACTCATGGAATGTTTCACCTGGTTCATTTTGGAATGACATGATTTGTTTTCTATACTCAGTAAGAGATGCATGTTTGTAAAATTTACTCATAAACAAATCATATAATTGAGCCCAAGTATAAACACTATTAGGTGTTAGGTTCATAAACCATCTCTTTGCCAACTCTTTTAATGCACTGGGAAAATATTTCATTTTAATTTGATCTTCAGTTAACCCTCCTAAAGGAAAAGTACTCATCATGTATTCATATTCTCTTAAGAAACTGACAGGATCTTCATGAGGCATCCCATGAAAAGATGGTATGACATTAAAATAATGACCTTTTAATTTAAAATTCCTTACAGCATCTGGCAAGACTAAACATGATGTCACAACATTTAATGAAGGTCTACTAAAGTCATTAATAGTTCTTTGATTTATCACTACTTCCATATTTCTTCTTGCAGGTTCTTCTTCTCTTTGATTCATGTTGACTGGGTCAACTGGATTTTCAGGATTTCTATTATTATTGTTTTCTTCCATTGGAGGATCAACTAGAGGATCCTCTTGATTTAATTGATCTTGATTATCAAACTCGGGAGCTAGATTTTCAAGGACTTCTTGATTTCTTCTAACAATATTAATATCTTGATTTAAGTCTACCAATTTAGGATTCAAAGATCGATGACCGTGCATAAAAATAATTTAAAACAAATTAAAAACAACTAACTATTAAAAACAAAATAAAATCTTTTTGTATTTTTTTTATATTTTTATAAAAACTGAAAATTAAACTAAAAACTAAATTAAATTAAAAACTACGCTACCAACAAACTAACTACGTGAACTAGCTTGTCCCCGGCAACGGCGCCAAAAACTTGATCGATGTTTTAATTAATCTTTTTCCTTGCAAGTGGACAAGACTATTATAGAATAGTATTGGAAGCAAGGGTCGAACCCACAGAGACAAGTGATCACGAACAGTGCAATTTTTTGATAGCAATTTATTAATCTAAAGGGGTTTTTATATTTATTTCTATTCTAAACTACTATTTATATTTAGATGTTTAACTAATTAGCAGTAATTACAGATATGAAGATCTTATGGTGGGTGGCAATCTAGGATTCTGGGTTTCACTTGTATCTCCTTTATGTTCAATTCATAATAATTATCATTCAATGTCTTGGGTTCGTTCACTAAAGATAGATATAGCCTGTTGAACAATTGGTTCAGCCTCCATCCCCGCAAAATTCATCCATTCTATATCCTAAGCACGGGAACTATCAATCTAGCTGTCACCTAGATTTATGATCTATCTGTCACCTAGATCATGTAAGAACCTGGTCCTAACTTATCACTCTTGTGCATCGATAGGTCCAATTTATTGTGATGGTGAGCCAGTGTACGACATATGCACATTGGTCATGCAGTTATCCGCACCTCTAAGCCTTTATTATTTGCGATTACATTCATTTGTTCAAAGCAAAATAATATAGGGATTGATAAACAACACAATCAACAAGCATTGAATGAACATATATACGAATCAAAGCATAAATTTGATACAAGTTACCTTCCACCTCCTAGATTATGGATGATTTAGTTCATCATAGACAATGAACAGCACTTGGAGATGATCAGATACATGATTTGATCTTCAATACTTGTATTTACACAATCTAATTATGTTATACATTCTAAAAACTACCTAAAATCTACCTAAGACTGCTTCCAGCCGATTTTCTATATGTTGCTCTCGGCATCTAACTTCTATATATACTCGGGAGTTGTGTTTCAATCGAATCACCGTGTGAAAAACCGAAAATCACGCATTCTGACCACCTTGTGGTCGCAAGGTGTTGAGTACCTTGCGTCCGCAAGGTCTCCAGTTTGTCTGGCCTTTGGTTGCTTGACTTTGCCCGTACTGCCTACCTTGCGGTCGCAAGGTCTGATGTACCTTGCGTCCGCAAGGTCTTCAGAATTGAGAGTTCTTGATTCTTCTTCATTTTTACTCTTTTGGCCCTTCTTGAAATTTGCACTTAAAACCCTGGAGTTTGGCATATTTTTACTAATAACCCTGAAACTTACAAAACTCACCGAAAACATATATTAGTAGCCAAAAGCCTCGTGAAATAGCCTAATTTAAGTTATAGAAGCATATAAAATCGACGTATAAAATAATGTTTTCTAATGTTTTGTTGGCTGCTTTGACAGCACCATTGACCTGTGCTCGATATGGGGAGGACTTATGTCGCTACACTTTGAATTCATCGAGCAGTCGATTTACTTCTCCCTCAAAGTGTGTGCCATTATCAGAGATCATTTCAAAAGGCACTCCGTATCGATATATGATATTGGTCTTGATGAATTCAGACACCTTTTTGGCATTCAACACTTTGTAGGAAGCGGCTTCTACCCATTTGGTAAAATTGTCGACATCTACTAGAATATGCTCGTGGCCATTTGATCCTTTTGAGTGAACTTGACCGATGACATCAATACCCCAAGTTAAGAAGGGCCAGGGAGCTGTGGAGTTGTACAGTATATGCGGAGGAACGTGCTGCAGATTGGCGAAGCGCTGGCATTTGTCGCAGTGACGCACCCACCGGATACAATCAGTTTCTAATGTACTCCAATAATACCTTTGTCGAATTACTTTCTTTGAAAGTATATGCCCATTCATGTGTGGCCCACAAATACCACCATGCAGTTGGTCCATGACTCGTTCTGCTTTGGCCTGATGTATGCATATCAGATTCAGCCCCTGGTAATGTCTTTTATATAGGCTACCTCCACTGATCACAAATTGTGATGCCCATCTTCGTAAGGAGACCTTTCGCCTTTTGTCTAAATTTGCTGGATAGACCCCTTTGTGAAGTAGGTTCCAGATGTCTAAATACAAGGGCTCATTGTCTTTGTCAAGAGTTGTATCAATTGTGAAGCAATAGGCATGAGCTATTTTCTTCCCGACTACAAATGGTTGAACGTTGATCTCTGTGGGAACTTTGACCAACGAAGCTAAAGTTGCTAAAGCATCGGCAAATTGATTTCTATCTCGCGACAAGTAATGAAACGAGATATCATTAAACTCTTTTGCTAAAGCTGTCAATCGAGCATGATATAACTGTAGTCGGGGATCTTGTGTTTTCCATTTCCCCTAAATCTGATTTATAATCAAGGCGGAATCACCAAAGACTTCTAACTCTTTTGCTCCTCTTTGAAGAGCTTCTTCTAGACCAGCGATGCAAGCTTCATATTCAGTAGTATTGTTTGAACATTCAAACTACAATCTTATGGTTAAAGGAGTATGAGAATCTACTGGATCAATTAGTAGGATTCCTATGCCGAAACCTCGTTTGTTGGCAGCCCCATCAAAGAACATCTGCCATTTGGTGTCATGCTCTGTAATTTCTAAGACATCCTCATCTAGGAAACCTAGTTCTGTAGCATCTTCTAATTCTAAAGGTAAATCAGCCAAATGGTCTGCGATCACACTCCCTTTGATAGACTTGCGTGTGACGTATGTGATGTCAAACTCATTTAGTAAGAATGACCATTTAGCCAACCGGTTGGAGAGTGAGGGCTTTCCGAAGATGTATTTTATTGGGTCCATTCTGGAAATGACTTTGATAGACCGAGCTTGCAGATAGGTTTTGAGCCTCTATGTTGCCTAGACTAGACCAGTACAACTTTTCTCTAAGGCTGAGTAGTTGAGCTCACTGCCTTGTAGCTTCCTACTTTTTTTTTTTTTAGGAAACATGGGCGGCACCCTGCACGATTTTATTAATAAGAGAAAATAAGGTAAAAACTTGAGGGGGACAACCAGCCTTACCCTTATAATTGGGGGGACAGAGGAGCCTTACCTCGAAAAAGAAATAGATACAATGGCAAATTAAAGAACTAAGATATGCGAACATGAGAAGTACCACAGCTATCCAAAATAGAATTCCCTCTAACCAAAGGAGGCAAAGAAGCAAGAGAGAAAAATTTTGCATCCGAACGAGAATCTATAGCATAATTTGCAAGACCATCTGCAACTGAGTTTGCTTCTCTATAACAATGACAGAAGGAAAACAAAGAGGCCCTTTGCATGGATAAAATTCCTCGAACATAGTAGAAAAGAGACCAAGGAGGAAGATATCCTTTAGATAGGCAGTTGTAAATGATCATAGAGTCCATTTCTATAATCACATTACGATAACCATGAGTATATAGCCAGCAAACTCCTAGAAACAAAGCCTTGATTTCTGCAACAATATTAGATGTTGAGCCATAAAAAGAGGCAAAAGCATAAATAACTCTACCTTCAGAGTCGCGCACAATGCCTCCACCACCGCTAAGTCCCGGATTACCACGGCTAGCACCATCAGAATTGAGCTTAAGAAAGGACCCATTCGGCTTGAACCAAGAAACAGCTTGAACCCGAACTGGCCGCCTCAAGAAGAAGGAAATGGAGGAATCACGCTGGTTTTTCAGAATAGAAAATTTCCTACTTCCCATGATAATGGTAAGGTCGTGAGAAATAACATGAATAATAGAAGAGAGAGACATACTAGAGCAATCATGGATCAGCGAGTTTCGAGCCTTCCAAATGTACCATAGAATGAGAGAGGGAAGAAGCTTATTAGCAGTGGAATTAGAACGCCAACCTGCCATACAACGATGCATAATAGAATTTCCCAAGATCGGAAGATTATGGGATAAGCTAAATGCCTGCCAAATCGAAGTGGCCAACTGACTGTGAATGAAGAGGTGATTAAAGGTTTCAATTGAGTGTTGTGAACAACAAACACATCTGGAAACAATGAGAAAACCTTTTTGAATTAAGGCTTCGTCTATCGGCAGCCTCTTTAAGAACAAACGCCAAAGAAATACCCCAATGTGTAAAGGAAGCAAATTATGCCAGATAAATTTGGCTGGAGGAAAGGAAGGAGCTGCCGGCATAATGACTGATAAAGCCGAGGAGAGAGTAAACCTGCCAGAAGAAGTGACTATCCAACACGGAGAAACAGGATGAGAAGAGAGAGAAACCCGCTGGTCTCTAAGAAAAGAACTAGCGGGCAAAATAGACAAGGCCAAAGAGTTAAGATTTTGTCCTGAAGAATCAAATAACTCTTTAACTTGAGAGATCACACAGTCAGGAGGCCGAGTAAGCAGCTGTCCCGGAAGCCACTTATCAAACCAAATAGAGCTGTCACACAAGCCAATATTCCAATGAATATGAGACTCAGCGATGGGTTGAATGGAATTGAGACGACGCCAAATATGAGAACCTTTAACGGCTGAAACAGTGGCATGCGCTGAGGAGCAATATCGAGCTTTAAGGAAATTAGACCATATGTTACTAGAGGTACGAAATCTCCACCAGAGCTTGATAGAGTATGCCTTAACCAAAGAGGAGGCAGAAGGGATACCAAGACCTCCAGAAGATTTAGGTTGGCAACAGAAATTCCAAGCAACCCAGTGATATTTATGGGATCCCTCAGAATCACCCCAGAAGAAATTAGCAAGCACACCATCTATCATTTTAATCACAAATATGGGAGGGTCTAAAGATGCCAGAAGATATGGAGAAATGGATTGGAGAACATGATGAATAAGGGTGAGTTTTCCCGTCATATCGAGAAAAGACCCTACCCAAGACTCAATCCTGGAGCGGAGTTTGGTAAAGAGAGGATCAAAAATGCTTCTAGTCTTTCTCCCATAATACAGGGGGCAGCCCAAATAGGTAATTGGAAGGGAGCCCAAGCGAAATCCCATTGAATCAGAAATGTGACGGGCCCTATCGGGATTCACCAAAGGAGCCACGAAAACCCGACTTTTTGCTTTATAAATAAGCTGCCCAGAAATCTGTTCATAGAGCTGGAGTACTTCCATATGCTTACGAATAGACCAACGATTACCATTACAAAAAATGATAATATCATCAGCAAAAGAAAGGTGGGAAATCACCGGACAGCCACTAATGGTAGAAAACCGAGTACGAGGCTTCAAGATGTGCAAATCATTGAGGCTCCTACTGAGTACTTCTGCTGCCAAGATAAAGAGGCTTGGAGATAAAGGATCTCCCTGACGAAGACCCCGAGAGGAGTGAAAGAAGCCAGACGGAGAACCATTAATAAGGACAGAAAACCAGTTATCTGAAATGAGACGCCAAACTAGATCAAGAAAGATCTCATGAAAACCAAACTTGCGGAGGACCTGAATAAGGAAAATCCAAGAGACACGATCAAACGCCTTCGCCATGTCAAGTTTGAGAATAATATTTGAACCATTAATCTTTTTCCCCAGAAAAGATAATAACTCTTGAGCCAAAAGAACATTGTCTTGAATAACCCTGCCCTTTGTAAAAGCACTCTCATTGGGAGAAATAAGCTGGGGGAGATATTTAGCCAGGCGAGATGGAAGAAGTTTACAAATAATTTTGTTACAGAAATTGCAGAGGCTGATGGGACGAAAATCTTCAAAGGAGGTAGGAGTGTCAACCTTAGGAATAGTGGCGATGAGGGTACTAGACCAGGAACGAGGGAGAGGGAAACCAGTAAAAAACTCCAGGATGGCAAAATAGAGATCATCTTGAATAATATCCCAACACGAAACAAAGAAATGGCCTGTGAAACCATCTGGGCCAGCAGCACTATCCTTATTCAAGCCAGTAATAGATAGAAAGATTTCCTCTTTGGAAGGGGGACTAATCAAAGTCGAACTCCATTCCTCAGTAACCAGTCTAGGAATCATAGAAAGATCAATCTCAGACGAGAGCGGATCAGCTGTGAGTTGATTGGAAAAATAATCAACGGCTCCTTTGGCAATATCAGCTTCGGTCTCAAGAAGAAGATTATCGTTACGAATAGAGTGAATATGGAGGCGACGCTGAGACTGACGAACCGAGGCATGGAAAATTTTAGAATTTCCATCACCCTCTTTAAACCATTGGGCCTTAGATTTCTGACGCCAATAAGCCTCCTCCTGGGAAATAGCTTTCGCAGAATAGCTTGTGCTCGTAAAAGGGTAGCTATATTAACATTAGACGGATTAAGCTCGAATAAAAGCTCTTTCTCCAAAGCAGCTTCTTCAGCATCAGAAACAGCATGAAAAATATTCCCAAACACAGTTTTATTCCAATCCCTTAAGGCCTGCTTGGTAGCTCGCAGTTTATTAGAGAAAAGCACCAAAGGACGACCCGAAGAGGTTGAACACCAAGCAGTGCGAACTACCGTTAGAAAAGTGTCATGGCTAGTCCAGACATTAAGAAATCTGAATGGTTTGGCCCTTGGAGCACCAGCTGGAGGAATGCAGAGAAGGAGAGGAGTATGATCGGAGCAAGTACAGTTTAAATGCTGAACTGAAGAAGTGGGAAGTCTGTCCAGCCAATAAGAATTGCAGAGAAGCCGATCGATGCGCTGATGAATGGTAGCACCCGCTTCCTTTTTGTTCCACCAAGTGTATTTAGGACCTGAATATCCCAAATCAGAGAGGCCACAAACAACAGTACAGGCGTGGAAATCCATTGCACCTGCTCTATCCCAGTCCCGACCACCGGATTTTTCTGAAGGATCCATAATGATATTGAAATCTCCACCCACTAGCCAAGGGGAATTAGGATGTTGAGCACAAATGTCCATTAATTCTGTCCAGAGAATCTGACGATCTTGAGCATCACATTTGGCGTAAACACAGGTGACTAAAGTTGAATGCTGCCAGGTGTAGTGCTGAACTTTAACAGTGACTTGTTGAGTTGAGCTTTGCACTAGAGAGCAAGAAAAAACCGATTTAGCAAATACCCAAATAGAGCTAACAGAATTGGAAATACAGAATTGAAATTTAAGACGACGGCTAATGAATTTAATTCTATCCAAGTCAATCATGGGTTCAAATATTGCAAGAAAAGAAATCTTGTGCAGTTTGATAAGTTTTTTAATATGAGCCACAGTGGGATCGTTCCCAACACCACGGGCATTCCAAAATAAGGCCTTAATATCCATGCGAAACAGTAGGAGAAGAAGCAGCAAATTTGGACTTGGATCGAAGGAGACGATCTGAAGGGGGGGTGTTTTTCTTGACTTTTGGCACAGGAGGATCTGAAGCTAGATTAAGGGCCTCGAGATTGGACTTAGTCACTTGGTCACCATCCTCGTCAATTTCATTTAACACCGCAAAAGGGTTAGAAGTAAGAATTGGTTCAGGATCATCATCCACAATCACAGGATCGGGAATAGAGGGAAGAGGATCTTTGAGGGGGATTTCAGAAGCTTGATGAGACGAATGAGAGGGAATTGATGCACAAGTATGGGCAAAAGAAGGGCTGGGAATTGCATGCGAAGAGGTAGGGTTTTCAAAACTAGGGTTAGGGTTAGGGTTTGCTGGATTAGGGTTTTGATTAGCAGTGGGGTTTTGGGAGGCCGAATGTGAATTGTTAACTGCATGGGGATTCAACTGGTCTTTGCCCAAAGATGAGCAAGGAACGTCAGAAGGCTCAACTGACGGGAGGTGTTGGGGATCAGAATCTGCATGGCTTTGAGTAGCCACCTCCTTAGGTTTCCAAACCTTCTTGATAGGCATCGGAGCATCGGTAGTTGGGGTAGCCTCTGGTGGAGAATGTCCATTAGAGGGATTCTTTAGCTTGCATGAAGATTCCTCATGACCTTGTCGATGGCAAAAGTTGCAATACATGGGAAGTTTCTCGGCCATGACATGCTGCCAAAATCCTTCACGATCACTACCACAATCGATCCAAATACGTTTGGGGAGAGGTTTTGTTAGGTCGATTTCAATGCAAACCCTAGCCATACTAGGCCGGGATAAGGAGGCAGTGGGATTATCAAGATGAAGGGGTTTTCCAATGAGACTAGCAATGGAGAATAAGGCTTGTTTATGGAATAGGTAAATAGGAAGTCCGGGCATTTCAAACCAAACGGGGACAATAGGACTCTCCACTTCTGGCCAAAAATCTGGCGTCCATTTGAAGACACGCATTGGGTACGATCCTAAGAACCACTGGTCCTTGATCCATAGCCGTTGGTAGTCATGCTCGTGATGAACCTGAATGAGGACATGCTTCGGGTCCAGGTGACCAATTGTAACATCAGCTTTGAGTCCCAACGTAAGGAAGTTTTTACGGAGGGTTTCCATGGAAGGTCGGCCATGAGAAATTTTCCCACAAGAGTGAGATTGAAAGGCTTAGCTAGTAGATTGATGAGATCCGGAGTCAAACGTAAATAGGGTTCACCTTTGAAGGTTGAAGTAGGAATCAAGGGAACAAAATCAGCGACTTGAGGAGAAACAATGGAAGCAAAGGATTGCTTATGGGAAGGGGAGGGTGGCGCCGGGGGATCTGCACCGGCAGAGGCCGCCGCCATGAAGACAAAAGTCGGCGCTAGGGTTAAGAGGGAATTTTTTTAGAGAGAGAAATAGTTGTAGCTTCTCGTCATCAGCAGCTTGTTCCAATGTAGTTGTAGCTTCCTACTTATAAAGTAAATGGCAATTTCAATATAGGAATCATCTTTTTCTTACGCGAGCATAGCCCCTACTGCAGTGTCTGTAATAGTTAGGTATAGGAGGAGAAGTTTGTAAGTATGAGGAGGAACTAGCACTAGTGGGCTAACTAGGTAGTCTTTGACTTTTTCGAAGGAAAGTTGGCATTCTTCATCCCAGACTTATTCAGTGTCCTTTTTCAGGAGCTTGAATAGTGGCTCACACATGGATGTCAACTGCCTGATGAAGCGACTGATGTATTGCAGTTGGCCTAGGAAACCCTTAACTTCTGTTGGAGTCTTTGGTTATGGCATGTCTATGATAGCTTTCACCTTAGCATGTTCTATTCCAATGCCTTGCTCGGTTACCGTAAACCCTAATACTTTGCCTTTGGTAACTCCAAATATGCATTTTGTTGGATTGAGCTTCATCTGGTGTTTCCTTAACCTTTTGAAATTTTTTGAAGGTCCTAGGCATGGGCACCATTTGTATCTTCAGAATGCACAATCATACCGTCCGCATACACTTCGAGTTCTTTATGTATCATGTCGTGGAAAAGAGTAGTGGCATCTCTTTGGTATGTAGCCCCAGTATTTTTTAATCCAAATGGCATGACAGTGTAGTAATATGTTCCCAAGGGGGTGATGAAATAAGTTTTTTCCTGGTCCTCTGCTGCCATTTTGATTTGGTTATAGCCCAGCATGCCGTCTACAAATGATCTGAATTTGTGAGAAGCCACAACATCTACCACGATATCAATGTTGGGTAGAGGGAAGTCATCTTTAGGCGATGCCTTGTTGAGATCGCGGAAGTCTACCCAGATTCGAACCTTTCCATTAGGTTTTGGTACAGTCACTATGTTTTACAACCAAATTGGGTACTCAACTATCCGGATGAACTTGACGTGTAGCTGTTTTATGATTTCTTCTTTCACTTTCAATGACCATTCTGGCTTTATTTTGCGAAGCTTCTACTTGACTGGCCTAACATCTGAGTATGTGGGAATTCTGTGTTCTACAATTGTTGAATCCATCCCAGGCATGTCTTCGTATGACCATGCGAAGACATCTGAAAACTCTTTGAGTAGACTGATCAATGCTGCCCTTCTTGACCCTTGCAGATAACTGCCGATTTTGACCTCTTTGACCTCACTATTCAGCCCCAGATTGATAACAGGCAAGTCTTCCTCTAACGCTACTGATCGGTGCTTTTCTCGTTGCCTGACTGACTTTGCGAGCTTGATTAGGTATTCTTTATCTTTTGGATCCATTTCGTTAAATGACTCATTATTTATGTTGGTTAATTCGTCTTTTAACGTAGGTGCAACGAAGGAATACGTGAAGACATCGAGACTTTCATTATTACTTATAGGGGTTACAGGGTTGAATACATTATTGTGGTCCTGGGGTTTGAGGTCCTCAATTTCAGGGAGCGGGCTGGTAGGTGACCAGTCAGAGGAAAAGGATAGAGGGGAAGGGTATATCTGAAACTGTCCACCAAGTCAGCCATTGTCAGGAGTGGTCTAGTGATCGATGTATTTTATACGTCGATTTTATATACTTTTATGACTTAAATTATGCTATTTCACGAGGCTTTTGGTTACTAATATATGTTTTCGGTGAGTTTTGTAAGTTTCAGGTTAATTGTGAAAATACGCTAAACTCCAGGGTTTTAAGTGCAAATTACAAGAAAGGTGCAAAGAGGAAAATTGAAGAAACAAGGAAACTGCACAATCTGGACACCTTGCGGACGCAAGGTGCCTCAGACCTTGCGACCGCAAGGTAGGCAGTACGGGTCCTCGAGCCAGCAATCGAGAAATCAAAAGCCACCCACACACTGGAGACCTTGACGCAGGTACCAAAGACTTGCGACCGCAAGGTGGGCAGAATGCTTGATTTTCGGATTTTCACACGGTGGTTCGATTGAAACATAACTCCCAAGTATATATAGAAGCCAGATGCCGAGCCAAAGCATAAGGAGGACGGCTGGAAGCTCTCTTTTCATAGATTTTAGGTAGTTTTAGATTGTATAACTTAGTTAGGTTTTGTAATTTCAAGTATTGAAGATCAAATCATGTATCCGATCATCTCCATGTGCTGTTCATTGTCTATGATGAACTAAATCATCCATAATCTAGGAGGTGGGAGGTAACTTGTATCGAATTTATGTTTTGATTCTTATATATATGTCTATTCAATGCTTGTTGATTGTGTTGTTTATCAACCCCTATATTATTTTGCTTTGAACAAATGAATGTAATCGCAAATAATAAAGGCTTAGAGGTGCGGATAACTGCATGACCAAGTGCATATGTCGCATAATCGGCTCACCAACACAATAAATTGGACCTATCGATGCACGAGAGTGATAAGTTAGGACCAGTTCTTACATGATCTAGGTGACAGATAGATCATAAATCTAGGTGACAGACTAGATTACAGCTTCTGTGCTTAGGATATAGAATGGATGAATTTTATGGGGGATGGAGGCTGAACCAATTGTTCAACGAGACTATATCTATTTTTAGTGAACGAACCCAAGACATTGAATGACATTATTATGAATTGAACATAAAGGAGATATAAGTGAAACCCAGAATCCTAGATTTCCACTCACCATAAGATCTTCATATCTGTTATTACTGTCTAATTAGTTAAACATCTATAACTAGTAGTTTAGAGTAGAATTAAACAATAAAAACCCCCTTAGGTTAATAATTTGCTATCAATAATTGCACTGTTCGTGATCACTTGTCTCTGTGGGTTCGACCCTTGCTTCCAATACTATTCTATAATAGTCTTGTCCACTTGCAAGGAAAAAGATTAAATAAAACATCGATCAAGTTTTTGGCGCCGTTGCCGGGGACAAGCTAGTTCACGTAGTTAGTTTGTTGGTAGCGTAGTTTTTAATTTAATTTAGTTTTTAGTTTAATTTTCAGTTTTCATAAAAATAAAAATACAAAAAGATTTTATTTTATTTTAATAGTTAGTTGTTTTTAAATTGCTTTAATTTATTTTTATGCAAGGTCGTAGATCTTTAAATCCTAAATTGGTAGACTTAGATCAAGATATAAATATTGTTAAAAGATACCAAGAATATTTTGAAAATCTAGCTTTCGAGCCTGATAATCAAGACCAATTGAATCAAGAGGATCCTCTGGTTGATCCTACAATGGAAGAAAATAACAATAATCGTAATCTTGAAAACCTAGTTGACCCAGTCAATAGGAATCAAAGACAAGAAGAGCCTGCAAGAAGAAATATGGAAGTAGTGGTAAATCAAAGAACTATTAATGACTTTAGTAGACCTTCATTAAATGTTGTGACATCATGTCTAGTCTTGCCGATGATCTTTGTTAGGAATTTTGAGTTAAAAGGACATTATTTTAATGCCATACCATCTTTTCATGGGATGCCCCATGAAGATCTGTCAGTTTCTTAAGAGAATATGAATACATGATGAGTACTTTTCCTTTAGGAGGGTTGACTGAAGATCAAATTAAAATGAAATATTTTCCCAGTGCATTAAAAGAATTGGCAAAGAGATGGTTTATGAACCTAACACCAAATAGTGTTTATACTTGGGCACAATTATATGATTTGTTTATGAGCAAATTTTACAAACATGCATCTCTTACAGAGTATAGAAAACAAATCATGTCATTCCAAAATGAACCAGGTGAAACATTCCATGAGTCATGGGATAGATTTAAAAATCTGCTTATTATGTGTCCTCATCATAATTTGGCTCAACATGTGTTAGTGCTTCAATTTTATCATGGTCTTTCGCCAGCTTACAAACTATGGTTGATAGTGCAGTGGTGGTTCTATTAATAGAATGACACCGTAAGCACTAGAAGAATTATTTGAGATGCTAAGTATTAATTCCCAACAGTAAAAGTGCTAGAGGTAAAAATAGGAGCCTATATCAATTGCAAGATAATTCAAATACACAAGCTCAATTTGAAAATTGGCAAATTCAAGAAGCATGTGCCTTATGTGGATTATATTCTCATGCTACTAATTTTTTCCGTCAAGTGCTATGTATTGAAACAGAGCTAATGCTATGAATATGTACCCTCAAAGGCCAAGGAATGATCCATATTCAAACACATATAATCCTGGTTGGAGGAATCATCCTAACTTTTCTTGGGGAGGAAATAAGCCTTTGCAACCTCAACAATTCCAACCTCAACCACCACAACCTCCACAGTTGCCAAATCAAAATCAGTTGAGAATTGAAGAAGTTCCCAAGCAAGCAAGTAGCTAGTAAAGGTCAAGCGGCTTTGATGAAGTACATGCTTGAAGAAATTGAAAATCTAAAGAAACACATTGAAAGTTCTCGAGGCAGATAAAGAGAAGAAGGGAAGTTCCTAGTCAAACCGAGCAAGCTAAGTCAATCACCGTCTTGCGAAGCGGTAAGGTGATAGGTGAAGAGGTAAGTAATTCTGATCCTTCTTCTAATATGCCTGCTACAATAGAAAATTTTGAAAAGGTAAGTGAAAAAGAAACCGAAAAAGATAGTGATAGTAATAAAGAAAATAATGATTTAAGTAATCAAGAGGTAGAAAAAGAAAAGGAAGTAGAAGTAGATGTTCCAAATAAGGAACAAGAAAAAGAAAAAGAAATTCAAAATAAAGATAATACAGTTGAAGTTGAAAAAGAGTTAGATCAAGAAGAAGAGGAACCTTATGTGGCTCCACCACCTTATGTTCCTCCAATTCCGCTTTCCAAGAAGACTTATGAAAACCGAATGGACAAACAATTTTCGGAAATTTATAATATGTTATCCAAAGTAAATGTTAATTTACCTTTGCTTAATGTTATTAAAAATATTCCAGCTAGCTTATGCAAAGTTTTTCAAAGATCTTCACTCTAAGAAACACAAGTTTGAAAACAATGAAAAGATTGTTGTTTCTGAAAACGTAAGTTCTGTTTTACAACCTGAATTACCACCTAAGTTGAAAGACCCAGGTAGCTTTAATATCCAAGTCTCCTTGGGAAGCTCTAAAAAGATGAAAGCAATGCTAGATTTAGGAGCAAGTATTAATTTGATGCCTTTCATGGTCTATAAACAATTAGGTTTAGAGAACTAAAACCCACTACTATGCAATTACAATTAGTCGATCGCCGGTTAAATATCCTTTGGGTATAGTGGAAGATATCCTAGTTCAAAGTTGATAAATTAATCATACCATTGACTTTGTGGTTCTAGAGATGGAAAGGAAGATATGCACTAATAATGAAGTCTCAATATTGTTAGGTAGACCATTTATGGCAACTGCCAATACAATGATTAATGTGAAAAATGGTAAACTCACAATGTCAGTCCTAGGTGAAACAGTTGAAATTTCTGTGTTCGATGCTATGAATAGACCTAGTGACATAAGTGCCTGCTTTTCAATAGATGAGATTGAAAATTATCAACCGAAACTTTGAAGAAGAGGAAGATTATGAGAGAGATAGATTTATTGTCTATGATGATAGCCCTATCCCTCCCATAAAAATTGACATTGAGGAAATTGAAAGAGAAATAGAAGAAGAGGAAAGATTAGAGAAAGAAAAGTTAGAAGCTAGTAAAAAGATAGAAGAAAAAGAAATAAAAATAGAATCAGAAAATAATTCTGATGAGTCTGAAAAAGTAGTAGAAGAAAGTTATGAAATCAAAGATGATGAAGTAGAGATTCTGAAATCTCTCTTTGAAGAAATTGAGATAGAAGATATTGACGAAGATATTAAGGAAGAAAAGCAAGAAGAGAATAATGAGGCTAAAATAAAAGAAACTATTAAAGTAGAAAATTCTGAATTTATGCCTTCCATTAATTCTCCCAAAGTCGAAGAATTAAAGCCATTACCATCCCACTTAAAATATGCATTTTTAGGGGAAGGTAACACTTTGCCTGTTATTATAGCAGCCGACTTAACGGAAAAACAAGAAGCAAGTTTGTTAAAAGTTTTATGGACACATAGAGAAGCTTTAGGATGGTCCTTAGCTGACTTAAAAGGAATTAGTCCCTCTATGTGCATGCATAAAATACATTTAGAAGAAGGTAGTAAACCTTCAAGAGAAAGACAAGAGAAAGACAAAGAAGACTTAACCCACACATGGAAGAAGAAGTTAGAAAGAAGTTCTTAAGCTTTTAGATGCGGGTATAATTTACCCTATATCAGATAGTAAATGGTTAGTCCTCAAATGCTTAGTCTGTTCAAGTAGTTCCTAAAAAGTCGAATTACCGTTGTTAAAAATGAGAAAGATGAATTAGTCCCTACAAGGACTATAGCGGTTATAGAATGTGTATCGATTTGCGGAAATTAAATGCGGCAACTAGGAAAGATCACTTTCCTTTGCCATTTATTGATCCAAATTTTGAAAGACTAGCCGGTCATGAATATTATTGCTTCCTTGATGGTTTTTCTGGATACAATCAGATCCCTGTTGCACCCCAAAGACCAAGAGAAAACAACTTTACATGTCCCTTTGGTACTTTTGCTTTTAGGAGAATGCCTTTTGGATTGTGTAATGCACCAGCTACTTTTCAAAGATGCATGATATCTATATTTTCATATTTAGTTGAAAGATGCGTAGAAGTTTTCATGGACGATTTTTCAGTTTTTGGAAATTCTTTTGATCATTGTTTAGAAAACCTTACATACCGTCCTAAAAGATGTTGCGAAACTAATTTAACTTTAAGTTGGGAGAAAAGTCACTTCATGGTAAAACATGGAATTGTCTTAGGGCATGTTGTTTCAAATAAAGGCATTGAAGTTGACAAAGCTAAAATCGAAGTTATTTCACAACTACCCCTCCCACTTCCGCTTAAAGGAGTTCGAAGTTTTCTTGGCCATGCCGGTTTTTACGAAGATTTATAAAAGATTTTTCCAAAATCAGTAAACCTCTATGTAATTTGCTAGCAAAAGATACGAATTTATTTTTGATAAAGAATGTTTAGAAGCTTTTAATTTATTAAAAGAAAAGTTAACTATCGCCCCAATTTTATCCGCCCTGATTGGTCACTTCCTTTTGAAATCATGTGTGATGCATCGATTTTGCAATTGGAGCCGTGTTAGGACAAAGGGTAGATAGAAAGCCTCATGTGATCCATTATGCTAGTAGAACTCGAATGATGCTCAATTGAATTATACCACTCCGAAAAGGAATTTTAGCGATAGTATATGCTTTAGAAAAATTTAGATCATATCTGCTAGGATCAAAGGTGATAATCTTTTCTGATCATTCTACATTAAAATATCTGTTAAGTAAGAAGGATGCTAAACCAAGATTAATTAGATGGATGTTATTGTTACAAGAATTTGACATTACTATCAAGGATAAAAAGGGAACCGAGAATGTTGTAGCCGACCATTTGTCTAGGTTAGAATTTTCACCCTTGCTTGAACGTCAATTTCTTGATGATCCTGTCCCCATAAATGACAATTTTCCTGATGAACAACTCTTGGCCATTAAAAATTCTGACCCTTGGTATGCTGATTTTGTCAACTACTATGTATCTGATATCATTAATGCGGATTTTGATCATTACGAAAAGAAGAAATTTTTGACGGAAACTAAAAATTATTTTTGGGAAGCTCCTCATTTATACAAAATTTGTTCTGATTCTTTAATAAGAAGATGTATTCCAGAAAAAGACCAACAAGGTATCATGGAATTTTGCCATGGATATTCTTGTGGAGGTCATTTTAGTGGTAATAAAGCTGCTCGAAAATTTTGCAATCAGTGCATATTGGCCTACTGTTTTTAGAGATTGTGAACTGTTTTACAGAACATGTGATAAATGTCAAAGAACAGGTGGTATAGGAAAGAGAAACGAGATGCACTTACATGTTAATCTAGTAGTTGAAATTTTTGACGTTTGGGGTATTGATTTTATGGGCCCCTTCCCTGTGCCCAATAATTGCGAGTATATTCTAGTAGCAGTTGATTATGTTTCTAAATGGATAGAAGCAGTAGCAACTAAGACTAATGATGGAAAAACAGTAGTCAAATTTGTAGAAGATTTATTTGCTAGATATGGAGTCCCTAAGGCCATAATAAGTGACCAAGGAACTCATTTTACCAATAAGTTGTTAAACAATGTTCTTAGAAAGCACGGTGTAACTCACAAGTTAGCTACACCTTATCATCCACAAACATCCGGACAAGTAGAAGTAAGCAATAGGCAGATAAAAGCAGTATTAGAAAAGACTGTTAGGCCTAATCGTAAAGATTGGGAATCTAAACTCAAGGATGCTTTATGGGCATACCGAACTGCTTTTAAGACACCCATAGGAATGAGTCCATATAGAATGGTATATGGCAAAGCTTGCCATTTACCAGTTGAGATTGAGCACAAAGCCTATTGGGCTGTTAAAGAATTAAATTTAGACTTAACATTGGCCGGAGAAGAAAGATTGTTTCAGTTAAATGAGTTAGAAGAGCATAGACTAAATTCGTATGAGAATGCGAAAACTTATAAAGAAAAGACCAAAAAGTATCATGACATGGGATTAGCCAACAAAATGCTTCATCCAGGTATGAAAGTATTACTTTTTAACTCTAGGTTAAGGTTATTCCCAGGAAAGTTAAAATCTAAATGGTCTGGTCCCTTTAGAATAGTACGAATTTATCCTCATGGGGCTGTTGATATACAAAACCCCAAAAATAATGAAGTGTTTAAAGTGAATGGACACCGACTCAAGCCATATTTTGAGCCGATGTCAGTCGAACGAACAATTGAGTTAATCCGTTTGGCTGACAATGAACCACCCAGAGATTAGGCTTGCAGTTTGGTCGAGCCAAAGACGTTAAACAAAGGCGCTAAGTGGGAGGCAACCCACTATGATAAAAGTTATTTGTTATTTAGTTAGTTTAAATATGCTTTTCTCCGTTAAATTTTATTTTTGGACATTTAATTTTTAATTAAATATGCCAAAATTCAAGTTTGGGGGAGAAAAACATCTTAGTGTTGTATTTATATGTTACTAATAATTTTAGTTTAGAATTTTAGTTTAGTTTTATACAGGAAATATCCAAGACATAACGGAAGTTAACGGAAGGGCTAAACTGCAAACTGTTGAAAAGATAGGAAAGAAAACAAGAAGGAAGTTTCTGTCCACCTTGCGGACGCAAGGTGTGAAGTACCTTGCGACCGCAAGGTCCCCAGTAATTAAATGCGAATATCGTGGCGCTTGTCGTCATGGGAATCGCCAGAATCCCAACCGCTTTGACTGCCGACCTTGCGGACGCAAGGTGTGGCAGACCTTGCGACCGCAAGGTCCCTATATATATTCAGTGCCGGGTTTTCTTCAGAAAAACACACAGAACTCTTCCCTCTCTTCATCCAGCAGCAGCAGCAGCAGCCCAACCTCCTAAAATTCCGGCGAAATCGTCTTCAATTCCGGCATCAACTTCAAGATCTCTCTCTCTCCTCCAAAACTCTTCACCTCCCTCATCCATCCTTCCACCATTACACTCCATTGAAGGTTGAAGATTTTGAAGGAAAAGGAAGAGAACCTCCATTGCCGACGAAGATCAAGCTCCACTCCGGCTGCAATCACTCTATTCAGGCTGCAATCAAGTAACACTAACACCCTCTTTAATTTCTTACGTCAAAATATTTGCATGCTAGGGTGCTAGATAGTTTTTAACGTAGATAAAATTTTGCATGCTTTAGAATAAATTTTAATTTTAAAATTTTAAAACAATTTTAATTGTTAATTTTTTTAGTTTTTAAATTTTAAATCAAACAAAAATATTCCGTAGGCGTAGAAATTCCGGCGCTTCATCCTCCCGCCCCGCTTAGGAGGAAGAGCATAATTTTGACATAACCCGATTCGTGTCCTACGAGGCATCAGAGAGGTACACGGCTAAGCTCTCTAAGTCCTTGGTGCCCGAAAGGGGATTCAAGGCTGAAGACTTTGGTATCCGTCCCAATCTGATGGCTCGTAGGTGGGGGCTTTTGTTAGATTCTCCGCCAAGGGATGCCGTAGTCCCTATTGTCCGAGAATTCTACACCAATGGCAACATTGGCATGGATGGCGGTGTGCTAGACACTGTTAATGTTAGGAATACTGTAGTTGATTTTTCGGCCCAAAGCATTAACACTTATTTCGGCACCTCCAACTTTGTGGTTGGTGCCGATAACTATAGCACACACCTCCACCCCCGTATCCCTGTCGAGGTAGTCAATGCTGCCATATCTCTCCTTGGTGTGGAGTGGTCCTATAGCCGTAACCCACCATTTGGACCACGCACCATGAGAGAGTCTTTCCTCCAAGACACGGACAAGCCCGTGTATAAATTTGTTTGCGGACGTCTCATGCCCTCAAGTCACCAAAACACGGTGAATTGGGAGAGGGCTGTCTTGACCTACACCATTATGACTGGTGGGTCCATTGATGTTGGCCGTTTGATCAACGGCCAAATCAAGACCCTTATTAGAGGTAGGACGAATGCGGGGTTCGCGTTCCCGCATTTGATTACCGATTTGTGTAGGGGGGCAGGCGTGAGAATGCCCAAACACGCGGAGAGGCTGAAGGCTGGTCCGGTCATTACTAGGGCCATTTTGTTTGAGCACCACCAGCAGCCGAGAGTGAGGGTTCCTCAAGAGGAGGAACCCGAAGAGGAGGAGGAGGACACACTCGTGGAGATCTCCAACAGGTTGGAGGCAGCTGTCCTCCAAAACGATATGATGAGTCAGCAGTTGGCTCAAATGCGTGCCGACCAAACCGAATTTTTCGGTTGGGCCAACACTGTGGGACAGAATCTGTCCAATCTATATGGATTCCCTCCTGGCACGATCCCCGAGTTTCGTCCTCGTTCGTTATTTCCGCCCGACTCACCGTGAGTCGAGGCCCAAGTTCCGTCCTCTTTCATTAGGTGGACCCGCTACGTCCTTTTTATATTTGTCCTACCCCATCAATCCTCTCATTTGTTCCTCTATTTTGAGGACAAAATAGAAATTAAGTTTGGGGGGGGGATTTAAAACTCACTACAACAAATTATGTCTTACGAGGCTCTTAAAAGTGCCTCAATAGATACCTTATTGAGGCTTTTTGAACCTTGAGGCACTTGGACTAAGTGTCGCTTGTTTCGAAGCCTCAATAGACTATTGAGGCTATTTCAAGTGTCTCAACAGGCTACTACTTTACGAGGCTCATATAAATGCCTTAATAGATTTCTGTAGTGTCATTTACAAGTGCCCCGTAAAACATTTTGAAATGTAGAAAGTTAACTATTACGACTCTTGCAAGTGTCGCTTTAGAAAATTCAAACTGTTTTAACTAACATAAAATGCCTTAATAGAACTATTGAAACAACACCTAGAAGTGTCTCAATAACTACTCTGTGGAGACTGTTCAATAATTTTCTGTTAAGGCACTTCAAAACGCCTCTATATGTAATCTATAAATGTTGTTTTACCACTTGCTATTGGGGCACGTCAAAAGGCCTCAAGTAGTGTTATTAAGGCAATCAAAAAGAGCCCCCCAATAACATCAACCTGTTTAATATATTTAATTTCATGCTACTGTTGTTTTATCTATAAACAAGATAAGAAAAAAATAGTTAAAGGTATAAAAAATTAAAAACAAAAACATATAATCATAAAAAAAAAGTATCATAAAATTAATCACCAACACTTTAATTACATTGTCACAGACCAAGTATTTCGATAGTTTACGCATATCAAAATAAAACTAACCATGCGTAGACATTGTATCATACTAGGAAAAATAATCTATCACACTAATAAAACATAAATCGTTCATCGCAACTAATATATGAAGTTCTCCATCTATACCATTTTGAGGTTGCAACTATATTGAGTCAAAATCCAACAGTGTTACCTACAAAATATATAAATTTAAATTAGTAGAACTAAAACAAATGACATACAGGCACATATTATAATGATTAATAGACTTAAATAATACAAGCATACCAATGATAAAGGCCAAGCTATAGGTGTTCCAATCGCATCTCCAATTATTGTAAAAATTCCATATGAACTAAGTAACTCTTCGTCCCATTCCACAGGAACTTGAACCTATACTTCACACCAATTACGACCTAAATCTGCACCCCCACTTGTGTTTTTGGATCAATACTAGAAATGATTCCCTTGGCAACAACATGGTCTTCATTTACAATACTCTTGATAGAGACTATTGCACCGGTCTAAAACATAAATAAAATAAACCAAACATTAATCTGGAGGTAAATCCACCAGCGAAATTGAAACATGTTCTAATGTGGCAGAAATTACCTGTATGGCAGGATCTCTCCAGATCGCTTTAATATCATGTGCAAGCTCTTCTGTGAGGCGAGGGTGATCAAACATGCCTCCAATTTCTGACAGTATCTCCCCAATTGCCTGGCACATAGAAAAATTCAGCCCCAGTTTTCTTCACAAATACAGAAGGCAGAAGGTATCGATAACAAGCAATTGGGTTCCATGGTTAGACATGCTAATATCCATTATCTTGCTTTGTAAAGCAGAAATCTTCTAGAAACAATGTGAATTCTTATTCAGAAATGCTAATATCCATTATCTTGCTTTACAATGCAAAAAATCTTCTTTGTGGAAACAATGAATTGTAAGCTATCAAAATGGTAATACAAAAAAATCATTTTGAGGTATTTATCGATTTCATCTTATGCACAAGGAATATGAAATGTAGAAGATGATAGAAAGAAGATAATCATGTATCATCTACAATGTACCCAACAAAACTCAAGTTTTTACCCATCTTCATGGGGTATCAACTACTACTTTGTACCCGACATTTAACATTAGAATTGAAAATAAACAAAAAGAAGGAACAAGTTGATTGAAGAAAAAGATTAAGTACTCTGGACTGACCAATCAAACAAGTGGGGTGAAGCAGAAAACGGTAATGGTAACTTGTCAACAAGTTTAAGGTTTTTCTGTAATAGGTTTGGAAGGACTCCTGTAGCTAACTCCAAGTAGTTGGACCTTGAGTACTTCAGGAATCCATAACAACTCTAGAAATATATTCCTAAACATTTGGGAATTGGCAAAAGTAATCCAATTCTACAATCCAAGCGCGGCTAAGAGTACCAAACATGAACATGGAAAGAGTATTTTTTTGGCTAAATGGGTCTACACTTGTCATAAAAAACAAATAATGAAAGAAGTAAAATCGATACTTAAATTTATATAATTGGGCATTCCAATAATAGGGGAAGACCAGAGGATCAGAAGATCGAAGCAGAGATTCAGACCTTATTTTCGATGGACAAGGCATACTTTGAGGAACCTGCTTCAGTGTTAGCCAACTCCTTGGCCCCATCATGCAATATCTGCTCAAACACGTCAATCCATTCAGTACATCTATTATGACCAAACTCAATTGAATTGCATTACAAAGATAAAATTATTGATCTAATCCAGATTATATATATCTACCTCTATTAAGAAAGTAAAACTACTCTATTTCGCCAAAAAGGAAACAGCCAACACACCCTTTCAAGTATTGCATACTTTTATGGTCTGGTAGACATTTGCATGGATGACTGAAGTATAGCCCTTTAGTTCCGACTCGTCAAAACCTGTTTGAAATAACAGCTTTATCTGCTTACAAAATAAAGCTTTAGAAGTTTTCGGGGGGACACGAGAGAAAGAGAGAGAGTGAGAGAGTTATTTGATGTCTTTCCTGCTGAAAAATAGTAGATTTCCCCGACTCTCCAGCACCTTAACAATGAAAAAGAGTTAAATAATCAATACTAACCTGGTCAACTCCTGTGACAGAAAAGAAAAGGACTAATGTACAGAAAAATTCAAATGATGTAGAGAAGAGAAGAGATAAAAGTATTAATAAAAACAAGTTCACACATGCCTTTTCATTTTATTGCATATCATCCTTAAAGGTTTTTTCAGAGTTGCATTGGGCCATCATAATCAGATGGAGGCCTAAAGAGAGACCTGTCAAAATGAACTTTCATGAAATTCATTAATACCAAGCAATCTTGCACAGGTCCCCTATCTCTGCTTTTCTCACTAGCGAAGGGTTTCCACTTTCTTGGAATTTCCACTTCTTTCATGATTTTCATGAAAGGAAGGCTGCAGAATACCCAATTCAGATTAATTGGATATCCAATGCGTGTCTCTTCCATGTTCCTATCTCTTGATCTTGGACTTTGAGGGCTCTAGGTTATTCTCTTCTTAATCTTTATTATTCCACTTGATTCATTCACCTAGCCTGAATATTATTATTTGTTGCTTTCTTCAGTCATTTGGAAAGCTAAAGCTCCTTACAAAATTAGAGCCTTTGTTTGTAGTCTTTGGACCCTGATTTTTAGTAAACTCAACACTAACGATATGTTGCGAATGCTTGTACAAGGAATTTCCCATATTATAGTGTTATGTCTAAGTGTGCCTCTGAATCTCATGATCATTTGTCCCTTCACATGGGGGGGGGTGCCAATTTTTGTGAAATAACTTGTTCAAGGTGTTGGGGAAACTTGGGCCAGTCCTATATCTATTGCAGCCTTTCCTAGATGCAAGTGAGAGGTTTTGGCAAGGGAAGGCATACTAGTTTGTTCTGGCAATGTGGCGTGTTTGGTGTCTATGGACTGAGGGGAATTCCAGAATTTTACGGGACCAATAAATTTCTTGGTCTCTGCTCTGTGAAAGAGTAGTTGTCATGGCATCTCTATGAGCTTCAGCTAGGGGTGTCTTCCGAAGGGTGCCCATTTCAGATTTACAATGGGTGTGTGCAGCGTTTAAAGCTTTTCCGCATATTTTAACTTTGATAAACTTCTTGTTTCTCTTTTGTATCCTTCCTTGTGCTCTATTTATATATTTTCTCTTTTTCTATTCCCAAAACAAAGGAGTTAATTCCAAGCAATCGCTGCAATCCACAAGTCAACTTTGACCTAAATACAGATCCCCTGCGCATATACACGGCCAAGGTCAATCAGCCAGTAACCCTATAGTTTTCCACCTATATTGAACTTCATCAGTATTCCCACAATCCTCCAACAGGTGGTTTTTCCAATATCAAGCTTACCCTTTAACTTAGTTAGGATCAGCTTTCCAATTTCCTATCTTGGTCTCCTCTATTCTGCTGACAGTCTTTTGTCAATTGACGAGGGAAGTTTGTGTTCGCTTTTCCATACAAGACACAAATCAAATAAAGATCTTATACGTGATTCTGAGAGGAAGGTCAAATTCCGACAAACCTGATAAATCAACCAAGAAAAACAAGCCTATACAATCTAACTAACAAATAACAAGAAATTTTAAATTGATGATGATGATCCTCCACCAGGTGGTTTTTCCAATATCAAGCTTACCCTTTAACTTAGTTAGGATCATCTTTCCAATTTCCTATCTTGGTCTCCTCTATTCTGCTGACAGTCTTTTTTCAGTTGACGAGGGAAGTTTGTGTTCACTTTTCCATACAAGACACAAATCAAATAAAGATCCTATACGTGATTTTGAGAAGAAGGTCAAATTCTGACAAACTAGTTTATACGTAACAACCAGTTTCTAGTTACAAGAAAGCTTCTTCTTTTTCTGCTTGCACGCTAGAAGCAAGCTTGATTATGCACCTGTTACGTTATTTAATTGCTCAAGTACAAGCGTTCAATATGAAGCAGGAAATACAGTAAGATGGATGTCTTCAATCTCAGAGTTTTCTTCAAATATCTCACACAGCTTTGGTAAAACACAATAGTCAACTGACTTAATCACTTGCCCATCCTCCATTACCAGACTGAACGCATGAAACTGACAAAAACATGTCTACCAAAGAATTGTAGTACAAAAGAAGTACAATTAAAGTGATATATACCAAGTAGAAGTTTCTGAATATGTTTCTCAGCCTTAGTTTCCTGCTGAATCCGCCTTTCTATTTCTGCAGTCTAAAAATTCAGAGAAGATCTCAATATAAAGATCATGTGCTTAACCAAAACTATAATATGCATAAACTGAGACAAAATTGTAAGCTTTTGTTGAATGCATGTAGACAGATATAAGAAAACAATTCATCAAACATACTTACCTGAGCATTTTCTTCTGAATCCGTTTGATTGTAAAGTTGGTGTCGACTGCAGAGTAAGCCCATATTTTGAATTGCAATAGACAGCATGGAAACATACACCAGTCAAGCTACCCCGACATAAGGAGACTTAAGTTGTGCAATAGTTATCCACAGAGTAATGCCTACTCTATGCTTTTGCACTCACCTAATTTTATAAATCCACAGACCATGAGAGAGTAACAGAATGAGTTACATGTCCCAATAATAACTTAAAGCCAACTAAAGTGCAATTCCTAAGTTACATTTAATGTTGTTCTAATTTTTAGTGAATGAAGGTGCATTTGGTTATATGCTTCAAGATAATATACCAAAGAAGGTTTAAATTGCAACAGTTCAATAGATGTGTATTCCTAAACGGAGTAACAGTAACCCTAGTAACCCTGCATTGAAAGGTAACAAAAGACCTTCTTGGTATTGCCATTCATGGGGAATACTCCTAAGAAAATGTTAGGGATCCCAAAAGACTATCGCAACTTGACTTGCAACTGATTCATTAAGCTTGTGATTGATACAAGAAAGAAGTATGATCAGAGATCAATACATGCTTAAAAGAAGGTGTGAGTCAAAGTTGGAACTCTTTGTTTCTCGGTATTAGGCTACACGGTTAGGTAGTCCATCTCTGACCATCTAGTGGACAATGAATGGAAAAACAAAGAGGTTTCTCAGTCACTTTGTTCTTTTGATTAGAAATCAAGAACCATAGAACAACAAAGCATCACCATGACATCCTTTTTTAGGAGGAAAGAAAGAGGTTTCTTCTACTCACTCCTCTGCAAACATATCTCGAGAAGTAGAACCATATATGGCCAAGTTTTCTTTTTGAATACACCTAAATGGAAATCCGTTTCTGAAGCTGCTGCAAGAAGTACTACATTTTATATCTACAACAAGTTAAAAAAAACATATAATTAAGGCAAAAGTCAGGTAGGTAAGGGGAATAGGAAACAGCAAGTAAAATAAGATAAAGGAAAAGGAAAAATAAATAAAGTTAGGATAGAGATGGAAAAGTGGCAGCATTAACATATCAATGTTTAGAGTTAATACTTTTACTGGGGAATGAATGTTGATATCGCCAAGGGCAGCCATCAGCATAGCGAGTTCGGCTTCTTTAGCAGCAACTGACTGGTAAAGACGTGCCTTGGCATTTGCAGCCTCGTCAACCTTTCTTCTGTAAACCTCTAAGCACTCCCTTTCCAGGTCCAACAACATCCTATGCTTGTCTGCTTCACTCTCACCGATATGAACCTATATTTGCTGCACACACAACAAAATGTCCAAAAGAAATAAGGAGAAATGACCAAAAATTATGTGAATAAAATAAGACATGATCGACCATGTAAAAGAAAAAAATCATCATACACTAATAATTCAAAAGCATAGGTATGAACTCTGAAGACATAATAACAACTTTATTAGCAGTAATATCTAGAATTAAAAAGCTCCAAAAAAAAATTCAAAAATCAATGCCCAGCAAGAAAATTGAAGGAAATTATTTATCAATTAAGAATGAAGATAGTTATTAATACACACCATTCATCTTCAAAATTTGTTTTTGCTATTCATTTTGTTTATGTATAGTTTAGTTCAAAAAGATATATGTTGGTGCAAAAACTAGTATTTATAATAGATTTAATTAGTTTTTCTTAATCAGAGTGTGTCTAGTCAAACATGACTATTATTTAAGAACGAAGATAGTTATTAATACACTTCATTCTTCCTATTGTCGTGAAGTACATGTTGAACCATGTCACCTATCTCATTGAACAGAATAAAGCACAATTGGTAGTTATTGTTCATGATGTCGATCCAATTGAGCTCGTTGTCTGACTACCTGCATTGTGCAGAAAGATGGAGATCCCTTACTGCATTGTGAAGGGAAAGTCACGATTGTGAACTATTGTCCACAAGAAAACTGCTGCAGTGCTTTGCTTGACAACAGTCAAGTAGGAAGACAAAATGGAGTTCAGTAAAATCTTGGAAGCGATTAAGGCCAACTTCAATGATAAGTACGACGAGTACCGGAAGAAATGGGGTGGTGGGATAATGGGTTCCAAATACCAAGCGAAAACAAAGGCGAAAGAGAGGGTCCTTTATCATGTATCATCCGTTACTCAAGAGCACAAGATTTTTTAGAGGGGTTTTTGTTCTTAATTTTTTGTTATATTTAGAATATTTTGTTGCATTATTGTTCTTTTTCACTTTGGGATACAATGTTATACTATCTTTATCTCAATGTGAGCCCAATGCCCAATTTATCAACAATAGAAAAAAAATAGCTTTAGGACCACATGCGGATGCACACTTTCAAAATGTCACAAGAGTTCATTTTTCTTGTTACAAAATAGTAATGCTAGGGATCCCAAGGTATTATCCCAACTTTCACGCCGACCCTTGTGGTAGTCACTGTGATTGGTTAGAAATCAATCAATTAACTATGGAGCCACAGACTAACCAATCACATGCTCTACCACATAAGTTAGGGTGGAAAGTTGGCATAAAATCTGGAAATCCCTAGCATTTATCTTTGCAGAATGCAGCATTAAAGAATTCACCTAGCTTGAGCATATCAGCCCCCATCCATATAAAAGTATAAAACTAAGAGAAACATATAACACGGTAAAGGACCCTATGATAGATTTTCATCCAAAAGAAGGGGAAAAAGAATCGTTGAGCAACAGCCAAACTTGCCTTCAGCATTACTGGTACAAATACGACCTAGTTTCCATAAAGCATGCAGTTCAAATGCTAAAGAATTTAAGAAACATATACAGATTACAAAACTCACTAAGTGCCTACTGTCAAAATTCATTGGAAGTGACTTGTCAAGAAACACGTGGAGTGCTGCCAACAATAGATAAGTGTAGGATTCTATGACAGTTTATATTTTGCTATTCTGTTCTAGTATATCAATGATAAGTTTTAAAAGGTGGATCAGTAAATGCGGCTACTGTACCCGAGAAATTCAGCCTATTGAAATTGATTCTTTAATTAGTTACTTAATCGGGGGATCATTCATCAATGAGCATACATACTCCCACAAAGTAAAGTACAACTTCTTTATAACAGTACTGTAGATCTAACCAAAGAGGGCAGACAGTAAAGAATCTGGAAACCGGCAAGTATAGTAGCCATGTCACACAATAGTATCCATCAATACAGATCCACATTTCCAATTTGGTGACGCCACGACAGCTTATCACCTTGAGGTTTTTGGTCTTGGATAATGTCCAAGTTCTGGCTGGGATCAACCTTGGAAACTACCTTAACTCTACCTAATTCATAAAGATAAAGTCCAATTACAAAATTGGCCATTTTGAAAAAAAAAAAAAAAGAGATTATCACAATGCTAAAGATGGTGACAAAATATGTGTCCATAAACAGGTTATCACATTCGCTGATAAAGTTAAAGGGGACAAACATGAAGTACTAGCCTAATAAGAAAGCCGTACCTTCACTAACAAAAGAGTCTTGAAAATCCTCGCCGCTTTCATTGATGAAAGCTGAATTTGGGGAGCTATTACGTAAGTAGGTTATCACACCAGCGGACAAAGTTGGAGTATCGTACCTGCGTTGGCACCCTACAATCTTCAAACATTTCATGTTACTGAATGGGGTACATGTATTTTCCTGTAAATGCAAACTCCAGGAAAGGACCTCAATAGTGTACAAGGTAAGTGTGACAAATGTCGCACTCCGGAATTGGTTGAACATGTTCATTCATGATCTCTTGGAATCCCCTTTACGTTTCATCAGGGTCCAAAAAATGAAACCTGAACCACCATAAATGTTGATTTATATTTTCTCCAAGCAGTGTTGATTACTAGCAGATATCTGTTGCCCATAATCACCAGTATATTCAAACGTTGACAGTTTGGGGGCAGAAACAGTAAACTTGGGGGTACGACCTTTCCTCATAATGGCAAGATTTTCAAGTTGAGGAGAAATTATATGGAAATCTTGGAAATCATTGAAGCAATCAACCAAAGAAATATTCTTCAAATTTGGTAAATTTGAAAAGAGATCTACAGACTTTTTACTATGGTTATCGCAACAATAGATAAAAACAAAGTTGATAAACCACGAAGACCAAGATGTTGGATGTAATAAGAAGTGTAGTAGTTAGTTTTGCTATTTTGTAGCCACTAGTCATGTAGTAGTTAGTTTTGCAATTTTGTAGCCACTAGTTAAATGCTAAAAGTACAGCTCTCTTGTGTGCCATCACTAAAGTTAATTAAGATACAAAATGCAAGGAGAGAAATTACATCCTATCAATAATGCAAGTAATTCAAAGAGTCACCTTTTCATGTTTTGATAGTCTATTTAATTTCAGGTCACGCTTTGGAGTCACCCTCTTCTCAGTCATGGACCTAGAAAATGCAAGGTCCAGGTTCTTGAGAAAGAAAAATTTAGGTGTGCCCACAGGAGCGGTGATGAAATGGTCCAAGCCTTCAGGGAAATGTCATATATAGAGAACATACCATATCAATTTAACCATGAAAAATCAGTAAATCAACTCAATCACCTGGCAATACATGACATACAAACCACGTGTAACTAAATTCAACTCAACAATTGTCCAGCTAATTTGGCTTGGCTACATGAACCCTTCTTCACCATTTTGTTGTTTGTAAATCATGAGATTTTTTTATCATTACATCTATCATAGGGGCCATTTAACTGTCTCACACGCATGTTCATTCAAATCTATCCTTTTCAGTTTCAGCACTTGTCTATCTTAGCATTCTCATTTGACCACACTTATTTTTAATATGTTGTTCTAAGTTGTCCAACACTCTGTGCCATAAAGTAGAACAGGCCTTATGGGATTTTGAACATTCTGGTTATACCCCAATTACATAAACTCCAAGTGTCAAGTGTATATTCATCCAATCACAAACAAGGTAGTTCTCTCTCTCTCTCTCTCTCTCTCTCTCTCACACACACACACACACAATTACCAGGAATGAACGTGCAGGTAGAAAAATGAAAACCCCAAATTTTGAATTGATAAAGGAAAAAAAAATCAGATAGAGAGATGAAGAGAGAAACTTACGAGGCTAGCATTATTAATAAATTGAAAGGGCAGCAGAATGGCAGCGGAAAGGGAATGAATTGGTGGCTAGCAGCTACGAAATCAAATCGCTACAAAATGAAAACCCCAATTTTTGAATTGATAGAGGAAAAAAACAATGCGATATAGAGATGAAGAGAGAAACTTACGCAGCTAGCACTACGAAAAATTCCAAATTACCAGGAATGAACAGGTGGGTACCACCTGCAAAAGCAAAACCCCAATTTTCTAATTGATAAAGGGAAAACAAAACAATCAGATAGAGAGATGAAAAAAACTGCTGCAGTGGTAGTTTCTAAGGCCGGAAAGCGTAGTACAATACTCATGCATGTCACATCAACTAATTCGTAATTCACAGCAAGTGTACCCGTGTTTTGTTTAGAACAATTTCTTCACACTTGAAATTCTTAAAATTCATGCAACTAGACCAGGATCAGTGACAGAGGATTTAGTAATTTAAGGAAGCTTGCACGCCGGAAAGCATTCTGATGAGTGATGAAGGAGAAGAGTGCAGAGGTCCCTTATTGATCAACTAAAAGAATTAAGACCCCAGCAACACTTCACAAACAAACACCAGTGAAGCAATTACGACCAAACCCACACCTGAAAAATGCCAAAAACATAGCCATCCATCATGTTAACGCGTACACCACTGTTGGAATTGAACCGGAACAGCCAAGTTGCCTCGTTTATAGACCCCACCCGTAGCTATTTCTGACATGAGAAATTAAAATTGATCCATAACTTTAAGGCTCGAAAACAATCCGTCTCATCTTTGCTAGTATACAGATAGTTTCCATATTCCATATACCATACTAAATTGGCCTCACAGTTTTTAAGATTTCGATATAAAGCTACAATTAAATCTGACTCAATACTCTCCCTTAATTTGATCAATAATCACAGTAGCAACCATCCATGAAAATGAAGGACTCAGACTTAATCATAAACCCTAGTTCCCAAATGTAGACGAATCGAATAATACCTGGCTTAAAGCTTGAACTGGAGCAATTCCTCGTTGGACGCCCCTTAATGTTTTCTTCTCGAAGTGAATCTGGTGCGAGGGACTTTCTTGAATGCAATGAGAAGAGTAGCAGCTGTGAAAAGAAGAAAAAATTGTGCAGGAAAGAGAAACAGGGGAAAATGACTGTGGGAAAGAACCGATGAACTTTGTGCGGGAAAGGCAAAAGTGAAAAAAAACCCGCGCAGGGTGAATTATTAGGGCGGCAACAAAAAATCGGGTTAATTGTCAAGTGCCTCAATATCTTAATCACTTAAACAACACTTACAAAAGCCCTAATAGATCTTTTATGAGGTCTTTAAAAAATAATTTATTTTGTTTAGTAAAATGACACTTATAAAAGCCCCAACAAATAACTTTATAAGGCTTTTTAAAATATAATTGGTATTTTGTAAAATGACACTTATAAAAGCCTTAATAGATAGTTTTATGAGGCTTTTTGAAAAGTGTCTCTTACAAGGTGTCACAATATGTCATTTTTCTTGTAGTGACTTTTAGTCTTAGCAAGTCCTAGCCTAACGAGGAATGGAGTTGGGCTATGTTTTTAGGGTGAAAGAAACTTTCTTTTCTTGATAACCATTTAACTCTTCACCCTATTTTTCCTGTTTTTATTTTTTATTATTTTCGGAGTTGTTGGCATGACCAGAATACTATAATAGGAAGAACCTTTAGGGTCCTAACAATTGTGTCATCGTCATCATCTCCCAATTTCTTAAAAAATATATAAATAAATAAATATATATATATATATATATTTTTATTTTATTTTTAATTCAAAATATTCATCCTCGAGTTTAGGTGTGGTAATGCTAGTCGTAGTCAATGAGGAGATTAGTGCAATGAACTGCATAGTTAGTCCGTAGATCCCCCTGGAATTTACTTAATTTTGCGAAACTTTTACTTTTTTTCCAAATTCTTCATGCACTCACACCAGTCATAATTATGGATTGATTAGAATAGTTTTATAAAGTTTATAACACCTATTTCACTTCAACAAGATATGCACAAGAATATGATGCATAGCCATTCGAACATAATTGTTGCATTAAATTGTAACTTAGGGTCAATTGCATGATAGTTAGATCCCTTGGATTTTTCTCACTTATATATCTCAAGCACACTTTCGAACCGTGTCTGCATATTAGTCTCAATTGTCCCTACCATCTGTCCTAGCGAATGCTTATGTGAAATCCAGTGATGCTAAACACTCAACCCCAATTCACATAGTTGATATGATAATTTGTGTTGTCTTACTTGCTTAAATACTATGTGAGCATTTGGCATTAAGAAATGACTTAGGCCATCTTTGGATCGTTAGAGCCTAAATATTCCCTGACCTATACTAAATTTATCCCTAGTGTCCCCTTTGAGCCTAATGAAAAAGAATGGAGTGTGCTAAGCACACTATTGAAACCCCCATTCGCCATCGTTTCTATTACCCACATTAACTTAACCCTAAAAGCCTATACACTTTTAGCCTACCCTTTGAGAGAGTAGGATGTGGGTGGAAATTGATTCTAGGAGGACCACTTCTTTTCAGTTAGGCTATTTTTCGGAAGACTTCTTCTTTCCGTCGTCGAAAAAAAAAAATTTCATGTATCGACGAAAAATGAAACGAAAGAAGAAGAGTGTAAACAAAGATTCAAATGGAAGCATAGCTTTCAAGAGAAAAATATGTTAGAAAAATTCTGCTGATTAGAAAGATGTGATATTTTTAGAAGAATATATTGCCCAAAACAAGTTTGGGGGGGAGAAAGAAGAAAACTAAAAAGTTACAGAAAGCACCCCTCCACTTGTAGTCTTTATAGGTCCTAGCCTAAATAGGGAAAACTTCCTTTTGCTTGGAAGTATGAGGGATAAAGGGTAGTCTTACTCTCTCACTTTGAATTCTTACTCCTTTCCTTCATATCCCCCAACACCTTGGCCTTACATTACAAGCTAATAAAGACCTAATGATCTTCTTGCCAATGCTTATGTTGTTTTAACTGTCAAGTGATAATATGAAATTGATCACACACTTCATGATCCCTATTATTCACCCTAAAAGCTCACTGTGTTAGCATAATCTTAGCTATTACAAGTCATTGGGATAGGAGAGCATTGTATGTCATACATAGAAGTGCATGGGATGGATGTATAAGTCTTTTAAATCCTTGGGACCTTTAAATGCTCAGAATCGACCAGTTTGGATGGTAGATCTCATACTTCTTAATGCATGATTTTCTATTAAACTTTGATTTTCATATGAATGTGGTGTTTAGCTCAATAAAACTGTTTTAGTTAAGATATTCTTTAAGACTGGTGATCACACACACACGGAGAAATTAGAAGTAGTAGTAGTCTTAAGAAAAGACTAGTTGGTTTTATATGACTAAGCCTATATGTGGTGAGCACCAAACTGAGATTTCATGCATGCCATATACCTATAACTTGAGATGAAGCCAAAAAGATTTTATGTTTTATTTTATGTGTAATTTTATTCGATTTTATATTTATTTGTTTTTGTATTTATATGCATAGTCGAGTCACTCGAAAGAGTCTCCTTGAGTTTGTGGGTTTATAGAGGAGTGTAAATAGTGTCACCCTCACAAAAAGATTTTTGTTATTTATATGCTTTTGTATTTATAATTTTATTTGTTTACTCGTGGACGAGCAAAGTTCAAGTTTGGGGGTATTTGATCGATGTATTTTATACGTCGATTTTATATACTTCTATGACTTAAATTATGCTATTTCAAGAGGCTTTTGGTTACTAATATATGTTTTCGGTGAGTTTTGTAAGTTTCAGGTTAATTGTGAAAATACGCTAAACTCCAGGGTTTTAAGTGCAAATTACAAGAAAGGGGCAAAGAGGAAAATTGAAGAAACAAGGAAGCGCACACGGACACCTTGCGGACGCAGGTGCCTCGCACCTTGCAACCGCAAGGTAGGCGTCGGGTCCTCGAGCGGCAATCAAGAAATCAAAAGCCACCCTGCGGAGACCTTGCGGACGCAAAAGACCTGCGACCGCAAGGTGGGCGAATGCTTGATTTTCAGATTTTCACACGGTGGTTCGATTGAAACACAACTCCCGAGTATATATAGAAGCCAGATGCCGAGCCAAAGCATAAGGAGGACGGCTGGAAGCTCTCTTTTCATAGATTTTAGGTAGTTTTAGATTGTATAACTTAGTTAGGTTTTGTAATTTCAAGTATTGAAGATCAAATCATGTATCCGATCATCTTCATGTGTTGTTCATTGTCTATGATGAACTAAATCATCCATAATCTAGGAGGTGGGAGGTAACTTGTATCGAATTTATGTTTTGATTCTTATAAATATGTCTATTCAATGCTTGTTGATTGTGTTGTTTATCAACCCCTATATTATTTTGCTTTGAACAAATGAATGTAATCGCAAATAATAAAGGCTTAGAGGTGCGGATAACTGCATGACCAAGTGCATATGTCGCATAATCGGCTCACCAACACAATAAATTGGACCTATCGATGCACGAGAGTGATAAGTTAGGACCAGGTTCATACATGATCTACGTGACAGATAGATCATAAATCTAGGTGACAGCCTAGATTACGCTTTGTGCTTAGGATATAGAATGGATGAATTTTATGGGATGGAGGCTGAACCAATTGTTCAACAGACTATATCTATTTTTAGTGAACGAACCCAAGACATTGAATGACATTATTATGAATTGAACATAAAGGAGATATAAGTGAAACCCAGAATCCTAGATTTCCACTCACCATAAGATCTTCATATCTGTTATTACTGTCTAATTAGTTAAACATCTATAACTAGTAGTTTAGAGTAGAATTAAACAATAAAAACCCCTCTTAGGTTAATAATTTGCTATCAATAATTGCACTGTTCGTGATCACTTGTCTCTGTGGGTTCGACCCTTGCTTCCAATTCTATTCTATAATAGTCTTGTCCACTTGCAAGGAAAAAGATTAAATAAAACATCGATCATCTAGCCATTGTGTACCAATTCTGCAGTGGGTTATCAGCAATGGCTTCAAATTCTCCTAGGAGCTCTGTATAGCTAGTTCCTCCGTCAATCATACCCAGAAAACTGTCCCCCATAAAGTCATTACCGAATAAAACCAAGGCATGGTTATTTTTAAAATGATATCTTCCATACTTCTAGCCCTAGTGTCAGCCTCTTTGTCTTTCCCAGAGTGATCATTATTGGGTTGATATGCCCAACCAAACTTTGTAAGATGACTGGCATCCCCACCGATCCAACTAATTTTCTCAGTGTTGACTATAATTTGACTGTCACCCAAAATAGTGTCCCAAAACAGCATGTTGCAACTAAGTTCTTTTATTTAAAAGACATGGCTCCTTTATTCTAGCTGAGTAGGAGTACATATCCTTGATATTGTCAAACTTTCCTGATTTTATCTAGGACAAGGGGTTGTTATCTTTTTTATGATACTGTGATGATCTTATTGTCGATGAGGTCCCGAATGTCATTTTTGAGCAGATAGCATTTGTTGGTGAGATGACCACTACATCGATGATATTCACAATACTGGGAATGTTTCCATGTGCTAGGTAATGGGTTTGGAGGTTTATAATTCTTGAGTGGTTTAAGTTGATCGTGGGCCCATAGCGTTTGAAAAATCATAGACCTCGAAGCGGACAGATCATCATAATGCCTCTTTTCTTGTTCCCTCCTTCCTTTCAGATGGGGTGAGATGTTTGACTGGGGTCTATTCGTCGAATAGCATGACTGTACATCTTCTTCTTGACCTGGGTAGTATTATGCTAGAAACTCATTGTATGTGCTTCTATTTGGGAGGAATTGTTCCTTTTGGTGAGCTTCGTGCAAATTGATTATTCCAATTAGTGTCCCATGGGTCATTTGCTGGGTATAGGTGTTTGAAGGATCATAAGGAAAGTAGTCTTTTTGGTTATGGTAACAGGTGTTTAAGTGAGTGAACTTAGGGCTGGCATTTGAGATGTTTGGTGGACTGGGGTCATGAATGTTTGGAATGATATTGCTTTGGGACACATGGTTAGTGTTTGGTTGAGGCTTGATGTTTTGTTGAACTTTGCAATTTTGAGAGAAGGTACTTTCTGCTGGAATTGAGAAGTTGATTCCTGGAAGAAAGGTTTTATCAGTTGGAGGTTTTGGGTTTTTGATTTGATGAGAAAACTGGGTGAAGATTTCTGCTAATCCTTCCAAAAGATCCCCAACTACTTTGTCTGCGAGTCTTCATACATGAGCATCCAATTCTCTTTTCAACCAATTATGGAATTCAGGATATGGGGCATATCCATGAGCCTCTATCTCTGCTCCAAGAGCAGTGTGTTCATTACTGGTACCCGTAACAGTTTGTTTGTTTTTGGCGGCCATTCTACGTAGATCTGTTTCCTCTGAACTAATATTATACTTTCTGACCTGATCTCTGTGACTGTATCATGTATCAATCGAATAGTGCTATCTCTCCTTTTCCAAATTTGGGCCAGGTTTCTGAGAAACGGGGCTGAAGGTATCAGAAGGGAAGGTTCCAGGATTTTGGTTCAAATACAGTGTGCTTTTATAATTTTAATTATTAATGTTTTTCCTAAAATTGATCGGACAAGCACATGCTTTGTTTTGACGGTTTAGGACTTTTCCTGGAATAATGGAGTCTTTCTCCAGAGTATAGAACCTTCGTATTCAACCTGACTTTTGACTTCCCAAGATTAGACAGATCTTAGGCGAAAGGTCTATACTCTTTCCGGGATCCATCATTCAAATGGTCTAAGAAAAATACCATAAAATTTTTGGTCAACCATTGTGCATATATCTTTATTCATTTACATTTATTTTTGCAACATGTATTGGTCATTAATTTCAAGGTATAAAAATCGATCGGTCCATGAAGTGTCCTAAAAAATTTATATGCTTTTAACGTTGGCTGATGCAGGGCTAGGCTGGCTTCACCCAGTTGGCCCCTCCGTAAGGGGTGCAAGATGTGATAATTTCGGCCTAAGTTCTCTGTAGCCTCTCTTTCGAGATCATAGATACCCGGGCGTGTTTATCGGGTTAAAGGGTAACAGTCGGAATATTTCTACATGAGCGCACGTGTGTGAGTTATCTAAAAAGTAGTAAAGTTTTTTTTTTCCTTTTTGCAGATATAAAGCAGTAATAAACCAATAAAATTTGTCCTGTCTTTTTGTTCATTTTGTTGATTTTCTGGGCTCATTAGTTTGAATCCCCAAAAGGACGGCGCGAGCGAGCGTAATGGTCATTCAGATCAATAAATTGAAAGAAAAGTGGAGAAACTATCTTTTCCTATTTATTTACATTTGGTCCTAATCCCCAAAATAAAAATAACAAAATGAAAGAATATTTACATATCCAATAGGAATAACAAAATTACAGAATAAATTAGAAGAAAGCAAAAATTGCTCCCGCTATCTCCTTTTTTTTTATATATATCTTTTCCGGGTTGCATCAGTACTCAAAATGAAGCTGCTGCAAGATCTCAAGGTTATGCACACACATATATATATATACATAGATATAGAAATACAATGTTTAAGCTGTAAATAAATAAAAATGAGCATATTTAGCCAAAAATCCCAAAATAAACTTTTTATATATACATATATAAAAAAAACAAATTGAGTCTAGCCCTCTATTTTTATTTTATCCATAAAATAAAAATAACGTCCCCAATAGAGTCGCCAGTGTGAGTGCCTCGTTTGGCACCGGTCCGCGCCACTGAAAGGCGAGGTGGTTTCGATACCTTAAAGCGCGTGAAATACACTTGGCCTCAATTGTGGACTCAAAATATATATAACAGAATCGCCACCTTTATTTTAAGGATAAATAGAAAAAAAACCAAATATACCAGAAATGTAAAGGATTCAAAGGTTAAGTTACACAGTGGAAAGGGCTTAGGCACCCAACTCGCCCTTTCGGTCTCAACATGAATATTTGGCTAACTATGCTCTTTTTATAAATTTAACTAACTAAATAAAGCATTTAATATATATATATATATATATATAAACAAAAGAAATAAAGAGAATTATAGCAGCCTCATTTTAGAGTTGTATATAATTCCTATTAATCTTAGGCTATAATAACGACTTATTTTAGTGCTATTTATACCCAAAATTTTAGCATTATAACAACTTATTTCGTGATAGATTATTATTTAAATAGCACTTATTAAAATAGAAAAAATAAATAAATAACTTTAGGGTACGTAACTCTTGAAGAGTGTGGGTTTTATCCCAGACCAACCTCCTTTCTGGCAGGCTTTAGGGTGTGATTGCTCTGTCCTTCAAGGAGATGGAGTCTTTTGTTGTTGTTGTTGTTTGCTGGAATTTGGGCAGCGTAACTGCCTGTTTTTGTTGCTTTCTGCCTCGGGATCCAGGTTGCACAACTGCTTGCTTCTGCTTGATTGTTCTTGTTGAGTCTGAAATCGGGCAGAGCAACTGCTTGCTTTTACTTTGACTTCTAAAATCGGGGAGGGCATGGCAACCGCTCTTTTTGAGGTTTTTGAACTGGTGAAATAGGGCGGAAACTTAGCTAGGTAATTAAGGTTTACTTTGGCCGGAGAGTTTATGTGTTTAGGGGTGATTTTGGCAGCCTAGCGGAGCTTTAGGGTTGATATTTAAACTCAAAGCGTAACTGCTCTCTAATTTCTCTACGGAATTCTCTCCGAAAATGTGTGCACTGCTCTGCTTTTTATAGCAGAAAATTTGAGTTTCCTTCGTTATTAAGGTTCACAAGATATTTTGCTGCGTGCTTTAACTGCTTGTACCATGTTCTGTAGGATTGATGCTAAAAGCTTAGTGCCCCATTGTTTTTCTTATGTTTTTGCACTTTGGCCCCTACAAGTCACTGTTTGTTACTTCTTCTATTCTTTTACATTTTAAACTCTGTAACTTATACATCCGTTAGTCCTTTTTAACAGGTCTTGATATTTTTTGGTATGTCATCAAAACAGGGGTACGAAATTGAGGTGTCTACATTATAATTTTCTAGCTCTTGTCACAAACAAGGTTCACACATCTCGGGATGTTCGATTTGTAGAAAATGAGTTTCCCTATGCTCATCTTAGTGTCACTGATGATCCTCCTTCCCTTCTAAATCTGGACCACGCTCGCTGCCTATCTATTAGCCTACACCTATCCTCAATTCCCCTACGTTTGCCCGTGACCTACACACTAATACCATACCTCAACCTCTCATCAACCTCACTGCTGCCCAGCTTCCAAACCAGTTACCCATCCACGAGTAGCACTTTAGCCCTCCCGTAGACTCATCTTCCCTGACCTCACTGCCTACCATGCCCCCACCTTCCACAACCCCAACTCCAAATACATTCATCACGCAACCACATAACCAAAACCAATTGAACCTACCACTATAGCCCAAGCTCTCAAAGACCCACTTTGGAAACAAACCATGGAGGCTGAAATCATCGCCCTACATAACCTCGGTATATGGGACTTGGTGCCCTCCACCTCTAGCACCAATCTTGTCAAATGCAAATGGGTGTTTCGCACTAAATACAAGCGAAATGACAACGTAGAACGTTATCGTGCTCGCCTTGTTACCAAATGTTTTCAGCAATGCCCCGGAATTGATTATAAGGAGACCTTCAGTCCGGTTGGTAAACCATCTATCATTCGTACTCTACTTCGCCTTGCGATTACTAACAAATGACATCTTCGACAGCTTGATATTAATAATGCTTTCCGTCATGGAACTCTTCACGAGGATGTTTATATGTCTCAACCACTGGATTTTATCAATGTTCGATTACCTAGTTATATCTACAAATTACGCAAGGCAATTTATGGCCTCAAATAGGCACCTCGAGAATGGTATTCTGAGGTGACATATTTTCTTCTTGGTTCGGGTTTTAAAAGATCTAATGCATCCTTGTTCATTATGCATAACCTCTCCCATTTATTTGATTGTCTATGTCAATGACATTATAATAACTGGTCCGCATGCTACTAATCTCGATGCATTCATTACAAGTTTGGCTAGCAGGTTCTCATTGAAAGATCTTAGAGCTCTCTCTTATTTCTTAGGTGTTGAAGTCACTCCCACCCCTCACGGTCTTTTTCTTAGTCAACGAAAATCCATAGTTGAGTTACTCAACCACTTGCATGTGCTCAATGCGAAACCTGTCACGACTCCAATGGTGATTGATCATGCTCTCACTCTCACTTCAGGTGACCCAATAGATAGTACTACAGAGTATAGAATATCTGTTGGTACTCTTTAGTACCTCACACTTACAAGGCTCGATGTTTCCTTTGTTGTTTATAAACTCTCTCAGTTCATGCACATGCCGAGAAGTGCTCACTCGGACGCTCTCAAGCGGCTTCTTCGTTACCTTTGTGGTACACTTGACAAAGGTTTCACAATCATTAATGATTCCTCTGTCGATCTACATGCCTTCTCCGACGCCTATTGGACCAGCAACAAGGATGATCATACATCTATAATGGGTCAAATTGTCTTTCTTGGTCACACTCCAATTACTTGGAGCTCCAATAAACAAAATGCAATCGCACGATCAACCTCTGAAGTTGAATACAAGGCCGTTGCCTTCACCACTGCCAAATTAATTTGGGTTCAAAATCATCTTGGAGAACTTGGAATTCAACGTGTTCATTCCCCAGTCATCTAATGTGACAACTTAGGTGCTACGCACCTCAATGCCAATAGGGTTTTTCACTCACGATTGAAATATCTTGCTCTTGCCTATTACTTTATTCGTGAACAAGTTTAGCAAGGTACTCTACATGTCACTCATGTCTCGACCGGAGATCAACTGGCAGTCTTTCTCACCAAACCTCTTCCTCGATCTCGGCTTGAAATGCTACTATCCAAGTTTGGCCTTTCAGAAAGACCGTCCAACTTGCGGGGGCATGTTGAAGATAAAGCTAACATCTAATATAGTATATTATTTCCCAATACATTGTATCCCACTAGTTATTTATATCTCCTCTTCTTTATCACTTTATGTACATGGAAGGATATATTATTAGATATATATATATACTATATCTTCATTATATGAAAAGATAACTTTTCGGTAACTCTTGTTAGACTTGACGTTAGGGAATCTAAGAAAGCATGCTTATTTGTAGAACATCTTCCACCACAAGGTAATTAATTTGAGGAAAAATTTGTTGATGACGATTTTACGGATCTCATTCTGTAATACGGAGCCCTAAAAAGGAAAAAAAATAAAAGGCTGTTGGATCGGGGGATTATCCATCACAAAGGATCATGGGTTACCCATTAAGGAAATGGGCAATTTGGTGAGAAGGAAGCGGGCTAGAGAGGCAGAAATGTGCTGGGTTTAGAGCTCCAAGGAGGAAGGGATGCAGGTGAGCTGCTTGGAGGGGGCGACGTGGCCGGCTGTTGTGTTGACAACATGCACATTAATGAAATGTTTCCTCTTTTGCTCCAGTGCCCCTCGTTTTCTAACAGTTGCTACCAAAAATTTCTTCCTCCCAAACCTTGCAATTTAATCCTCTGTCAGCTCCGTTAGCCCTCCGTTGGCTTCATTTACCTTAGGATGTTTGAAGAACCCTAAATAACTTTGACCAAACACTAAGTGACACATTTAAAGGCAACCGTAACACATTTAAAGGCAAAAGTTGCACCTTTTGAGTTCAAAAGTGACACTATCAAGGGAATTTTTTTATTATTTTCATTAAAATGCAAAGTGACACTTATAGGACAAGAAATTACACTTTTAATGATAAAAAGTAACACATTTAATGCTAAAAAATGACATTTTTAAGGTCAATAATAACATTTTTTATTTATAAGGTCAAATGACACTTCTAGGGTCAAATGTTACGTATTTAATTCTAAAAAGACACACTTTTAATGTCGTAAAGTGATATTTTAATGTCAAAAGTAATTATTTTTATTTATAAAAAATGAGATATTTTTCAGAGTAAAAGTAACACATTTAAGGTTATAAGTGACACATTTAAGCTAAAAAAGTAACACTTTTTTAGAGAAAAATAATAATTTTCATTAAAAATTCAAAGTGACACTTTTAGGGCCAAAAGTAACAAATTTTATACTAAAAAGTGACACTGTTAATCCTAAAAAGTGACACTCTGTATATATAAATACGAGGGGTGACGCTGTAATTTTTAAAAACTAAAGAATTGCATTGATATTTTTGAATTTTTCCTTATTTAACCTGAATAGATCCATTTTACGGATTAAGATCCGTAAAACCGTTTTACATATAAAACCATTTTACATGAGACCTACTCTTAATTTTATGGACAATATCTAACACTAGTAATATGTTTATTGTCAAAAAGCAATTCATTCAATGTCCATTTCGTCAGGGAGATAGAGTGGGTGGAGTTGTAGATCTCAAAAATAAGAAGGCGAAAAATTAAGCTTTATTTGAATAAATTTATGAAAATAAAATTGTAATGTTTTTTTCAAAAAATAAAGTATTTAAGAGTTTATATTTAAAAAAGTGGATTGGCTCGCAATTTATACTTTAAAGAAAAGAAGATTCAAATCGAGAAAAAATAATTGAGTATAATTAATTGGGGGACAACAACATAAAGGCAATTAATATCTAGTGGCCAATATTTTCTAGGTTGAAGACTAAATAGCATAACAACACCGATATCTTTCTAGGAAATTGTCAAATTGGGGAGAAAGTCCATAAGTTAAATAGTAAAGCTAGCTAGACTTTGAAAAGTCATCGGCTTGGTCTTCTTATTAGACTACTAGGTCAAGTACGAAAATTATATTATTCTTTATTTAAGAGGTTTAATACGGAGTATATAATTTAATCGCCGAAATGACACCATTTATTGATTTAGTGTTACAATTTTGGCACTTTCTATTTTTGCCCTTGAGCACGATTTCTGGTTATATAATCATCTCAAGCTTGTTCATCCTATACTAATATTAATGTAAAAAAAATATCAATTAACAAATCCATATAGACACACTTAAAATAATTTTTTAATTATTATTATCCTTATTATTATTATATTCTCTCTTGATTTCCAAGTCTATTCAACTGTCACCATTGCATTCAAGTGAATTGAAATTTTCAATCTATACACACCGATAAATCTATAATATAATATAGCTTATAGTCGTACATGTGTAATTGACTAAAGCTATTTAGGGGCAGAGATTGATTCTTTTAATAAGATCCTACGGTCATTATCACTCCTCAAGTTCACATGTGTGAACGGCGGTTGAGTAACTACCTCCTCTCGTTTCTCTAACTCCCCCACTATTCACGGTTGGTGGCCACTAATCCTTCCTCCACTAAACTCGCGTCCCTTTTCTTTTCGATATTTTAATTAATCAATTTTATGCAAAAAAAAAAATCGTAAGTTTTGCAATTTAAAATATTTTTTTTCTTTTTAATTGTTATCGTAATTAACTTAATCAATTTATTTTTTGAAACTGAATCTCAATTTAATTTATGTCTAAGTTTTGAATATTTTTATTTTTATTTTTTTCTTTTTAATTGTTATCGTAATTAACTTAATCAATTTAATTTTTTTTCGACCTGCAATTTCGTATACAAATAAATTTTTAAAAAAATCGTAAGTTTTGTAATTTGAAATATTTGTTTTTTTTTCTTTTTAACTGTTATCATAATTAACTTAGACAAATTATAAGTAAATATTAATTAATTTCCACATTATCTGTTTCATTTATTGATAAATGCACAAATTGGTGTCGTGCCATCGGCACGGGCAAGAGTACTAGTATAGTACTACAATATATACTATGTAGGGTAATGAGTACTCCTATATCCATATATATCACAAAATAATACTCCTTCCGTCCCTAAATTATCGTTATCTTTTCCTTTTTCGTCTGTCCCAAAATAATTGTCCAATTTGAAACTTACCTTTTTAGAACATCACTTTTGTCACTTTACCCTTACTTTTTCATCATATTTTAATTATAGGCCACATACACATGGGCTTTAAAGGAAACTACACATTAAATCAATATAAATAATCAAGTCAATTGTTTTTTCTTAAATTGTGCGCTGGATCAACTACGACGATTATTTAGGGACGGAGGAGGGAGTATATTAATTGCATTAAAACCATCACACATGTATTGTTATTCATGCAAGTACTTATATATAGATATACTCCCTCCGTCTCATATATATATATATATATATATATATATGAAATGTATTAGATGTAAAGATATAAGAACCCCACAAACTGTTTCACAATAAAAACACTCACTGATGTCTTAATAATATATATAATACATATTTCTTCTAATGACTAATTATACACACCAAATACACGCCACACACAGCACACACTTCTCTGTCACACATTAAACACTCACCGGTGACTTGATTGATCAATAAAAAAATAAAATATATAAATATGTATGTAAGTCTAATCGGTACATACCTCTTCCAATATATAATGTACCTATATTATATCATGACTCACAGAAACGTCGACATTTCTCTCGATACACACGCAAGAGAGACTTACCTAGACTATGTGTCGTTTCTTTCAATATTTGCTCTCTCTCTGCTGCCGACTTTTCACTTTCTGCCTACTGCTGCGTGTTCTTTTCCTATTGTTCCCGTCTCCTTTTCTCAAAACTTTATTTATATATGTAACACCCCGTGTTCTTGCATGTGCATTGTATGCTTGTCTTCTTGTTTTTCTTGTTGATTGTGCGCATGTTTATCTAGTTTATAAATGTTTTAGAATCATTCATAAGTCGTTCATGAAGCCCTTAACATGTTTAGAATCGCGTATGCTTGTTTGTTGAATCGCCGGTTCGATCGTTTTGATTTTTGGCCTTAGCGATTCCTCTCGTTGCTCGTATTGCCTCTATTTCGTCGTACGAAGTGTTCGTTGAGTTCTTGGCTTTGTATTCAGGTCTTAACCATGTTGAAACAAACCTCTTTCATGTCCAAGTTATCCTAGTTTGATTGGTGTTTGATTGTAGTTTGATTCGTTGATCATTCGTCGCGTGATTCGAGCCTTGTTCTATCTTGTTCCGGGTGTTGTTCGGGTGCGTTTCCGACTTGTTTTGAGTTGGGTTAGACCTTAGAATGGTTGCCCATAAGTTTGGGACCATTTAGGACAAGTTTAGACCAAGTTTTGGAGGTTCAGAGGCCCAGGCGCCCGCCTGGCATCTTGTGAGGCGCCCGCCTCAAGTGCTGGGAGCAATTGCATAATGATCTGAATTGGGAGGCAGCCTCAGAGGTTGAGGCGCCCGCCTGGGAGAGGCTGAGGCGCCCGCCTCAACATCTGGTATGCAATTACGGGATTTTCCCCTGTTTTGAGTTTTGACGTGTAATACCTATCCTACCCTCATTAAACCCCCTCTAAACCCTTCCTAACCACCCATACTTAACCCTAATCATGTCCTAACACTAATTGGAAGTTAATTTAGGTTGGATTAGTGTTTGTTTACCCCTAATCTCTACTAATTGCACTTGAGAAATGTCTTTTGTGCCCTTCTCATTTTGGAAGTATAAATACCCAAGCCTTGGCAAATTTTCAGTAAATCCTCTCATTTATTCACCTTCTTCTTACACTTTAGAGAGAGAGAGAGTTGGGGGCTTGAGTTTTGAGCCCTAGTTTCTTCTTCTTCCTCCGATCTACGAAGATCCCACCGTTCGATTGCCGCCAAACTTCGGATTCTTGACGTGTGCGACGAGAGGAACAACTTCACCGTTTAGATTTTGATTCTCTTGAGTTTTCACTCAAGCTAGGTAAGTTACTCTTCTTCTTCTTTAGTTCTCATTGACCCTAAGGAAACAAAGTTTATGATGTATGAGGTCAATGAGGACACATAATTGCTTCCTATGCCTTCCATTTGAATTTTAAAAGTATGAACTTGCTAGGAGCATGTATAGGATGATTTCTTGCCTTTGGAAGTTTATATTACTCTTTCATCATGTTTAATTGAGGTCTTGAACATGTTAGAAACATGTATTATGTTGTTGATGGAAGTGTTGTTATATGGGAATGCCCTAAATTATGCCTATGTGATATGTTGTGAAAATTGTTATGTGTTATATCCTTAATATTGGACTATATAAGGAACATGGATCTCATTGAAATGTTTTGGGTTAATTTACATCCTTGTTGAACTTAGAAGTGACCTAGGTTGGGTTATGAAGCATATAGCTTCAATTTCCCCAAAATTGGGAATTTAGAGAAAAGACTCAACGGAGTCGACTCTAGGAAAGAATTGAACATGTTGAACTCTAATTTCAATCCCTACGAAGTTTGGACACCGTTTGATTAAGTTTACTCAAATATGAGCTTGATATAATTGTTTGCAAAGTTGTTATGAAGTATTGGTTTTGAGCAATTAATTGCCTTCACATGATTATGGTAGAGATTCATAACCTACTTTGTCGGATGAGTTCGCTCTTGTCGAATTCGGTCCTTAATTGGTTTAAGTCAAGTAAATATCTACTTGTGCATCACATTGAGTCCAGCTGGCATTATTTGGTTTGTTTATTAAGTCAGGGTGGGACGATGCATCGCCTTCACGAATTATGGGATTCGTGCTCGCTATGGATCGCCGCACCCGGGACTTCACACACACCTCCACTGTGGGCCGCAGTGGGGAAGTAGCCCTTTGCCGTATCAATACGTGCCGCATTGGCTTGCTAATGAAATCGAGTAGGTTCTCGGTATGAGTCGATGAATTCACAAAACATCGATGGCACGAACCAGTAACAGAATGTATTGCAGGAGCTACGAAGCGCCCGTGACTATATCATATCCTACTTGTATGATTTATTTTACGTACTTACGTGAAGAATGTGCTAAGTGCTAAATGATGATTATGTATTATAACTGTGATAAATGTCATGCTATAACATGAACATGCATATTTTGGTAACTTACTAAGTCTTTCGACTTACCCTATTTGTTTGCTTTGTTTTCCTTAGATCAAAGCTGAGGAGACGTCCCACGCTAGACTCGCCATACTCACGCTTGGTTGCTTGCGAGCTAGAGGTTGTTCTTTTGGGTTTAGTAGTTAGTCTTTTGTTTGGCAAGGAAGTTGGGAAGCAAGTCATCTAGACTTGACTTTGGGTTTTATTGTTGTAGTAGACTTGATACTTAATATCTTTTGTATGCCGACTTATATGTCGAGCCTGTTTATATGTTGTTGGTTCATCACAGTTCTTCCGCTAAAACTCGTTTAAAGTATTATTGTTGTTGTTGTCTCCGGCATGTTGTGGCCGTTGAGGTTTTATAAGCATGTGTTAATTGTAGGAGTAGTTGTTGGGTTCCGGCTGTAACGTCGCCGATGACTTGTTTATTTTAAGTTGCTTTTCCGGCCAAGTGTAGCCGAGTTGTTATTCGTATGCAATGTTGCGCCACATGAATTTCGTAAATCTACTTGCGCATGCTTGTGTTATTGTCTATTTGGACGGCACGATTCGGGGTCTCGCATTGGGGTCCGGGTCGGGTCGTCACAGTTGGTATCAGAGCTATAGGTTAGCTGTCGGCCAGGATAGGTTCCATGGCCTAGGTGGGTTGGTTATTTGTGTGTTGATTCTAACGTCGAGTGAATTCTTGTAGGGGTTCGATGGTTAATCCTAGGGATGGCAGTGGCCGTGGTAGAGGTAGGCCTAGGAGAGGTCCCACGAGCCTAGGCCGAGGTACCGCCGCAAGAGAATCCGGTGGGTCCGGATATGGCAGAGTTACACCGTAGGTTGATGGCTTTTCTAGCAGGGGCAGGCCAGGAAGGTCAGACTGAGGGAGCACCACCACCACCTCGACAGGAGGAAGTTGTACCACCACCAAGACCGAGGACTGATACCACTCTCCTAGAGAGATTCCTTAAGTTGAAGCCTAGTGCATTTCTTGGGGAGCCGAACCCCAGGGAGGCTGAGTTGTGGATGGAAGAGATGATCAAAGTACTATCTATGTTGGGGTGTACCGATGAAGAGAGAGTCTTGCTAGCGACATTTAAGTTTAAGGGAGCCGCCGAACATTGGTGGAATGTGTTGAAGGAAAGCTGGGAGATGCAACAAGTCCCTATCACTTGGGCTAACTTTCAAAGGGAATTTAAGAATGAATATGTACCGGATGTGGTTCGCAACCAAAGGGAGAAAGAATTCTATAATCTTGAGCAAGGTAACATGACTGTAGCGGAGTATTCCGCGAAGTTCACCGAGTTGAGCCGTTATTGCACGTATTTGATTCCTACTGAAGCACGAAGAACACATAAGTTTGTTAAAGGGTTGAGGACTGAATTTAGGAAGCAGATTCTAGCACTTAAGCTCACTGATTATCGGAGTGCAGTTGATAGAGCTTACGAGGTTGAGCAAGATATTGAGGAGCACCGGGTCAAGAGTAATTCGGGTAATGCACGACAGACTGCTCAGAACACTAATCAAGGGAATAATTCAGGTAGCAGAAGGGGATACCAAGGAAACAGAGATAGGAGAGGTGGAGGCCAAGGTAGGCCACAGTCAGGGAAGCAGGGCAACAACACTCCTTCTTCTCAGGGGCAGCAAGGGTCGCGTAATGAGACCATGATTTGTTCGTTCTGTCAGAAGTCGGGACACACTGCTGATAGGTGTTGGGGAAAGACTGGGAAGTGTTTCATTTGTGGAGACGGGACTCATTTGAGGAAAGATTGTCCCAAGTTTAAGGCCAATCAGTCGGGTAGCGCCGGTCAACAAGCTGGGGCTAAGAGAGATGGGGATGGTAAACCAAAGGTGCAGGGCCGTGTGTTTGCGCTTGATCAGCGCGAGGTTCAGGGGTCTACGGCAGTGATAGGAGGTACTCTTTCTCTATTTGATCATAAGGCTCGAGTTCTCATAGATCCAGGGTCTTCGCATTCTTATGTTGCTTCGCACTTTGTTGGGGAATTATTTGTTGCTGCCTCAACCTTTGCCATACTTGCTTGAAGTGTCTACCCCGCTCGGGGAATATATGCTCGCATCTGAAGTGTTTAAATCTTGTGATGTATTGGTGGGTGACCACACTTTGCATGCGGACTTGGTAGTTCTACCTATACGTGATTTTGATGTGATTCTTGGCATGGACTGGTTATGTGCTTATCATGCTATAGTTGACTGCCATAAGAAGTGGGTTACCTTTTATATGTCGGGTGTGCCTGAGTTTACATTTGTGGGTGATCATGCATCGAGTGACTTGCATTTTATTTCTGCACTAAGGGCTAGAAAATTGCTGTCTCAAGGGTGTTCGGGTTATCTTGCCTGCGTTGTTGATAAGAAGAGGTCTTCGCCGAAATTAGAAGAGGTTCTGGTAGTATGTGAGTTTCCCGATGTGTTTTCTACCGACCATGCTATGCCACCCGATAGAGAACTAGAATTTTGTATTGAGCTTGTTCCGGGGACTTCACCGATTTCTAAGGCACCGTATAGAATGGCGCCATGAGCTTAGGGAGTTGAAAACTTCGGTTGCAAGAACTCTAGAGATTGGCTTTATTAAACCGAGTGTGTCGCCTTGGGGCGCACCGGTCCTATTTGTGAGGAAGAAAGATGGGAGTTTGCGGTTATGCATAGATTATCGTGAATTGAATAAGGTGACCATTAAGAATAAATACCCACTACCCCACATTGACGATCTTTTTGACCAATTGCAAGGTCTATTGTCTATTCTAAGCTTGATTTGAGATGGGGTTACTACCAATTGAAGGTTAGAGAGGAAGACATTCCGAAGACAGCTTTTCGCACTAGATATGGGCATTTTGAATTCGTGGTGATGCCGTTTGGGCTGACGAATGCGCCAGCGGTGTTTATGGACTTAATGAACCGTGTCTTTCATAGCTATCTTGATTGTTTCGTGGTAGTCTTTATTGATGACATCTTAGTGTATTCGAAATCTCGGGAGGAGCATGAGAAACACTTGAGGGCTGTCTTGTCTATTCTTCGGAGAAAACTTGACTTTATGCGAAGTTTAGTAAATGTGCCTTTTGGCTTGAGGAAGTATCCTTCTTGGGGCATATCATTTCTAGCACCGGAGTAGCCGTTGATCCTTCTAAGGTTGAAGCGGTGATGAATTGGAAGAGACCTAGTTCAATTACCGAGGTTCGGAGTTTCTCGGGTTTAGCGGGTTATTACCGAAGATTTATTGAGGGATTTTCTCGGATCGTGACTCCTATGACGAGATTGACGCAAAAGAATGTGCCTTTTGTTTGGAGCGAGAAATGTGAGGCTAGTTTCCAAGAGCTTAAGAAGCGGCTGACGTCGGCACCTATTTTGGCTTTGCCTAGTGGAGGAGATAATTTTGTGATTTATAGCGATGCTTCTAAGGAAGGTTTGGGTTGTGTTTTGATGCAAAATGGAAGAGTTATCGCCTATGCGTCGAGGAAGTTGTCTATTCATGAACAGAATTACCCGACACACGATTTGGAGTTGGCTGCGATTATTTTCGCGTTGCATAAATGGAAACATTACTTATATGGGGCTAAGTTTGAGATTTTCACCGACCATAAGAGTTTGAAATATTTATTTTCTCAAAAGGAGTTGAACATGAGGCAAAGAAGATGGATGGAGAAATTAAAAGACCATGATTGCACTATTTTGTATCATCCGGGGAAGGCAAATGTGGTAGCGGATGCCTTGAGTAGGAAAGTTCACATGTCTTGTATGATGGTTAGAGAATGGAAGATGTTGGAAGATTTGCGAGATTGGGGTCCTAGTGTTTATGATAAAGGTGTGATTTTCGCAAATGTTAGGTGCTACACCGGTGTTGTTTGGGAAGATTAGAAGCGCAAAGGAATGATCCGGAGTTGAAGAAAATTATGGATGGGTTTGGTGAGAATGTATCGCTGATTTTGTGATTAATAGTGAGGGTACTTTGACATTTCGAGGTAGAATTTGTGTTCTGCTAATGATGAATTGAAGAGGTTGGTTCTCGATGAGGCTCATAAAGCGAGGTATACCATTCACAGGGAGCACGAAGATGTATTTAGATTTGAAAAGAAAATTTTGGTGGAAAGGCATGAAGAGGAAATGCGGAGTATGTGTCAAAGTGTTTGACTTGTCGGCGGTTAAAATTTGAACATCGAGGCCTGCGGGATTTCTACAACCACTTGAGATTCTGAATGGAAATGGGAGTTCATTACTATGGATTTTGTGACGGGGTTAGGAGAGATTTAATGCGGTTTGGGTTATAGTCGACGGGTTGACTAAGTGCACACTTTATTCCGATAGCTATCACTTATTCATTGACTCGGTTAGCGACTTTGTATATTCGAGGAGATCGTGAGACTTCATGGCATACTGTTAGTATTGTGTCAGATAGAGATCCGAGGTTCACATCTAGATTTTGGAAGTCGTTGCGAGGAAGCTTTGGGGACCAAATTAGACTTCGATCTGACTTTTCATCATGAAGCGGATGGTCGGTCCGAGCGATTGATTGATTTTGGAGGATATCTTGCGAGCTTGTGCTGAGTGGATTTCAAGGAAGGGGGATTCTCACTTTACCTTTAGCCGAGTTTGCGTATAATAACAGCTACCGAGTATCAAGATGGCGCCGTATGAAGCTTTGTATGGGCGTAAGTGTAGATCACCAATTTGTTGGGATGAAGTTGGAGAAGCGAAACTTTGGGGTTCCGAGGAGTTAGTGCAAGTCGGTTGAGAGCGTGAAGTTGATTAGAGATCGCTTTGCGCACCGCTCAAAGTCGACAAAAGAGTTACGCTGGACAATCGAAGACTGATCTTGAGTTCCAAGTGGGAGACTACGTGTTCTTGAAGGTGACAGGAGAGGTACGAAGAGATTCGGCAAGAAAGGGAAGCTTACACCGAGGTACATTGGCCCATTCGAGGTTCTTGAGAGAGTTGGGTCCTTAGCGTATCGAATTGCATTGCCACCTTCACTTTCGGAGACTCATAATGTCTTCCATGTTTCCATGTTGCGAAAGTATTTGAAGGATGAGTCCCGTGTACTTGAGTATGAGGAGATAACATTTGAGCCGGATATGTCCTATGTTGAAAAGCCCGTGAAGATTTTGGATACCAAAGAGCAAGTTCTACGAACCAAAAGAATCCCCTTAGTTAAAGTTCTTTGGAGAAACCACAACATTGAAGAAGCGACTTGGGAAGCGGACGGAAGCGGAGATGCGCTTGAAGCATCCACATTTGTTTGATGAACTTGGTAAGAATTTAGGGACTAAATTCCTAAAGGAGGGAGAGTGTAACACCCCGTGTTCTTGCATGTGCATTGTATAGCTTGTATTCTTGTTTTCTTGTTGATTGTGAGCATGTTTATCTAGTTTATAAATGTTTTAGAATCATTCATAAGTCATTCTTGAAGCCCTTAACATGTTTAGAATCACGTAAGCTTGTTTGTTGAATCGCCGGTTCGATCGCTTTTGATTTTGGCCTTAGCCACCCTCGTTGCTCGTATTGCTTCTATTTCGTCGTATCTAAGTGTTCAAGTGAGTTCTTGGCTTTGTATTCAGGTCCTAACCATGTTGAAACAAACCTCTTTCATGTCCAAGTTATCCTAGTTTGATTGGTGTTTGATTGTAGTTTGATTCGTGATCATTCGTCGCATGATTCGAGCCTTGTTCTATCTTGTTCGGTTGTTGTTCGGTGCGTTTTCCGACTGTTTTGAGTTGGGTTAGACCTTAGAATGGTCTGCCCATAAGTTTGGGACCATTTAGGACAAGTTTAGACCAAGTTTTGGAGGTTCCAGGCCCGTGCGCCTCGGCCTGCACCTTGTGAGGCGCCCGCCTCAAGGCTGGGAGCAATTTCAAAACGACAAAACTGGGAGGCACTGTGAGGTTGAGGCGCCCGCTCGGGAGGCCGAGGCGCCAACATCCTGTATGCAATACGGATTTTCCCTCGTTTTGAGTTTTGACGTGTAATACCTATCCTACCCTCATTAAACCCCTCTAAACCCTTCCTAACCACCCATACTTAACCCTAATCATGTCCTAACACTAATCGAAGTTAATTTAGGTTGATTAGTGTTTGATCACCCCTAATCTCTACTAATTGCACTTGAGAAATGTCTCAGCCTTTCTCATTTTGGAAGTATAAATACCCAAGCCTTGGCAAATTTTCGCAAATCCTCTCATTTATTCACCTTCTTCTTACACTTTTTAGAGAGAGAGAGAGAGTCAGCTTGGAGTTTCGAGCCCTAGTTTCTTCTTCTTCCTCCGATCTACGAAGATCCCACTGCTCGATTGCCGCCAAACTCGGATTCTCGACGTGCGATTTAGAACAACTTCACCGCTTAGATTTTGATTCTCTT
>CM028377.1:158442278-158489371 GCA_013146195.2 Codonopsis lanceolata | reverse complement strand
TTGATGTGTGAACTCACTAGATATCATGGAGTAGGATCATTTAATTGAAATGATGATTTATAAAATGGGTATATGACTATGTTGAGTGTTATGGATTTTAAGGCTTGGGAATCAGCTTGGATGATTTTGGAAATTTGTTATAATTTGAATTAAATGTATGAAATATGTATTGAATGAGATATTAAGACTAATGGAGTCATTATAGGTTCAATTAGATGTTAGTGAGCCTTGGGAAATCTGATGTTCGGGTTTGGTTGGTTTGATTGTAGTACCGAGCATCTCGGTGTGTCCCGTTGTGACACACGATATAGAGGCTTATTGGGGATTTACTTAGGCGTTCTCGTTGAGCACGAGGAGCATTAGAAACCATCCTATGATCTCGCATATCTTTAAGAAATGATTATTTGAATGAGTTCTCTCTTGAGGTTTGCGTGCATGAAAGCACTTGCGAGGTTATGACTACGGGATTTTGGTACCCTTGAGATTGGTTTTGAGGATGTCAATTATATCTGACGGTTAGGACTATGGTTGATGCATTTATGCTTTTATGAATAGACTAAACACTAAGTCTTGATTTCTGATTCTTGGAGCTAAATAATAGTCTTTGTTTCATCCCAGAGAGAGGGTATAGTAGACCTCGTATTATGATTTCTTGAGCTTATATGCTACTTTTGATTGGGTGATGACTTGAGGATTATGAGTACCTCAATATGGTTCTTGGACTAAACTTATAAGTTAGTTGGATTTGTTAACTACGTGCAAATATGTGCATTGTTCAATTGGTGTGTAGAGGCTTTATGACCTACTTGAGTTATGAGTCCGCCCTTGTCGGACTTGAGTTCTTGTTGAGCATGCGAGTAAATATCTACTTGTGCATTGCATAAAGAGTCAGTGGCATTATTTGGATTGGTTTTTATATGTCGAGGTAGGAATACATCGCTACGAATCGTAAGATTCGTATCCGCTATGGATCGTCGTACCTGGGACCTCACACACCCTCCACTGTTGGCCCCAGTGGGGAAGTTAGCCCATCTCGTAACCAATAGAGCGTGTGGATTATGCTAAACTAGACTGAGAAAGGGCTGCCTTTGAGGTACGTAGCCTTGAGTATCGATGTATCAATCACGTGCATCGTGTCACAAACCGATTAACATTATTGTATGGGAACAACAAGCGGCACTATTTGGGTATCTTCTCTATCCCTTATGTGGCTTACTATAAGCACTTATATGAAAAATAATGTGCTATGTGGTTTACGAAGTTTACGTACTTTGATGACTTAGCATATTTTCATTGTTGGTATACTAATATGATACTATGATTCTTCTATAAGCTTATGCATTATGCCATGACACGCCATGCTATGCCATACTGAGATGCATTTAGTAACTACTTTGGGTCATTATGACTCACTTCGTGTGTTTGTTTTCATAGTTGTGCGGTGAGCCCGTTAGTCTTGCGTTGAAGCTATGGGTGCATGTTTGATAGCAGTGGTCTAGGGCAATAGCTTGGAGTTATTATTATTATTGTATTCATCATCTTGTGAGACAAGGATGTAAAGTTATGTAAACTTTACTTGGGTAGTTATGTTAGTATTTTATTATAGTATTATTTTGGGAGCCGACATGTTTGGTCGAGTTGTTGTAATTATTTAGAAGTTATTCTGTTGTCTTCCCGAGCAAGGTTTTAGCTCGCGTATTCTAGTATTGTGTTATAGTAGTTTCTATCTCCGTCAACTTTAGTCGTGAACGAATTGACAGGGTCTTTAGTAACACTTCATGGCTGGACTCTTTTTCTAATTCATCGGTGGAACATCTAAACCGAACTTGCTCTTCGATCATAGCCCTTTATTGTTTCAGTTCTCTAAGTCGAGCTCGGAAGTCCTCTTTCGGGTTTCTAAGCGTTTGGACCAGCCATGCAACCTTGTTAGACATTGTGGCGCTTGGGATATTCTACGTTGAGGCGTCCGATGGTCTATTTTGCCAACAAACTGAAATATCTGAAGCTTCGCAGTGTGGAATAAAAGCGATTTTTGGAAACATTTTTTTTAGATGTTAAAGTGGCTGAAGAGGCGGTTCTAGAACAGGAGTTATTCTTCGAGCTCAATACTTCTAATGAGAACCGGTCTAATCTGATGCAAGCTCAAGCTCAACTTCGATTGGCTTTATCTCGTGAAGAAGCTTTTTGGCGACAAAAATCTAAAATCAAATGGTTTAAGGATGGGGAGGGTAACTCAAAACTTTTTCACTCTTCTGTTCGGCAAGCTCAGCGTCGTCTTCATCTTCATTCTATTTGTAACATGGAAGGTACTCTCCTTACCAATGTTGAAGACATTAAAAATGGGGTTGTTGAATATTTTAGTTCTCAACTACAAGTTGTTTCTCCTCCAATGCATGGCGACCTTAACATGATTCTCGGCTTGGTCTTGGAGGTGGAATCATGATCTTATATCTACCCCTTCTTTGCAAAAATCGGACTCTAGTGTCGGCCTTAGCGTGATAGCGCTTCAGGTCCTGATGGGTTCACTGGCCATTTTTTCACCACTTGTTGGGATATTATCAAGCTAGATCTTCATGAAGCAATCAAGGAATTTTTTGCTGGGTTCTCGCTCCCCAGATCTTGGTCTAGCACTCTCATTGCCACTATCCCGAAAGTTGAAGCTCCTTCTTCTTTCAAAGATCTTAGACCTATCAGTCTTTGTAATTTTTTGTAATAAGATAATCTCTAAAATTCTGGCTTCTCGTCTGGCAAAGATAATGCCTTATATTATTTCCCCCAATCAAGGTGCTTTCACCAAAGGTAGAGTCATCCAGGACAATGTTCTTCTCGCTCAGGAGTTGTTTTTCAGTTTGGGTAAGAAAATTTCAGGCTCTAATGTTGTGTTGAAACTGGATATGGCTAAGGCTTTTGACAAAGTTTCCTGGGTATTCCTCATTCAAGTTCTTCGAAAGTTCGGCTTCCATGAAGTGTTTATTGATTTTGTTTGGAGACTTATCTCGGATAATTGGTTTTTCAGATTACGGTAAATGGTGATGTGGCTGGTTTCTTTCCCTCTAAGTGTGGTCTTCGGCAAGGCGATCCTCTATCTCCAAGTCTCTTTATTATTGCTTCAGAAGTTTTCGGCCTTGATCGAATATGTTGCACAATGAGAACCCGGCCTTTGTTATTCTTCTTGGCGGTTGCCTATTGTTTCTCATCTCGCTTTGCGAGATGACATCGTTATATTTTGTAATGGCAGCCATCACTCTGCGAGAAAGCATACAAATTTTATTGCCGATTACATGTGCGTTTAAATTCGCTTGTTAATTATGACAAGAGCCAAATTTTTACTAACCCCTCTCTCTCTTCCACCCGAGCAGCAAGCCTAGTTTCCTCTTCAGGTTTTCAATTGGGCACGCTGCCTATGCTTTATCTGGGTTGTCCTATTTATTTTGGTAGGCGTACCAAAAGATTATTTGATCCTATAACTCTCAAGTTACAATAGAAAATCGATTCTTGGATTGGTTCCTTTCTCAATCAGGCTGGCCGAATCACTCTCATCAATCATGTTCTCCAATCTGTAACGGCATATCTTTTTGCTTCTCTTGCTCCTCCAGTGGCGGTTATCAAATCTATTGAGAAGTTTTTTGCGAATTTCTTCTGGGGCAATGTTGAGGGTCGATTCAAAACCCACTGGACTGCTTGGCATACACAACATGCCTTGAACAATCAGGGGGTATTGGTATTCCTTCCTTAATTTCCTTGGTGAAGGCCTTCTCTGTTAAGCTGTGGTGGAGATTTCGAACGGTAGATGATCTTTGGTCTCAATTTCTTCGGGCTAGATATTGTAAATCCACTCATGTGGTTGTTTCCTCTAGTAATGGATCCCATATTTGGAAGCGGCTTCAGGATATTAAATTGCTGGCGGAGCCGAACATAGGCTGGATTGTTGGCTCTGGAAATATATCTATTTGGTTTGATAGTTGGATTCCAAATCAATGCCTCTCCTCCCCCCCTTCGAATTGTGCTGTTGATAAAGTTCGAGACTTGTTTGATGATAATGGTCTTCTGCTTCCTGTTGCTAAATCTCTCTTGCCCGAAGCTGCTCTTCAAGAAATTTCTAGTAGCCATATTTCTATCTCGACGCAGCCTGATAAACCTTTCTGGAGGGGTACTGCTTCAGGTAAATTCACGCTATCTTCTGCGAAAGAGTTGATTGCTCCCGTTTCTCCTTCTACCTTGTCTGCTAAATTTATATGGCACAAGTTCCTCCCAAAACGCATTAGTATATTCATGTGGCGATTATTCATGGGACGGCTTCCTATCGATGAGGGGCTGCTCAAAAAAGGTTTTAAGCTGGCCTCAAAATGTGCATGTTGTTCTCATCCCCAAGTGGAATCATTCTAGCATCTCTTCATTCTCAGTGAAGCCGCGGTTCTTACTTGGAAAGCATTTATCCCTCATGGTATTTCTCTTAATGGCTCTTCTGCTCAGCAACGTTGCATGGCCAACTGGTGTTTGGCCAAGTCTGCTTCTCTCATTCTTCTGCCCTCCATCATATTGTGGAACATTTGGAAGTATCGAAACGGAGTGATCTTTGACGGAAGCTGTAAGCCTTATTCTCAGATTCCTTTTGCGGTTGATCATGACCTTTATTGCATTTTAAGTGCATGGAATTTCTTTGGTTTTCGGCAAACTCAAGGTCTCATTTACTCTTATGCAACTCGCAAGAAAGTGATTGTTCGGGCTGTCCATTGGTCCAAGCCTCCTCCTGGTTATCTTAAACTTAACTCCGACGGGGCTTGTCGTGGAAATCCAGGTAACAGTGGCGGAGGTGGTGTTGTTCGGGATTGCAATGGATCTGTTGTTTATGCGTATAGCTCGTTTTATGGGCAGTCTTCTTCTTCTGTTGCTAAAGTAAGAGCTTTATTCCAAGGTACTTGAGTGGATTCATAGGCATGGCATCCGTAATGTGTTGGTTGAAATAGACTCTAAAGTCATTTGTGATATGATCAATAAAGCTCACTCCCCTCCTTGGTCCTTGGCTTACTTTGTCCAGGATATTGGTTTGAAGCAGCAAGACTTGAATTTCTTTGTTAACCACTGCTTTCGCGAAGCAAACTTTGTTGCTGATGGATTGGCTAATTTGGCTATAGACTCTGCTAGTAACTCTAATTTTAATTCGGCCTGGGATCTTCCTCGCTCTATCAAGTCTAATGTAATTCTAGATGCTCAAAGCACGGCTAGGATTAGAGTATCTTCTTAGTCTCTTTTCCTATTTTATTTCTTTTGAGGTAAGGCTCCTTTGTCCCCCCCGTTCAAAGGGTAAGGCTGGTTGTCCCCCTTAAGTTTGTACATCTTTTCTTTATTTAAATAAAATCTCGCATGTGCCGCCCTGCTTCTATTCAAAAAAAAATTAATCTCTTATTCTTTTAGTTGATTTGTCCCTCCGGCATGTTATAGCCGTTGAGTGGTTGTTTATCAGGTTGGGTTCTTATTGGTTCACCGGCCTTTGATTGTCGATGGTTTGTTGCCCGTGCGCAATGTTGCGTCACGCGCATCGTAGATTTGTCGAGAGATAGTTATATCTCAGCCTTGCGTTCCTTGTTTAGGATTAAAAGCTTGGGTTCCACTTATGATTTGCTTCCGCAGATTTTAGTTTTGGTTGTTCTGTTTTGCCGTTACGGCTTTAGATTCCTGTTTCGAGCTAGTCGGCTCATTGTTTTTGACTTGCACCATTACGCTTAGCAGGTGCTTGTCCGTCTCATAGCTTGTCTTGGTGGCACGACCTTTGGATTCTGCATTGGAGTCCGGGTCGGGCTGCCACAGTTGGTATCAGAGCTATATGTTAGCTATTTCGCCAGGATAGGTTCCTTGGCCTAGTTTGGGTTGGGTTTATTGTTGAGTTATTGATGCTGAGTGTTCTTTGTAGGCGTATTATGTCAAGAACTTGGCGTGGAGCTAGTTCTAGTAGACTTCGTTCGAGCACAGCTCGTGGTGACGAGAGAGGGGAGAACGTTAATTGTCCGCGTGTGACTCCTCAACAGATGTTTGGATTTGAAGACGATTCTACTATTCTTGAGAAATTTTTGAAGTTAAAACCGGAAAGTTTTGATGGAGAGCCAGATGTTGCTAAGGCAGAGCGTGGCTAGAAAGCATAGGAAGATCTTTGCAGTTTTGGGTTGTACATCAGAAGAGATGGTGGCCTTAGCGGTGTTTAGATTGGATAGTGTGGCTGAGCATTGGTGGCTTGAATTATGAGATCACTGGAGACAGCATGGAGTGCCTCGTGTGTGGTAGAACTTTGTCATGGAGTTTATGGTACGGTTTATTCCGGCAGTAATTCGAGAAAGAAGGGAGATGTAATTCCTAGCGTTAGAACAAGAAGATATGACCGTGGCTCAGTATTCAACAAAGTTTGCAGAATTGGCTCGTTATTGTAGTTACTTGGTACCAGAAGAGGCTAGGAAGACTGAGCGGTTTGTAAAAGGCTTAAGGATGAAATATCGTAGGCAGCTCGTTCCGTTACAGCTTACGGATTACCAAGGGGCTGTGGATCGTGCGTATGCAATGGAGTTAGATATCGAGGATAATACTCATGAGAGAACCTCAGAGACTATTAGGACTGATAATTTTACCTCTAGACGGAGACGACGAGGTGACGAGTTGACATGTAACTTTTGTAAGAAAACAGGACACGCCGAGGATAGGTGCTGGGGTAAATCAGGAAAATGCTTTGTTTGTGGCGGCGATCACGTTCGTAAAGATTGCCCGAGGAGGAGAGTTAGTCGGTCTGGGAGTACTAGTCAACAATCCAGTGGCTCCAAGAGAGATGGTGATGGTCGGCCTAGAGTTTGAGGTCATGTGCACGTGGCGGTTGGCCATTGCGAAGTTTTGAAACCTATCCGAAATAGGAAGGTATATTCTCGTATATATACTATACTGTTGCTACCATTATTGTTATTATGAGTATGAGTTTAAATCGGTAGCTCATGTGCATTCATACATACATTACATGGTGTATTGAGTATTATTGGTTATTTGTTTGATCGGGGATAATACCCCAATGTGAGATCGACATATGATATGGTTTGTTTTGTGAATTTCCGGTAGGTAATCGCACGTGTTGTGTGGGTTCATGCGTAATCTATATATGAGGGACTATACGGTATATAAAGAGTATTGGTGATGGATTCATGCTATGACGATAAGTAATCAATGGTATTTTGTAGTTATAGTTTCGTTGGCCTATATTAAGAACCATAGTGTGAATATATGTATAAATATAAATATATATGAAGCATGAATTATATGTTGATACTTATCGGTTTGGTATGATGTTTGTATATTCTATAAAGATATGTTTTATGTAATGAATAATATAATACTGTATTATTGTTAGTGGTTATTATGCGAGTAGGATATACACTCGACTTGTGAGAAGGTTAAAGGTTGCGATTTAGAAGATAATCACGGTTGCACGGGAGTGTATGACGCCTCACCGCGAGTATTGAGACGTTAATGTTGCGATAGGATGCTTAGAGTAAGTGTGGTTGTAGACTTGGTCTAGAGCTTTAGAAAGGATGGTCTTGCGGAGAGTAGACGCTACGGGTGTTAGAAGGCGTGTCGGGTTCTTGTAATTTCTAGTGAATTATCTTGGTTGAGTGTACTAGGTACACGAGTTTTGTGATAGCTATGATTGTTGTTTGCCAAGGTAATAGACCTTGTTACTTGGTTTGATTTTATTTAGTTATGTGCATTAGTTGTAGGAAACACCTATTTGATGCATTTACATTTTTAAAATATTAAATTCTCATTTCATAATTATTATCTCTTGTTCATTCATTTCATTAGCATAGGGGACTGTTTGAAGGATGCTTAAAATTTTTTATTCATGAACCTTCGCATCCTTACGACGGAAACTTTTGAAGCTAATTCAGCAGGTACCCTGAATTGGTGACCAAAAGGCATTCGTCGTTGGACTAGGATTGGTAAGAATTAAGTTAGAAATTGACTATACCCGATACCAAATGGAATGGACAGAAATGGAATGACTTTTCAAAACATTTCAATTATGTGCTCTTATGTGTTCATACCCGTGATTAGGAAATCGCGAGTGTGATTTGCATTGTCTAAATGTTAATTTAATTATCTCTACCATGTTTGCGAATTGCTCCATAGGCAATTATTATTTCTTTTAACTTAGAACCTCTTGTGCTTGAATTTCGTGTTGAACCCCGAGACAAATAGTTTCGGAAGTTGGATATTGAAGTGTCCTTGAATGTGTTTTTCATGTTGAAATCTGGGGTTTCACTCACATGATTGGCATAGTGCTGTTCGTATGTGTATTTACGACTCAAGTATGGGTCATAGTATTTTCAATCGTAATTGTTCGATGTTATTGTGTCTATTGAGTGTTCGTGGACTTTTGAATTTGGATTATTGTAGTTCGACCTTCGTGTGCTTGGTCTAGTATATGGTGGTAGACTCGAAGATTTGAGTCCAGGTCGGTGGTTTCGAGATCGAGTGTTCGCCTGGGATTAAGAGACATTGTAATCGTTGTCTCGAAGTATCGTGGTTGAGTGTTGATCTAACATTGGCTCGTGTTACGGTTTAGAATTCGGGACGAATTCTTTTAAGGGGGAGTGAATGTGGCACCCCGATCCTTCGTTAGTTTGGTTTGCGTACCATACTCGTATTTCTCCCTTTGTTGATGATATGTTTGGTTTGCGAGAGAGTCTAGATGTGTTTGAGAGACCACATTAGGACCAAACCACTATTAAGAGAGGCCATATAGTTGTTGACTTGCTAAAAGTCACAAGTCGTGACTCGACGATAGTCGGAATGCGACGCGATTGAGAGTTTGCTTGCGTTTTACGTTCGAGACCTTGGTTTGATCCTAGACCTCTACATGATGATTGATTAACATGTTTAGATGTATTAGACTTCAAGTTGGAGGTGTTCCTTAAGTCTATCGATGATTTGGAAGCTTTGGAGATAGCAATCGTCTCTATCGCGTAGTTCGGGGATTGAGTCGCGTAATCGTCTCTCCTTTGGAGTTCTTATTTCCCTAGTTGTTATTCAACTTTCTAGAAGTATTCAAGCTTCTTCATTAGCCCTTAGACTTTCCTTAAAGTCTCCTTTCATTGCTCGTTCAATTGCTAGTTCATTCGTCGTTTCGGTTGCACGTTGTTGCACCTCTTCCCGGTTTCGCTCCGAGTTATTTCGGGAGTTGTTTGTGGGTGTTCTATGGGAGTTATAGACCTACTTTGGTTGGGGTTTGAACCTTGTTTGATTTGGTTATGTGTTTGAGGTCACTTGGGATTGAATTCTAAGTTATTTTTGGTCAGGAGGCTTGCGGTCGCAAGGGGGAAAGACCTTGCCCCCGCAAGGTCAACAAAAGAAAATCACCAAGAGGGGCTGGAGAGCTTGCGGTCACATGCTCTAGGACACCTTGCGACCACAAGGTGCCCCGACCCTGTTTTGCCCTGTTTTGATATTTGACGAGAAATACCTGTCCTACCCTCATCAAACCCCCTCTAAACCCTTCCTAACCTCCCATACTTAGCCCTAAACATGTCCTAACATTAGTTGGAAGTTAATTAAGGTTAGATTAGTGAGTGATTACTCCTAATCTCTACTAATTGTACTAGGGAAATCCCTATTGTGCCCTCCTTATTTTTGGGGGTATAAATACCCAAACCCATTTGAGAATTCAGAAATTCTCTTCATTTCTCCCCATCCTTCATACGTATTAGAGAGAGAGAGAGAGAGAGAGAGAGAGTTCTTGGGGGTTTTGAGCCCTAGCCTCCTTCTTCCTTCGACCCACAAAGATCCAACCGTCGGATTGCCTTCAAACTTCGGATTCGTGAAGCCCTCGACGAGTAGAACAAGTTCACCGATCGGATTTTCGTTCTTTGGAGTTTTCATCCGAGCTAGGTAAGTTACTTTCTTTTGATTTTGGTTCATTGGCCCTAAGGAAAACAACCTATGTGCTATTTGTGGGCAATGAACACTTGATATGCTTTGTATGCCCATTTTGGGGATTTTTGGAAGTATGAACTTGTTAGGAGCATTTGTAGAATGGCTTCTATGATTGTTGAAGTATATGATTACTCTTCATCTTGTGTTTCTAGGATTATGAGCATGCTAGAAATCATGTCCACAAGTTATTTGGGTTTATTGTAGAAATATGTCTATGTTTGGGGCTTTGGATGTGTGAACTCACTAGATATCATGAGTAGGATCATTTAATTGAAATTATGTGATTTATAAAATGGGTATATGACTATGTTGAGTGTTATGGATTTTAAGGCTTGGGAATCAAGCCCGGATGATTTTTGGGAAATTTGTTATAATTTGAATGGTGTGTTAATTTGGGGATGTATGAAATATGTATTTAATGAAATGTGATATTTAGACTCAATGGAGTCATTATAGGTTCAATAAGATGTTAGAAAGCCTTAGGTTGAAATCCTACGATGTTCTGGTTTGGTTGGTTTTGATTGTGAGTACCCGAGCATCTCGAATTGTGTCCCGTTTGTGACACCCACGATATAGAGGCTTATTGGGGATTTACTTAGAGCGTGCTCGTTAGAGCACGGAGCATTACAAACCACCCTATGATCTCGCATATCTTTAAGAAATGATTATTTGAATGAGTTCTCTCTTAGGGAATTTGGTCGCGTGCACATGAAAGCACTTGCGAGGTTATGACTACGGGTTAGTTTTGGTACCCTTGAGATTGGTTTTGAGGATGTCAATTATATACAACGGTTAGGACTATGGTTGAGTCTGTTATGCTTTTATGAATAGACTAAACACTAAGTCTTGATTTACGGTTGTTCTTAGACTAAATAATAGTCTTTGTTTCATCCCGAGTAGAGGGCTATAGTAGACCTCATATTGTGATTTCTTGAGCTTATATGCTACTTTTGATTGGGTGATGACTTGAGGATTATGAGTACCTCAATATGTGGTTCTTGGACTAAACTTATAAGTTAGTTGGATTTGTTAACTACGTGCAAATATGTGCATTGTTCAATTGGTGTGTAGAGCTTTATGACCTACTTGATTTGATGAGTCCGCCCTTGTCGGACTTGGTTCTTGTTTGAGCATGCGAGTAAATATCTACTTGTGCATTGCATAAAAGTCCAGCTGGCATTATTTGGATTGGTTTTATATGTCAGGGTAGGACGATACATCGCCTATACGAATCGTAAGATTCGTATTCGCTATGGATCGCCGCACTGACCTCACACACCTCCACCGTTGGCCCTGGGGAAGTTAGCCCATCTCGTAACCAATAGAGCGAGTGGATTATGCTAAACCAGACTGAGAAAGGGCTGCCTTTTGAGGCGTAGCCACTGAAATTGTGTATTGCAGGAGCAACACAACGGCACTATTTTGGTATCTTCTCTATCCCTTATGTGGCTTACTATAAGCACTTATATGAAAAATAATGTGCTATGTGGTTTACGAAGTTTATGTACTTTGATGACTTAGCATATGTTCATTGTTGGTATACTAATATGATACTATGATTCTTCTATAAGCTTATGCATTATGCCATGACACGCCATGCTATGCCATACAGATGCATTTAGTAGCTTACTGGGTCATTATGACTCACTTCGTATGTTTGTTTTCCTTAGTTGTGCAGTGAGCCCGTTAGTGCGCGTTGAAGCTACGGGTGCATGTTTGATAACAGGTGGTCTTCCCGGCAATAGCTTGGAGTTATTATTATTATTGTATTCATCATCTTGTGAGACACGGATGTAAAGTTATGTAAACTTTATTTGGGTAGTTATGTTAGTATTTTATTAAAGTATTATTTTGGGAGCCGACATGTTTGGTCGAGTTGTTGTAATTATTTAGAAGTTATTTCGTTGTCTTCCCGAGAAGGGTTTTAGCTCGCGTATTCTAGTATTGTGTTATAGTAGTTTCTATCTCCGTCAACTTTAGTCGTGAGATTTTGGTTTAGTTGTCTAGTATTTAATCTCCTATTCTTTTAGTTGATTTGTCCCTCCGGCATGTTATAGCCGTTGAGTGGTTGTTTATCAGGTTAGGTTCTTGTTGGTTCACCGGCCTTTGATTGCCAATGGTTTGTTGCCCGTGCGCAATGTTGCGTCACGCGCATCGTAGATTTGTCGAGAGATAGTTATCTCTCAGCCTTGCGTTCCTTGTTTAGGATTAAAGGCTTGGGTTCCACTTATGATTTGCTTCCGCAGATTTTAGTTTTGGTTGTTCTGCTTTGCCGTTACGGCTTTACATTCCTGTTTCGAGCTAGTCGGCTCATTGTTTTTGACTTGCACCATTACGCTTAGCAGGTGCTTGTCCGTCTCATACCTTGTCTTGGTGGCACGACCTTTGGATTCCGCATTGGAGTCCGGGTCGGGCTGCCACAAATGTTATTTTAACTAAATTAATAATTGTGTCTTTTGTGTCTTGTTCAACGTCGTGTCGTATCGTGCTGGCCTCATCGTGTCATTTCTCTCTGTAATCATGTTTTATAATTGTGTCATGTTGGTTCTTGTTATCGTGTCGTGTGCCACCCCCTCCAATTCCTTTCTGATTTAGTTATATCTGTTGAGTCATAAAATTTATCTATCAACCATACATTTTGATATAAGTAATCTTAAGGTATCTCTGATTACTTATAACCATAAAATGATATTTGGCGCTTATAAGAACTAATTGGCTTATATATACGACGATGATAGCATCAAAACTCTTTCAAGCTTTTCATTCCACTCGAGCCCAGGGCTTACAGGAGAGTAGAATAGTCAGCAGGTAGTACAAGGTAAATTGTACGAAAACCTAAGTCTGAACATGATAACCACGGGATAAGAGAAACTACATAAATTCTAACTCTAACAAAACAAAGTAACTAGTAGCTAACCAAACCCTAGGCTTAGTCGAAAACTAAAAAATTGGTGAACTTAATACGAATTGGTTAAAACTACATTCATCACGAAAATTGAGGATAGTGACTGAGAGAGAGTAGTACATACAAAATGTAAAGGTAACCAAGGGAGTGGATGGCGGGTTCAAGTTGAGAAAGAAAAGGAGCAAATCGAGCCGACTGTGATCGGAAAACGTCCTCCGATTGTTTTAGTAGGTTGTGAAGGTGGTTGATGTCCGCTGCACTCCCCGATAGTCCTTGTATTTGCGCCACCAATGATTCCACCGAGTTCATCATCGCCTCTGTCGATCTCAACCGATCAAGTCAATCGATTTCCTCATGGGGGGTTTTTGCAAGCTTGGCCGTTCCTGACATTTTATAGGCCCGGGGTGAATGAACTAATAAGGGCCCCAATAAATTTATAATACCCAAATATAAATGCCTATAATAAAAATTTCATACTTCAAAATACACTTTTAATTGCATTTAACAAAAATAAGTATGTTTTTGTTACAAATCTCAAAAATACATCGAATTTCAAATAAAAAATTCCATCTACTTGCAAAGCCTTCCATCATCTTGAAATTATCTTGTATGTTGCAATGTCATCAAAGATTCAAACATTCAAACATTCAACCGATAAATCGATAATATTCATATAAAATCTCGATTTATCCCCAAATTGAATTGTTAAAACTTACAAATTACAACAAAATAAGCAATCAAATACAAATAATATTCATAAAAAAATTCTCAAGTTGAGATAGTCTCAACAGAAATATAGAAATATAGATTCAATATATTAATACTGGAAATAAGGAAATTATTACCAGTGGCGGATCCAGAGATAAACTTCGGCGGTGTCACAAATTAGTACTATGACATAATTTTTTTGAAAATTACAATTGTCCCCTACGCGTTTTCATACGTTGAAAACGTTGAATTAATAGTCATTTATCATATTAATGTGTTTCAAAAATTAAATTCATCATAGACTTTAATTCCCAACAATGCGACTCTATCGCAACAAACAAACAAATTCCAGCAAATTCATCATAGACTTTAACCTCAAATAGTCAAATTCAAAAATCAAAACCCCTGATTTCGGATAAATAGAAACAATTCCAACAAATTTATCAATCATACTATCAAATCAGTTAATCAACTACACAAAATGACAAAAAAATGTTCAATGGTTCCAGCAAATTTATCATAGATTCATAGACTTTAAATCTTTAATGATTTTGTCAAAAGTCAAAACCCCACAAATCCCAATTCCCAAATCCCACATGAACAGAAGTTAGTCAAGACTCAAGTTACAGAACAGAAAGTAAAAACATTCGGTATTCCTATGCAGAATTTTGTAAAAACAGAAGTTACAAAACCCAAAAAAAATTGCTTCAAAATGAATTCAAATTTCAAAATATTTGGTATTCCTATGCAGAATTGAAGTGAAGATTGAAGAATTGAAGTCTGTTGAGAAACAGAGAAAGTAAATTGCCTAGTCTGTCTGCCGCCTGCTGCCGACCTGACTCGCCGGTGGTCCTAGACTCAGCCCCGCTGGCTACTCGCCTCCTCCGCGGCCTATGTAGCCGTGTTGCCCAGCCTCTCTACAGCTCTACTCCTCTTCGACTCTTCCTCCACCGGCCACCCACCTTCAGCTTCCAAAGCTCGCTAGTCTGCTTCCCGACGTTCCCGCTTCCGTCCGTGTCACAGACTCGCAGTCTCCCAAGTTTTCTTTTCGCCGCTTTGATTTTTTGGTTTGTGATGTGCAAAGTAACCCTAGATTTGGAGAAAAAAATAGTGAGCGGTGTCACTCTGTAAAACTCTTACAACGCGGTTTTACTGAGTGAAAATTTAAAAAAAAACAAACTGAGAGGTGCACCTGCCCCAAAGTCAATAACGTACATCCGCCTCTGATTATTACCTTAATTGATTCAATGGAATCAAACAAATTACGAATCGAAGATGTTGAGGAGACTGAGGTCGTCGATGAACGACGATCCAGAAAGAACGACTGAACAGTCTGAATGTCGAACGGGTAAGGGTTTTGATGGTTGAGCGGCTTGAGCCGTTGTCCGTTGACTTGAAGGAGAATTAGGGAAAGACGAAAGAGAGAGAGAGTGCATGTTAGTTGTGGTCCTTAACTCCTTCGTCCTTCGCCCAGTCCTTCGGTCCTTGTGGAATAAACTGTAGTCTGTAAACAAAGGTCGAATTTGATATGTGAAGTCCGAACTCTTCGATCTTCTTTCCATCAATCAAGGAGCGGAAGGGTCGGCGACTAGATGTCTCTGGATTGGCCGATTGCAATGCCGATTGGGTATTTGGAATTGGGTCTCGTGAACTGCTTCACGCCTTGCCTTCACAGTCCGCTACAGCGCTACTCCATTCTCCAATATTTATTGCAAGGGATTTCTTTTAAAGTAAAACCTATATATATATATAATTTGGGCCCCTAAATAATGAAGGCCCAGGGCGGTTGCCCCTCTTGCCAAAGCCGAGGGCCGGCCCTGTTTGCAAGCACTTATTACTATTGTACAACTGTTGTGTTCTGCGGGCCCGGGGTTGTATCTATCTTGGTGATGCACAAGGGACCGGTCTGGTATCTGCGATACAATTCTTGAGATCCGTTTTTGCACTTGGGTCAGTCTTCCTCCTTCCTCATTCTTTCTTATATCAAGCCTTAGTCTTCCAAGCTGCGGTGAACCCAATAATCTCACTTGGGAGGCTTTTTTTTATATAGGCATATACTCTAGAAAACAAACTTGTGCAGGCACAGCCTTCCTATCTCCCGTATTCACAGCAGCCCAATCTACCTTTGGCAATACGCTTAGGGGCATGCTCAAAATCGCTCCAACTGTACCATACCATACAAAATTAGGTGTTTTAAGAAGTTGTTTACGAGGCTTGTAGCCTCTTTCTTTAGATAATTGGGGCCACCCTAAGTATATGCGGATTGTTGGGCAAGTTAGTCCCAATATAAAATTGCGGGCGGTACAATCGGGTGAAGTGAGTTTGGAACTCGTTAAATTTTAAATAAAAATCGATTGAAATTGGTCAGTTACTCAGTTTACAATGAATATCAGGTTATACAAGTGGCTCCGTCTTGGCCCAATTTTCTCCCACAAAATCAATATATTTATAGAATAAAAACTAACGAGTCAAAATGAACACCTGGTCTGATTCGTTTTAACCCGATCCATCCAGTCCGATAACATTTTCAGGTCGAAACAGGTTACTGTTTCGACCCGAAAATATTGATGGGTTGGATTTGATTGAATGATTTTCAGATCGGGTCGAATGAATTAACGGGGGTTGGGTTGTCATTGTCAGACCTAGCTATAGTCTACGATAACATTATCAAATCAATAAAACCTACTTTAATGCATCGTCATGTATTATTAAATAAAGTGATGCCTCGTTTGATATTAGTTGATACACGCATTTGTCATCGCGATATTTGGAACCTCGATTCATGAAAGTTGACTTTTAGGTTTGATAATATTATTGTTGACTAATCGGTTGAAAATCCACCAAATTGGTTAATCCACATCGTTTGATATCAGATGATGCACACATTTGTCATTAAGATACATAGCTTTAGCCGTTTGATAATATTATTGTAGACTAAAACTGTTGAATCACTGAAGTGGACTATCCTAAACTTTTCCCAAGTTTAAACGCATTGTGCTCCGTCATACTCTCTTCATCTCAGGGTAGCAACGGCTTTAATAGTGAGTGAACATTAGTTTCAAACTCAATATGGTATGTAAATACTTTGTTAGGAACAAAAAAAAAAAGAGTTTGAATCAAATAATAACATAATATGCTTAAACACGTTATGACAGCGTGTACACTCCAACGGTGTTCGATTCAGCGGTGTGAGCTAAGCTTGTGAAACATTAGTTGAGCTCGAGTTTCTTAAGTTCTTTCAAGCTCATCTCAAACGTGTTTACAAGCTATTTGTGAACAATTAAATTAACACTCAAAATTGACCACATAAGGTCAAAATACGTTTACCACCCTCAAGTAGTCAAGTATATATCAAACCTCATAATGCACCCAAATGCTAAAATTTCTCAACTTTATACATGATGTTGCCATTTGTCCCATTCCCCCCCCCCCCCGTCTATGGGCATTATATACTTGACGTTAAGTTGCACGTGCCTTCCACAAAGAGGGGGGCAATTGGGTCTTTTTGCCTTATTTAAGGAAGCCAATTAGGTTTTTTCATCATATATGCAGAACACCGATGATGCCTAGTGCAAATATTTTCTTTTAGAAAATAAGAGAATTCTATTCGTGTTTTTTCACCCATGTTGACTAGTACGGACGTCTTCATCATCTTCGACCAATCATTAACCCGACTGTCGAACCACCAATCTCTCGCCCTCTCTCTCTATCTGTTGTGAGATGGAAGAAGAAGACGAAAAACATTGTCTGATTCATTATGATTTTGTATCGCGGTGCAAAAATGTGATGCAGCGCAATGCAATTGGATGATGAATTTAAATTGATGCATCACGGTGTAAAAATTGATGTATCGCGGTGCAAAAATTGATGCACTAAAATTGATACATCACGGTGCAAAAATTGATGCAGTGCGGTGCATTTGAGTGAATGATCTGTAGCGTGTCTCAATCTTATTAAGGGTATCGTAGTCTTATCGCCCCCAAAAATAACATTTTTTGATTGAAAAAAATGCAGTACTGAAGCGATTGAAAATTTTAAAAAGTGGATTGACTTGAATTTACCTCATGAAACTTGACCTGCCCATACCCATGCTTAACCCATTTACCACTTCTAAATGTTACTAAGTTTCGGTGATAAACATAAGGATACGTAAAAAAAAAAAAATAAATAAATAAAATTGAGACTTTTTAGTATTAAAATAAAAGTTGAACTTTGAGCGTATTAATGAGATCGAGTCGTATAATGGTGGCGACCAGGAGTACTTGAATGAAATCTTTACATGGGGACGACGAAGAAACAAAGGAAAAGAAAACTCGACTTTTCGGGGCAGAGCCTCCGGTTCTGTACGTGCTCCACTATCTTGGAATAAAGCCATGGCTATGCTTCCGAGACAATGATTGCAATTGGAATGTCGATATACCACAAGAGTTTGCAAGCAACGTTTCTCACATGAGGTGGTGGAAAGTGCACGACGCCATGCTAGAGCAGTTGCATCAGTTTTGCCTGTTGAAATCGAAGCACAAGGCACAGTTAGAGTGGGATCGAAGGCAAGCCGAGAAAGGAAACTTCACGGATGGCCATTGGAAAATCAAAATTCAGGATCGACGTATAAACAAGTGCATCGACAATTTGTGCTCTTGGAAAAGCATGCTACGACACTGGGGCGAAACACGGAAAAAATTTCAATCCTACACCACCTGCCATCACCAGTTCATCTCTTTCAGGCTTGTGAAGCTTCAGTTTTCTTCTAGACGATTTATCGACTTTGAGTAGATTAGACATTTGAACCTTTTGGGTTCTTTGAGGCCTCTCTTATATGACTTTAAATCATGATTGATGTACTTTATATTGTCCACAACTCTTTATCTACCAAATTGATGCTGCTGAAACCATCCTGCACTGAAGCATCAAAGATTAAAGTTATTTGATGTGCAAACAAGCGCTAAATGATAGAGTCTCCACCAACTTAGAACACCAAAATAACACAGTGCGAAGCATGGTGAATTTCATCTCAAGCAAAGGCCTTTCATCAGTATCATAAGCCCTTCTATTTCTCTCCCCCCCATAGAGTCCAACAAGCAGTCAACGGGATAGCCTCCCAAATGAAATTTCTAGTTTGTTTATACAATGACCAACTCAAGAACAACTTTTTAATGGAGTGGGGCATTACCCATAATAACGGGGCATTTACAAAAATGGCCAAGTCAAAGATGACTTGGTCATTTGTAGCCTCACTTAAAAAAAAATACTCTTTTATGGCCTGGTTTATTGATAAACCACTGATAAACCACGACTGGTTTATCGGTAAACCAGTAAAAATTCACCGCTCAACATGCGAAAATTTCTGGTTTATCCACTGGTCGACGGATAAACCAGTTGTCGACCAAGGTTTACACTGGTTTACACTGGTCGACCACTGGTTTATCCAAGGTTTACATTGGTTTACACTGGTCGACCACTGGTTTATCAGGTCGACCAAGTGGTTTACACTGGTTTATTGATAAACCAGTGTAAACCAATTGGTCAAAGGCTATATATGTTCATCAACCGGGTCAAATGGCCATATTTGACTAATGCCACCATAATAACTTGAACAAACCAAAAACGAAGTTCCACAAATCCCTAGACATTGAATCAACAAAAGGTTATAACACTTTCTCCACTACCTTTCCACACAAAACACCAATTAACATAAATTTTGTGTCGAATCCTAATGTTGTTGCCAGTAAGATGGCTTCATTGCAAGCCTCACATGCAAAAAAAGTTGCACAATTGGGAGCTTTAGACTGGTATATTGGAGAAGGATCATGATCAAAAAGTTTCCATCCTACCCTACCACCCAATTTGGAAGGAAACCAAACTAACCAAAGTTGGCATAAACTTTCCATCCCTTTCTGTCCAAAGAAAATTTACAAGCACACCTCAGACCGAAATTTTTTGTAACCATCCTTCCCTTCATTTCCTCAGTAAGACTACCAAGCGGACCGTTGTCTCCCACCTTTTCAATATTTTCTAAGAAATCTCATTAACCCTAATCTATACATATAACCAATAACCTTACAATTTACAAATTAATTGATTTTCTCAACTCCATCAAACGCTGATGCAAACTTCTTTTTTTAAGAAATTACATAAACAATTCAGATATATGAACGATCTCTTATGCAGTTCATTTGCTCGCCCCGGCAGAGCAGTCCATGATGTTGTGGTTACACTTGATGATCTACCAACAACAGTTCCTTTCAAGTTCTAGTGAATTTATGTCAAAGGTATAGATTTGAAAAGAGAAGATCTTTGCTATCAACCAGTATGCCAAATTCTTCAGGCTCATGCAACTGCACATCAACAACCATACAGAAGAAGAAATTCCTACCTTCACACCACGATTCAGATTCTTGCGCCTCTCCACTTCCTTTCTGATAGGTAAATCAGTTGAGTCATAACTTATCCATCGACATACAATTTGATGTAATTAGTCTTATGGTATATCATCATAACCATAATAAGATAATTGGTACTTGTAGAATTAAGAACTAATAACTTAGTGTAATATAATGATGATATATATCTAAACTCTTACAAACTTCTCATTTCACTCGTGATAGGTTTACACCTGGGGCATACTATAAATGTTAATGATTAGTATTAAGGCAAAGTGTACAAATCCTAAGTCTGACATGATAAACACGAGTAAACGAAACTACAATGTGTCGATAAACTCTAACACGAACAAAACAAATAAGTAGTAGATATGCAAACACTAGGCTCTATCAAAAACATTTTTTTTGTAATTACACACAAATTTGTTAAAACTACATTCATTACTACATTGTGACACCTCTGAGGTTCGTGTTATTGTGTCGTGTCGCGTTCGTGTTTCATTATCGTGTTTTCATGTTATCTATCTTATTTGATCATAAATATAATAATAAATGTTATTTTAACTAAATTAATAATTGTGTCTTTTGTGTCTTGTTCACTGTCGTGTCGTATCGTGCTGGCCTCATCGTGTCATTTCTCTCTGTAATCATGTTTTATAATCGTGTCATGTTGGTTCGTGTTATCGTGTCGTGTGCCACCCCCTCCAATTCCTTTCTGATTTAGTTATATCTGTTGAGTCATAAAATTTATCTATCAACCACACATTTTGATATAAGTAATCTTAAGGTATCTCTGATTACTTATAACCATAAAATGATATTTGGCGCTTATAAGAACTAATTGGCTTATATATACGACGATGCTAGCATCAAAACTCTTTCAAGCTTTTCATTCCACTCGAGCCCAAGGCTTACAGGAGAGTACAATAGTCAGTAAGTAGTACAAGGTAAATTGTACGAAAACCTAAGTCTGAACATGATAACCACGGGATAAGAGAAACTACATAAATTCTAACCCTAATAGAACAAAGTAACTAGTTGCTAACGAAACCCTAGGCTTAGTCGAAAACTAAAAAATTGGTGAACTTAATACGAATTGGTTAAAACTACATTCATCACGAAAATTGAGGATAGTGACTGAGAGAGAGTAGTACATACAAAATGTAAAGGTAACCAAGGGAGTGGATGGCGGGTTCAAGTTGAGAAAGAAAAGGAGCAAATCGAGCCGACTGTGACCGAAAAACGTCCTTCGATTGTTTCAATAGGTTGTGAAGGTGGTTGATGTCCGCTGCACTCCCCTATAGTCCTTATATTTGCGCCACCGGTGATTCCACCAAGTTCATCATCGCCTCCGTCGATCACAATCGATTTCCTCGTGGGGGGTTTTTGCAGGCATGCCGTTCCTGACATTTTATAGGCCTGGGGCAAATGAACAAATAAAGGCCCCAATAAATTGATAATATCCAAATATAAATGCCTATAATATAAATTTCATACTTCAAAATACACTTTTAATTGCATTTAACAAAAATTATTGTGTTTTTGTTGCAAATCTCAAAAATACATCGAATTTCAAATAAAAAATTTCATGAAATCGACGAAGTTCAAAATCAAATACCGATACAAAATCAGCACACGTTTTCAAGGAAAGGCATTTATCAAAGAAATAAATGAAGTCTAATAGTATGGAACGAAGAATTCAAAAGACCTAAATGAGGTATAATCCCTTACCTCGAAGTGCTTAGCAAAGATAAACCCCAACACGTACTAAGCTCGATTGCCCGAATCTAAAATTTCAACGTAACACAAGTTACTAACTAATATTAAATCTAAAAAAATAAATTAATACTAAATCATAATTATTTCCTGACAAGTACCCTAACAAACATGTAATCAGATTAATTTACCATTGCTTATAAAATGTATACCCACATGATACTGTTCAATATCTTCTTTTTTTTAATGTTACATGTACTAATATCAAATCTTCCTAGTATTGTTTAGTCCACCGATTTAGACTCTCTCTGCAAAAGGTAAACATGAATTCCCTTTGCACACACACACACACATTTATTTATTTATTTATTTATTTATTTATTTATTTATTTATTTATTTATTTATTTATTTATTTGTCCTCCATTAACTAATCATAATCATACCCCTCCATTACCAATCAACCCATTAACAGTTTCGTATACAACAATATATAATCAACAGTATAAACCTACAACATGATACTGTTCAATGTAACTTTTTTTTTATTTATTCTAACACAACCACTAATAAGAAAGAAATATGTTTTCCTACCTCAAATTGTCGTTGTCTTCTTGCTTCTCTATTTCGCCTGCCGCCTCCTCTCTCTTTCGCTAGATAGTTATTATGTGGTAAGGGTTTTCTCCCTCCTTAATACCATATTTATATAAGTAAAACCCTACTAGGTTTTCAACTCTAACCAAAAGTTCGACCTTTACCTATTTGACCCATTAACTAATGGCCAGTTGTTATGAGTTATGACCCATATCACGCAACTTGTTTTAACGCAATTAAATCCAACTAAAGCAATTACCAGACCTGCCTGACACCGCGAGTCGTAAACATACATGCCAAAATTTGAATCGTTGTCAGGTAGAAGGCAAAGAAAAGAAAATAAAAGAAAACTTGTTCATAAGTTGTACCAGATGGTCAGAATGCTTCTTCCACTACTTGCTATATGCTCGGTTTTAGAAGCTAGTTATCCTAACCTCCACTATATCAGAGTGCATTAGGGAAAAACCTATGTATCCAAGACTATTGCTACGGTTAAACTTACAAACAATACAAAAAAGCACTTCCGATAACAGATTATATTCCAACAATATGCTGAAGAAAGGAGCTAATAAGTACAAAATTTAACATTAACAACGAACAGAAGGCTATAACTAGACATATAGTGACCAACAGGGCGTTCAGCCATCCTGCCCTTTTCCCGTCTATGGAGAAGAAAATGACTACGCGCAAGATTTTACAGTGCCTCTTCCACAAAAGCAAATTTCCCATGTTTTACAGGTTGAATTTTTGGGGAACAGAATCAAAGTCATCAAAGTCGAATCTTTGCCGTTCTCTTCCAGCCTGAAGAAAATAAGAGATGACTGGTAATTAATTAAATTAAATTAATAGAAACTAAAGGCATCGCCTATACTCTTTTCATCTCAAAAAATTAGTCCTACTTTCCTTTTTTCTTTGTCCCAGGCTCCCAGCAAAGAAGTCTTGTTTCAAAAAATTAAGCCACAAAGCTCCATCTTTTTCAATTTTTATATTTCTTCTGAAAAACATGATGTTTTTATCTTAAAATGCCATACAAAAAATCTATCACTTTAATACAATTTAAAGGAAATATAGGGGTAAAAATTTGAATATTCAAATGGGACTACATTTTTGAGACAAGGATACCCTCAAGAGAGACAGAAGAGTGTGTTAGGGGTGGGGGGGGTTGTGCATTAACCCTAACCTTGGATAGGTACTGAGGGTCGCAGGACATTACTTCATCCATAGTCGTCAGCTTCTTAGAAAGTGTCATGATTCTGAAACAAGAAAAAACGGAAGAATCCATAAAAGGTAAAGAGACCTGGAAATTTCATGCATGTAATAGAAAGCTGAACCGAGCCAAATAATTCATGTATAAGCAATAATCTTGTTAATGACTGGTCGAAGAGGAGAAAGACAAAACAACAAATGCCCAGATAACTTGAAAAAGGCCTGAAGTTATAGACAGTTTCGATTACTTTACATAATTGGAATTCTCTTTCATAATGCAGAACTAAACACGGATATATGAGTAAGAAGGCTACTACCAGGCAAAGAGTCTTTTGGAGTCCACACTCCCCCCCTACTTTTCGGTTACCTTGGTTGACAAGGAAAGCTATTCATAGTCCCTTTCAAGATATAATTAGCATGTTTGCATTTGTTTATTCTTCATGGATTTGCTCTAACATGCTAAGTTATCCAACATTTGCACATCTGAGTAGCTTACCTCTGGATTGACGAGTCAATTCGCTTGATCATCTCACAGGTTTTATATTGTTCAGGATCCTCTAGGAATCTAACCATTCCATCCTTCTGATTGATTGTCGCATAGATCTCACCATCTTCAATCTTTAATGATGCAAAAACATAAGTAAATTAAAAAATAGAAGACAACAAGCAGCAAGGCAATCCCTGGAAAAGAAGAGTCCCTAATGTAACCTACCATTTGAAGCACATGCATTTCAGCCTCTTTAGGGGTATTTAGTTGCACAGTGTTAGCTATGTCTTGAAGGGAGAGAGTCAAGTACGTCTGAGTCAGTCTCTGTATATTCCGCTTGTACATGGATGACACAACCTGCTTCACCAATCCAAGATTGTTTCCCTGTAAAGGAAGAGGGAAGGAATTAAAAAAAAATAGATCCGAGTGATTCAAGTTCCAACTCTATTTATCTCATGCTTCCACCTCTAAACACAAAAGCAGCCATCTATTTGGAACTCACATTTTCAAACTTCTCCTGGTTAGCTTCGACAAATGTCTCGAGTTCTGAAATTTTTCCAGTACTATAACTATTTGCCAACTCAAGATAGGGCTGCTTAGACAAGAAAAGGAACAATGGCGATATGAAATTAGTGCATCACAAAAATTTGTATTGACAATGTACAAAAAGCAGACGTGAGACCAATATATTTGCTCAAGAAAGTCGTCAGTCAGATTATGACAATCCTTGTTCCAAGTAAATTAATTAGGCAGGCCTCAAGACAAATACATAATATTGCATACACATCTCATTTAAGAAATTAGCAAATTGCACCTAGACAGAAGAATTAAGAACATCATAAGGGGAAATTCATGAACCTGAGCAGAGGAATTTTATGAGCCAGTACAAGAGCAGGTAGATGGTTATGAGCAAGTTGAAGTGATATATCTATAGTTAGCCAAATGAAACTCATCAGATACCATTATAGAAACACTGGACATTACCTGAGAAAAGTTCTTCAAATTCCTCTGAGCGACTGAAGAAGTGTATTTTGGGAAATTGGTAGAGAACTGCCCCCATCAGAAGCAAAACACTCGGTTAATCTCAAACAAAAAGCTACACAAGGATTTACAAGGTAAAAAATATCCCATAAAAGTAACACCTAAAACTTTAATTTTCCATTACAATACAAAAAATGACGATAATGATGCAGATAGTGGCATGTGAAATCTCGTGCAGTTCCATCTAATCATTTGATGGACATCATACAGCACAACACGAGACATTATAGGTCAACATGGCCAAGTATGCTTAGTTATTGTAATGTCCACATTACAAGATTACTTAATTAATCTGCATTGCTACAAACAAGAATCTTTTGCAGGGGTTAACTTTGTCCTTCTCCCCATAAAAGATATCAAGTGGAGAAATCACAATCACCAGCTTAGAAACGAAGTTGCATTTTCTTTGACATCTTAATTCGATAACACAGCTCTGTCCCAAAAAACTAGTTCCATTTGATAAATCAAACTTTTTAAGATCTTAGCTTTACTTGTTTCTGCTTTCTACCTTCTTTAAATTGGACAAAAATAATATCCTTCTTTTTAGAAATGGGAGTATTCTTTTGGGACGTAGGGAGTATAAGGTTAGATAAATATCATCTAACTCCCATGAAGCCAGGTAATAAATCACAGTGACCCGAGAATCCTTGATGTTTCAATATCGCAATGCCTTCCCATGTCACTTGAAGAGGCCAAAAGGACCTAACATCACAGTGACCCAAGACTCCTTGGTGTTTCAGTATTGCATTGCCTTCCCATGTCATTAGCGAAGGCCAAACGGATCTAAAAGAATTATTAATGAACTGTAGTTCCCGCATTTCAACTAGTTAGGTATTTTTACTCATTTAAATACAATACTTAAATGTTGGTAGTTATACCATATCATATGCATGTGAGCGAATTCAAATTACCAAAACTAAGTAGGCGTGAGACAGCAAGAGATTTCCATGAGTTGTTTCAATGGATTAATAGGTATGAGAAATTGATGTAACTAACACCAGTATAATCTCTTTTGAGGGCTTAAAGAACCTTTCATTGAGGGGAAATTTGACACAAAAACTTACGGAAGGAGATTAACAGCAAGATTATTTAAACTATAAGGGATCTGTGGGATATATGACCAAGCTTCAGGGATGATATTTATCCTAATGAAGTTATTGTATGAGAGAAAAGCACACCTGCCCAAGGTGAATGAGTGAAACCAATATGTATTTCTTATATGCTTCAACAGCTATAGCATTCAAAGTGGACATTGGAGCAGTTACAACCTGAAAACATGTAGCAAGGGTGATCAGTGATGAAGCAAGTCAGATACAGCATATTTTTTTATATATATACATAGATATAAATTTTACACTGATATGATAGCTGACTTATCAAATAAAAGTATACGATCAAGCACGAGAAGTTGACACACATTGTGTAGGAGCTCCAATGCTTTGGAAAAACGCTTCTGTCCGATACAAATCATTCCCCTAAGATAATTCCAAACATTTGAAGTCATCAATAACTTTTATATTCTTAAGGTACCACTCAGAGAACAGAAATATAAAGAAACCCTGGCCAAGAAAAATGGTGCCAAACACCCAAATCAATCATTATCAAGATTTTTTTTTTTTTGATAAGGAAACAATCTTTATAAGGTAATCTATATAAAGAGCTCGCTCAAGCTCGTAGGTATAAAGAAAAGTTAATGTAGTAGCTTGGGGCTCATTATCACCAACAAACCAAGCTTAATGATACTCCCTCCACCCCCCAAAAAAGTCACAGAGACTTTTCAAAGTAAAATTGACATTTTTCCAAATGAAATTTTACTTTTTAAATAAATATCACATGGGATTCAAAGTACTTTTAGTGTAGTTTGCGAAGATTATAGTTTATTTCACTAGAACCAAGTAAACTAAATTATATCAATTCAAAAAGAGGTCAAATTAACTTTGGAAAGTCGATATGCGACTCTTTTTTTCAGGATGGAGGGAGCACCTTACACAACTTAGATGAGCCTACAATTGTCAGGCAAATATATATTATGCCCACCATGTATCACTATTATTGTAGCAACCATTCACCATAATATCCCCTTCCATTTGGTGACCATAACTGTATACCTTAATTTGCACAAAACATGTAAACCCTCCGTCCCAAAGAAATAGTCTCATTTTGACTTTTTTTTTGCCAACTTGATCAAACTATTCTTATGAAATTCTAATATTTGTTATTGATAATATTCATAATGTTGCATCCATAGTTATTAAAGGCGGAAGGCGAGAGGTCCATTTTTGGGGCGAGAAGCGAGGCGGGCGACCGAAAGGCGAACAAAGCGAGAAATTAAGAAAATGGTATAAATAAATATTTATTTTATTATAATACATTTCAAAACATGTATAAATGAGAATAAAATATGAAATTAAGTTCACCTATAATACAACAAAAAATCAACATCATAATCACAAAGTAAAAGATGAAATTCTGAGTTAATTAAAACTACAAATAAAAAAAGTAAAGTAAATAGAAAAAATACATGAAATCAGAAAAAATAAAATCCCAAATTAAAAATATGATCAACAAAATGAAAAAAGAAGAAGGAAAGGCAGTAGAGTCTGTAGAGAGTAAGAAGCAAAGCACTAAGAGTCTAGGAGGTAAAAAAAATTTAAAATGATCAAACAAACTTACGAAAACTAGGTTTTATATCCCAAAACAGACAAACCAACCTCTGGATATAGCAAAAATGGGCCGGCGAACACGTCTGTCTAAATCCGGCAAGGAAACTCCGGACTTTCAAGCCTTTCGCCCTGCTTCTAGGCGTGAAAGGCGACCGCCCTAGGTGACAAAGGAGATAACACACCTCGCCTGAACATATTTTAGGCGTAACCCTCTCGCCTCGCCTCAAGCCTCGGGCGAAGAGGTGCTCGCCTTTCGTAACTATGGTTGCATCAATGATTGAAATTTCATTACCTAAGATATAATATATATATATATGTTGAATAGTGATTAGAATTGAACTAGGTCGACTTTCCAAAAAAGAAATGAGACTTCTTTGGGACGGAGGGAGTATAAGACTATACAAATGTCATGCCTTGCAACTAAAGAGATTCAAGCTTGGCTCGTCATGCCATTACAACTTTGAGGTTTAAGGAGCTCAATCAGGAATACTGCACCATCAATCAGAACTCAAACAGCTTATGCATAAGCTAACTTATAGTGACTATCAGTACAGGATCCTCTTAAACTTTTATTTTATAAAAAAGGCTTAATTCTCAATTTGGTACCTACTATTTTGAAAAGTCTGATAAGCTCACCCTACAATTTTTTTCACACTTTAATAATTGTACTTTATCAAAAGTGTCAATTTGGTCCATAAAGTGAATGTTGTTAGTTTTGTTGGACGGAGATCTACGAAAAGACCGAAATGCCCTTAATGCTAATAATTGAGGGGTCAAACTAAAAAAAGGGAAAAACATAAAATTGACTTTTTTTAATTTCAAATATATCGATAACAAAAAACAGTGTGGAGTCCCTCCACCCACCTGGACATCTAAATCGTAATCTATATTTGCACTACCATTTCATGCTTTCTCTGGTATCCCAAATCTCTCCTCATTCTCTGTCTCTCACTAAACCACTCAAAACAACAATTAATTCCCACAAATGAAGATTTAATTTACAGGGCAAATCTCTCTCTTGGTAAGTAATTTTAACTTTGAGAAGGTCTTCTTGGTCTTCAATCAATTCATCATCGGGTGTCGGTGTCTGTTATGAGACTCAAGGTGGAATGGGGGGGAATTGCTTTAATGAATATTTAGGGCAGATAAGAGAAGAAGGTGGAAATTGCATATCAGGAATTGACTTTGAGCCCTAATTTTGCCCTAAGTTGTTGAAAAGGAACATAGGCGGTAGAGAGAGAAAGAGGCAAGCTGCTAATTCAAAATATAGTGTGAGCCAGTGAGGGGAACAGAGCTTCCATTTCCAGATACAATCCTCCGTCTCAAGGCCTTCTTTTTTTCCAGATTAATCGGAGGAACGCAACCAAGTTTCAAAACTGAAAGCCCTGCAAGGGATCTGAAGCCCTTCCGAATGTCTTCCACTCATGCAATTGGTGCAGCTTCGCAATCTTCTTTCTGCTACCCGGCTAATAAACCTCAATAGCCTGCTAACATCAACTAAGGCCTCTGATTGAAACACAAAAGGCCTCGACTCTGTTCCCGACAGATCCAATGCCACGGTAGCAATATCTTCCTTAATAACCTACCAAAATTCAAACCGCAACTAGTGCCTCTCCGACCGGTGTAAATCGATATCTTCAGGTAAAGTTTCACAACAAAGCTGAAGCCGCCGTTGATGTTGTAGAAGAAGAAGTAGCAGCAATGAATCATGAACCTAACTTAAACCCAATTCACTTTCAAGGGTTCCGACAATGCTGAAGAACAACAACAACGTGACTAACATGTCGTAATAGTTAGGGTAGTTTCGGGTTTTCATAATTTTTTTAGCGGCTCATCCAGAAAAAAACAATAAGAGTGATTAACATGACATTTTTTGTGAAGTACAATTAGCGAAGTGTGAAAAAAAATTGTAGGGTAAGCTTATCTTACTTATCGAAAATGTAGGGTGACCAAATTGAGAATTAAACCTATAAAAAAATTAAAAAAGCAGCGAAGCCTGTCATATTGAGAAAACAAATATTGAACAAAAACAGCTAATGACAAAAGCTACATGTGGTCAAGAATTGGAACATAAGTCGAACGAGCTCCCTTAAAAGCTGAAATTTTCATCATAAAGCAACAATAGCTGATTGAAATGGGGAAAATAGCCCAAAATGGTAAAGCAACTCACCCATAATAGCAGTATAGGAAAAAGTCTCGTGGTTGATCAACTTCATATATATCATCCTCCAAAACACTAAGACCAGTTTTATAGCACTTAGCCAATAAACAGAGAAGCATAAAGTCAGGATGTAAAGTAGTTAAATGCTCGAATGATGGTTGAATCTTGCGGATAGCAGTAAGCAAAGGAGCGACTCCTCTCATGGGGGCTTCAAGAAGCAAAACTTTGTCCTTGAGCCTTTTACAAACAGATATAACTGCAACCATCACCATATTTAAGCTTTAGATGACATTAAGACACATCAATTCAACTGCTATATTTTCAAAAAGCCAGAGTCATACATTTATCAGGTACCAAACGAATCTGCTCTGCGCTGCATGCATTGATAAATCGGACGACAGAGAGAACCAGCTCACTGGCTTGCTCTTTTGAAATTGGGCCAGCAGTGCAGGCCTCCCTGTACCAGAAGAAATTGTTGGAAATTCACGAATTGCCAATTCTAGGAAAGATTCAGAATACCCAAAGGCTTGATGATGACAACAAAATTATTTTGTGGTGCTTTGGTTGGGGAAAGACTAGTTTACTGGACACCCGCAAGGCAGCAACTAGTTTCCACAGATTAACTCTAGAGAGCTAATGCGCCCAGAAAGCATGAACTTCAGTCAGCTTCCATTTTGCATCAAACAAGCTTTAGCTTGTGGTTCAGGTTGTACTTATCCCCAGTAGGTTTTTTTTTTATTACGACCTTGACACTACAATTGGTAAGTTTGTGTTGCTTGAATAAGGAACACGCCTTTGTTTCCCCCACCTAAACAATGCTAAAATCCCATATGACAACTGTGGGGTTGGGGGGAGGGGGACCATCGTGAATCATACGTATTGGTTATCCACATGAATAGATACATGGCCTGGTGGCCCAAATTTAGTGGTGTACTGGGATTTAAATTTCCAAGGACTGATCCTTCCAGATTCTATTGAATTTATGTGAAAGCTATAGATTTGGAAGAGGCTTAATGTTTATATTGACCACTGATATGCCAAAATCTTCAGGCTCACACCAAATGCACTTCGGCAACCATTGCAAAGATGATATAACTACATTCCCAGTAAAGGCCATTACAAAAGGACACCTTCCTAACCTCCAATCCTTATGCTTCAGATTGCTGTATATTTCCATTTTTATTTTAAATATACATCAGTTGAGTCTAAGATTCATCTATCGGCACACTATTTGATGTAATCTAACGATAACTCGTTTTAAGCACCTTCACTTGATATTCCACTCGTTACAGAACATCAGGACTAACTGCCTAGTGTAGACAATGATAATATGCATCTAACCAATTACAAACTTCTCATTTTGTATGGGCCATACACCAGAGCTCACAAGTGTAATAGTCAATGATCAATAAGTAGTCTAAAGTAGTTTAAACACAAAAGAAAAAAAAAAGGTCTAACATGAATACATGATAACGAGAGATTAAGAGGAACTACCATAGTTGTCAAAGTCGGGAGGCACCAAAAAGGCAAGAGGTCCATATTTGAGGCGAGAGGCGAGGCGCTAAAAAGACGCTCACGGAAACAATATTAAGGAAAAATATATAAAATCTATATAACTAAACAAATCTCAACAAAACATGCTATAAGTGAGCATAATACATGAAACTAAGTTATAACATATTATCAATAACATAAACAAACTACTGAACAAGTAGCTCAAGTAATGTACGGGGTAGGAAGAACTAAGAATAACTCATAAATGTATAGTTTTAAAAAATAAAACAGAGTAATGAAAGTAAATAGACAGGGTAAATTTGTTTCAAAAATATTTTTTTAAGTTAAAAAAAAGTACACAACTTCAGAGCATTTAATTAAAAAAATTGAAGTCTGAACTTTTTAAAAAAAAATATAAGTCGAAAACTGAATTATGTCTATTTTAAAATAGAAGTCGACTTCAAACTACAGAGTACTTAATTAAAAAAAGTTACTTTTCCTGATCGAAGAAGGGAAGAGAGAAAGAGATGTGCTAACTTGAACATATGGTCCTCTTCTGAACTGATGAGGGAAAGCATGAAAGAAAAATTGAAGGGTTACCGGAAGTCGACTTCGAAGTCAGAGGGTTTCACAAAATGAGAGCTTAATTGCAAAGAAGGAAGCCTTACAGACTTGCAGTCGACTTCGAAGACCGGCCTTGACGTTGCAGTGTCGAAGTCGAAGCCTTGACGTCACAGTGTCGAAGTCGCACGGGAAATGGATAGTTTACTGCTCGTCTATTTGCGTTGTCTTATTTGGGAAATTTAGGGCTTTATTCTTATATTTATACGCAGACTAAACTAGGTCGTTTATCGCCTGTTCATCGCCTCTTGCACATCACCTCACCTCGGACACATGAGGCGCTACAGCCTCACCTCGCCTCTCGCCTCAGACGCTTGCCTTTGACAGCTATGGGAACTACAACATGCAGCTGGAGAATATTCACACATGATCCCAAATCCTAACAGAGGAATAACTAGTTGATGTGCAAAACCTAAGGTTTACTTTAAACTAAACTTGGTAAGCCGAGTACAAATTAGAGAATGCAGTGCTGCAAAACTGAATTTGGTGAGAGGGAGAGAGAGACAAACAGACAGAATGTAGAGGTAATAAGGAAATGGACGGTGGGTTCACTGTGACTAGAAAATGTCCTCCATCATACAAAGTTGTGAATGTGATTTATGTGGACGCCACTTCCCGATAGCCCCTGTATTTGTGCCACAGTGATTACGTCAAGTTCATGATCTCCTCCTACCAAAACTGATCAGATCAATCAGTTTCCTCTTAGAGGTTTTGTTAAACAAGGCTTTTGCAGGTATGGTACTGTATTGGACTTCCCCGGCTTTATAGAACACCAGTCTCAAACTCAACCCGTTCGAAATTTGATCTTCCAGACTTGGGCCAGAGTTGGAACACTTGAAGATATGGGCTCGCAGGAAAGGTACAGCGATAGGCTTGCCGCTTGCAGCAAAACTTGTTGCTCGCCATTTGACGAGCTGAATTCATTCAATCAAGCAGCCGTTCTTAAACAAGAATGCCTTTCAACGTAGCTAGTTGGGTCTGCTTATCAGGTTTGATGAGAAAAGAAAGAGAGGGGAAGCTAAAGAAGGAAGGGGAGGGAAGGATCCTAATTTCATTGCTCATTCTTGTAAGTTAAAAGAAAGGAAAACTTGTTTCTTTCCTTCCTATTGCTTGAGAAATCCAAGAAAAGAAAGGACGGATTAGTCATATTAAAAACCAAGATCTCCTGGGCCTTTTGTTATGCACTCTTATCTAATTCAAAATAACCCTCCTCTTCTCCAGCGATACTCCTACCTTTTTTTCAGAGATTGAAAAATTAAATCCAACCTTAACGAAAAGAGAAAAAAAAATCTCCTTGGCCTTTGTTGTGCTCCCCCCACCCCCAAAATGGCAATTGCAGTGAAGAGTTAACAAGAATAGATGGGACTACATACAGATAGCACACTACCTCTAACAATTAAGACATAGCCCTCCAGCTTGTGAACAATATGATTTTCTATTATTTTTTGATAAGTAAGATGTTAATATGTTATATATCAAAAGCGCCAAAGCAAGCGACGCGCCCTTTGTACACTAGAAGTATACTCAAAAAGGCATCTAGTCGATAGAAAAACCATTGACAAATTCTACAAAAGAATGTCTAGAGAGAGAAAGAGTCTCCACCAACTTAGAACACCAAAATAACACAGTGCGAAGCATGGTGCATTTCATCTCAAGCAAAGACCTTTCATCAGTATCATAAGCCCTTCTATTTCTCTCCCCCCATAGAGTCCAACAAGCAGCCAAAGGGATAGCCTCCCAAATGAAATTTCTAATTTGTTTATACAATGACCAACTCAGGAACAACTCTTTAATGGAGTGGGGCATTACCCATGATAACTTGAACAAACCAAAATGAAGTTCCACAAATCCCTAGACAATGAATCAACAAATGGTTAACACTTTCTCCACTACCTTTCCACACGAAACACCAATTAACATAAATTTTGTGTCGAATCCTCAAGTTGTTGCCAGTAAGATGGCTTCATTGCAAGCTTCACATGCAAAAAAAGCTGCACGATTGGGAGCTTTAGACTGGTATATTGTAGAAGGATCATGAATAAAAAGTTTCCATCCTACCCTTCCACCCAATTTGGAAGGAAACCAAACTAACGAAAGCTGGCAAAAACTTTCCATCCCTTTCCGTCCAAAGAAAAATAACAAGCACACCACAGACCGAATTTTTTTGTAACCATCCTTCCCTTCATTTCCTCGGTAAGACTCCCAAGCGGACCGTTGTCTCCCACCTTTTCAATATTTTCTAAGAAATCTCATTAACCCTAATCTATACATATAACCAATAACCTTACAATTTACAAATTAATTGATTTTCTCAACTCCATCAAACGCTGTTGCAAACTTTTTTTTTAAGAAATTAAATAAACAATTCAGATATATGAACGATCTCTTATGCAGTTCATTTGCTCACCCCGGCAGAGTCCAAGATGTCGTGGTTACACTTGATGATCTACCAACGACAGGTCCTTTCAAGTTCTAGCGAATTTATGTCAAAGGTATAGATTTGAAAAGAGAAGATCTTTGCTATCAACCAGTATGCCAAATTCTTCAGGCTCATGCAACTGCACATCAACAACCATACAGAAGGAGAAATTCCTAGCTTCACACCACGATTCAGATTCCTGCGCCTCTCCACTTCCTTTCTGATAGGTAAATTAGTTGAGTCATAATTTATCTATCGACATACAATTTGATGTAATTAGTCTTATGGTATATCTTCATAACCATAATAAGATAATTGGTACTTGTAGAATTAAGAACTAATAACTTAGTGTAATACAATGATGATATACATCTAAACTCTTACAAACTTCTCATTTCACTCGTGATAGGTTTACACCTGGAGCATACTATAACTGTTAATGATTAGTATTAAGGCAAAGCATACAAAATCCTAAGTCTGACATGATAACCATGAGTAAACAAAACTACAATGTGTCGATAAACTCTAACACGAACAAAACAAATAAGTAGTAGATATGCAAACACTAGGCTCTGTCAAAAACAATTTTTTTGTAATTACACACAAATTTGTTAAAACTACATTCATTACTACATTGTGGCACCTCTGAGGTTCGTGTTATTGTGTCGTGTCGCGTTCGTGTTTCACTATCGTGTTTTCACGTTAGCTATCTTATTTGATCATAAATATAATAATAAATGTTATTTTAACTAAATTAATAATTGTGTCTTTTGTGTCTTGTTCAACGTCGTGTCGTATCGTGCTAGCCTCATCGTGTCATTTCTCTCTGTAATCATGTTTTATAATCGTGTCATGTTGATTTGTGTTATCGTGTCGTGTGCCACCCCCTCCAATTCCTTTCTGATTTAGTTATATCTGTTGAGTCATAAAATTTATCTATCAACCACACATTTTGATATAAGTAATCTTAAGGTATCTCTGATTACTTATAACCATAAAATGATATTTGGCGCTTATAAGAACTAATTGGCTTATATATACGACGATGATAGCATCAAAACTCTTTCAAGCTTTTCATTCCACTCGAGCCCAGGGCTTACAGGAGAGTACAATAGTCAGCAAGTAGTACAAGGTAAATTGTACAAAAACCTAAGTCTGAACATGATAACCACGGGATAAGAGAAACTACATAAATTATAACTCTAAAAGAACAAAGTAACTAGTAGCTAACCAAACCCTAGGCTTAGTCGAAAACTAAAAAATTGGTGAACTTAATACGAATTGGTTAAAACTACATTCATCACGAAAATTGAGGATAGTGACTGAGAGAGAATAGTACATACAGAATGTAAAGGTAACCAAGGGAATGGATGGCGGGTTCAAGTTGAGAAAGAAAAGGAGCAAATCGAGCCGACTGTGATCGGAAAACGTCCTCCGATTGTTTTAGTAGGTTGTGAAGGTGGTTTATGTCCGCTGCACTCCCCGATAGTCCTTGTATTTGCGCCACCAGTGATTCCACCGAGTTCATCATCGCCTCCATCGATCTCAACCGATCAAGTCAATCGATTTCCTCGTGGGGGGTTTTTGCAGGCAGGGTTGTTCCTGACATTTTATAGACCCGGGGCGAATGAACAAATAAGGGCCCCAATAAATTGATAATACCCAAATATAAATGCCTATAATTTAAATTTCATACTTCAAAATACACTTTTAATTGCATTTAACAAAAATTAGTGTGTTTTTGTTACAAATCTCAAAAATACATCGAATTTCAAATAAAAAATTCCATCAACTTGCAAAGCCTTCCATCATCTTGAAATTAGCTTGTCTATTGCAATGTCATCAAAGATTCAAACATTCAAACATTTAATTTCAAACATTCAAACCGATAAATCGATAATATTCATATAAAATCTCGATTTATCCCCAAATTGAATGATTAAAACTTAAAAATTATAACAAAATAGGCAATCAAATACAAATAATATTCATAAAAAATTCTCAAGTTGAGACAGTCTCAACAAAAATATAGAAATATAGAACCAATAGATTAATACTGGAAATAAGGAAATTATTACCAGTGGCGGATCTAAAGATAAACTTCAGTGGTGTCACAAATTAGTACTATTACATAAATTTTTTGAAAATTACAATTGTCCCCTACGCGTTTTAATACGTTGAAAACGTTGAATTAATAGTCATTTATCATATTAATATGTTTCAAAAATTAAATTCATCATAGACTTTAATTCCCAACAATGCCACTCTAACGCAACAAACAAACAAATTCCAGCAAATTCATCATAGACTTTAACCTCAAATAGTCAAATTCAAAAATCAAAACCCCTAATTTCAGATAAATAGAAACAATTCCAACAAATTTATCAATTAAACTATCAAATCAGTTAATCAACTACACAAAATGACAAAAAAATGTTTAATGGTTCCAGCAAATTCATCATAGATTCATAGACTTTAAATCTTTAATGATTTTGTCAAAAGTCAATACCCCACAAATCCCAATTCCCAAATCCCACATGAACAGAAGTTAGTCAAGACTCAAGTTATAGAACAGAAAGTAAAAACATTCGGTATTCTATGCGAGAATTTTGTAAAAAGCGAATTCTTGAACCCAAAAAAATTGCTTCAAAATGAATTCAAATTTCAAAATATTCGGTATTCTATGCAATTGAAGTGAAGATTGAAGAATTGAAGTCTTGAAAACTTGAGAAAAAGTAAATTACCTAGTCTGCTTGTCGCTCGGACTTCGCCGTCGGTGGTCCTAGACTCCTGCTGCTACTTTGCTCTGCGGCTGCGTAGGCTGCGTTGCCCAGTCAGTCCTCTACAGCTCTACTCCTCTTCGACCCTTCCTCCACCTGCTTGGAAAAATAAAGATGGAGTAAACCAACCATTTTGAAACTAAATAACTAAGGGAGGGGATAACAACCGCCCAAAAAACTATCACTACACCCCACTTAAATAATTATACAAATGTCATCGAGTGAAATGACCTAAAAGGCCCCTTTAAACATTACACCTTATTAATTAATCTCTACACCCCATTGAAATAACTATAATACCCTTATACTAAAATACAAATAATACTCCCTACACCCCATTGTTTTATATTTACACCCCAAATTTTAAAAATCACAAATATTATACTAAAAACAAATAATACTATTTACACCACATTATTTTATATCTACACCTCAAATCTCAAAACCACCAATACATGTTTCACGGGGGACCTCATTTTGCGTTCTTCTCTCAATTTTTTTCCAAAAACTCTCTCAAAACCAACCTCAAACATAATCACATTTTCAAAAATAACATTATAAGGAACTTAAAGAAGTCATGGGGTCGGGTAATGTAAGTATTTCTTTGACTTTCTTCCATTAAAATTTGATTTTTGCCCAAAAATTTGGGTTTTACGTGCATTCGGCTCACGGTGTGATGAACATCCTTAAGGATGTTCGGCCGCCGAACATCCTTAAGTGTTCATCACACTGCAGTCGAACACCAAATGTTGTGTTCATCACGGCTGGCCGAACACCCTCAATTTGTTCATCTCGGCTGGCAGAACACTCTCTCTTACATTCGGCTCATCACGGCCGAGCAGTCTATGAGCGATGAGAATCATGAATTTTTAACATGTTTTTTGCTTAATTTCGGGGAAGCAAACACGTATCCTCTTGAGCATAGTGTCGTTGGTCACGTAGATGATGCGATCATTCCTCTTGAACAACAATTGTTATAGATTACAACAATGTGTTTGTAAATCACGCATATTTTTCATCAGGGATGACTTATTTGATTGGGTTAAATGCGGCGGAAGGGAGAATGGACTTGTGATAGTAATTACTAGGTCGATAGTGAGTACGGCAAATAGAGGACCTCGGTTGACTTTAGGTTGTGAGCGTGGTGGGCAACCTCGTCAAAAAAGGGGGATGATTCGAGTAAAGTAACAAAGAATAGCAAGAGAAACGTGGATCGAAAAAATGTGGGTGTCCATTTCGTTTGAAGGGTATACAATTATGTGAAGGAGTATGGGAACTTCGGGTTGAATGTGGGTTGCATAACCATGCAGAGGCCCTCACATGCATGGCCACTCATTTGTTGGTCGATTATCGAGCCGGAGAAGGCTTATGTTCTTGACATGTCGCATGCCAATTCGAGGCCTAAGGACATTTTGCAAGGTTTACGAGAAGTTTCAAAGTAATAAGTCTTCAATACGGACTATTTACAATGCTCGTAGCAAGAATAAAATTATCGGCGTGATGGTCGATCGCAAATCACGGCGACTTGTAGCAAAATTGATAGAGCATGGATATTACTACCATCATAGGAGATGTGAGAAAACCAACAACTTGTCCAAGATTTGTTCTTGGCTCATCGATGGCGTTGAGCTATTACGTTCTTTTCCCAAGGTTCTCTTCATGGATTGCACTTACAAGACAAGCAGATATAAGTTACCCTTGTTGGAGATTGTTGGTGTGACGTCGACAAATATGACATTTTTGGTTGGAGCTGCATATATGGGGTCGGAGTTGCAAGATAACTACATTTGGGCGCTTGGTATCTTGAAAGCTTTGATGAATCAATCATCCTTGCCAACTGTGATAGTAAGAGATCTTGCGTTAATGAATGCAATTGAGGTAACTTTTCCTACCTCCCAACATTTACTTTGTCGATGGCATATCAACAAAAACATCCTTGCGAATTGTAAGAAATACTTTCGCACAAAAGTGCAATGGGATCAATTTACCATCTGTTGGAATTTTTTGGTGGATGCAAAAAATGAGCACATATATGAAGAATACCTGAAGAGGTTTCAGATGGATTTTATTGATTATCCTGCTGCGGTTGAGTACGCCATGAAGCAATGGATACGGCCGTACAAGGAAAGGTTTGTGTCGGTTTGGACGAATAATGTAATGCACTTCGACAACAACACAACAAGCAGGTATTTAAATGTTTTCAACATTTCATTGTTTTCCATAAATTTTGTCATGTAATAGAAATATTAATTGTATCTTATTTTAGGGTGGAGAGTCAACATGCGGCTTTAAAAGGCAGTTGAAATCAAGTCAAGGTGACTTTGAGACATGTTGGAGACAGTTGCACACCACGATTGAGACATCTCACATTGCAATCAAGGTGTCATTCACGAAAAGCCTTACTGATCGTTCTTAGAAATACAAATCGGTTATATTTCAACAACTTGAGGTTTGGTGTCTACTCATGCATTGAGTCGATATACAATGAGATGACTAATATACTGAAGATGGTTATATAGACCCGTTGTTGTGTGGTTGTGTACTTGAAAAACATGCGGCTGCCTTGTCGTCATGAGATTCTTGAGTATATAAGAAATGATGTCCAATTCCCTTGATCGGGTTGATTCATTTTGGAGGAAATTAGATATGTTACCTACTCACGAGAATGTTGAAGTTTCGGTGAAATTGGATATGGACAATCGATTCAATAGCACGTATGATGAGATTCGTGAATATTATGAGAACGCTCACGAGGCTGAAAAGTTGTTAATCATTAAAAGAATGATGGAGGTGAAAGAGCGAGAACAAACTCCTTGATTGTTCCACGGGATGAAGTCTTGCTCGTGGTCGTCAGAAACTGCGAAGGTAAAAAGATAAATCAACCAAGCGTGATCGAGTTTGTTTGAGCATGTGGAGTCGATGATAGATAGCTGCTCCCCTTGTGATCAAGGATTGTTATACGAGGTTGGTCCATCGCGGCAACCTCCCGTTCACTGGTTGCCCGGCTTAACGAAAAGATTCGGTATTAATCTTCTTATATTTCAAGGATTGCTATATAAGGTTTGCTATATATATATATTATGAATTTAATCTGTTTTAACTTTCAATAGGTTGTGCGACCACGTGCGAGGGCGGGAAAGCTAGTGGTAATTACGTCGACAATTCAGAAGGAATTTCGGCCTTTCATATTGGGCACGGCGAATATCATTGGTGACGGTCATTGTGGTTTTCGTGCGTAGCTGGGTTTATGTATAGAAATGAAGAGTCATGGAGGCGGGGTTCGAGCGGACTTGTCGATGGAGTTGATGTCAAACCGGGAATTATACACACGTATCTTAATTGAGCATGTCGTGTGCCTAAAGTGAGCAGCGAGTCTACAATATAACGACATTAGTGCTCCCAAGGCATATTGGTTTGATGCAAATGATATGGGACATTTGGTGGCATCATATTACAACATTGCTTTCATGGTATTAGATAGAAAACAACTTGCTTCACTTACTTACCATTGAGGACCGCACCCCAAATGATCCACATATTATTTGTATCGGAAGAGTAAGCGGTGATCACTTTATTCAGGTTTGATCACTTTCGATTGCTTTACTTCACTTATTTACAATTGGTTGACATATTATTTGGTTTAAATTATTTATTGACAACATCTCAATTTATTTGTAGGTTTTTTACGTGATGGTTACCCTTTAGCACGTGCCATGGGTTTGGGACGAGGTAATTGCTCGTCGCTAATGCGTGGAAATTACTATATATTAATCGACAACTTTCATATAGTGAATCTGTAGGCTCGGCTAGAGTTGTTGGTAGTAGTTACGATAGTATACATTTGGAGTAGTTCGATTGTATTATATTAAAAACATGTATTTGAGCGTGCCATTTAAATTATGTATGATATTAGTAGTACGCTAATGCTTCTTTTATGTTGCTATGAAATGTCTATGTTATACAAAGTATGCAATAAGAAAACCAAGCCACACAAAAACATAGTCAAAAGTTTGCAAAAATTACCACAAAAATACTAAAAGCTGTTTTACAATTCATAACATTAAAAAACATAAACATAGTCCACATCACTATTCCTCCTATGAGGCGGTCCGTGTCATCAGTGGACCATTGATAGCGTGTGCACTCTATCAAGCAATGAGCCCAAGTCCACATATGGTATAGATCGGTCACGGATCTCGGTATCTTGTGGGATCAATCATAGTCCTCACAACTCCCAATATCACATGTCAGTCATTGCGGCGGCATCGATCGTAGTGGTGTTAACGTATGCGGATCGTCTACCACGGGGCATGCGACTACATGTGAGCGCTCCGTGCAGGTCTAAATAACCGGAGCACAATCCCAAGCACGTAGGCACGCTGCCGAGCCGTTCTTGAGATAGGAGATGGCTATCGGCGTCAACAGTACCAGCAAAACCTAGCCACGGATGCAAGGCCTTGAGTTATCTCGAGGGCGCGATTGAGCAATATTGTCCTCGGAATCGTTTGCACATGCCCGAGCGTCGAAGGACTCTATCGGATGGTATGGCTCGACAACATAGCCCATGCATATGCATCCTAGATACGTGGCAATCGATGCCATGGAAGCCGGTCCACGACCTTCTTGTCGTAAGGAAGCCGGTCAACCTAAAACAATAGACCAACAAAAAGTCAAAAACTTTCAATACGAAACCTAATATTAAAAAGTTGTTGAAATTGATAGAAAAATACGTATACTCACGTCACGGCTCGTCAATCTATCTAATTGCTCACGTGATGCTAATAAGCGATCGTAGCGTCGTCCATGATTCCCTTGCGGGATCCACCTACGTGCAAGCGGGTATCTAGACTTGTAATCAACATTATGAGGTGGCCTCGGATATGGAAACCGCAAGTAGATCCACGCTTTGAAAGCAATAAAATATACATTTTTAAAGATTAAAGTATCAAATAAAACATTTTAACTTTAATAGTAAATACACAACATAAAACTATAGAATAATTATAATTATTACCTCAAGTAATGCCATGGAACCGACTATACGCCGTGTTATACCTAGATGCTTGTCTAATTTGTCTATATAAATATGCAAGGGTGGCGGTTCACGCATAAGTATCTAGATTTTCAAGATCCTCGAAGCCACTCTAAGTATGCAATAGGTACACGGGTCCCGCTCTTATCGGCAAATATCGTGCAACCCAAGATCAATAAGAAGTATGCCCTCGCGGCAACCCACCCTAAACTCATCCTCGGGCGTGACATCATCATTAAACCTCACACGTAGCCACTCAATGTCACAGAAGCCCCCTCTTATTTCCCATGCCCTCAAAAACCTCCTCAAGTGACACTCCCAACATCTCACTCACATATGAGGCATCAACATCCCTAGCACAAGCTAATGGATCACCGATAGGAAGACCAGAAGCGGACAAAACACATCGTCTAAACTAATGGTCATCTCCCGAAAGGCATATGGAAAGTGTTAGTCTCGGATGCCATCGTTCCACAGCGAAACTAAGACCTTGTTCACATCGGCATAGCATACATGCCTTAGTCTACTAAGCGCTTGCCCACGACCATATCAGAAATACCCTCGAAGCTTCGCCATTAGGAATGACCCAATTAAGCAACTTTTGTGTATGATTGTGGCATTTTAGAATACCACGTTCTTCTTTACCAGCCCAAATATATGCGACTACGTGTGACTCATATGAAGTCGATAACGATGTATCACGTGGACCACCGAGAAATCGAGCTCAATCGAGGCTCGTAAGTCTGTGGCCCCCATGCTTGCTTGCTCAAACCCTGCCCATGCTCATGCTCAAACCCACGCCCATTGCTCGTACTCGAAAGTCTGTGAGGCTCAGTATGCTTGTCCATGCTCATACTCAAAAGTCTGTGAGGCTCAATAGTATGCTTGTCCATGCTCATACTCAATCGAGGCTGTATGCCCTGCTCAATCGAGGCTCAAAGTGCACTGCTCAATCGAGGCTCAAAATGCCCCCTTGTCGAGGCTCAAAACTCATCCCTGCCCATGCTCATCTTCATCTTCACGATTGCTGCGTGTTCTTGTTGGCGTCGCGTTCCATTTCTTTCTAGCGAGATCTGCGTCACCTTTTTCCTTGTATAAACGTTTTAAACAATTTTCACTGTAAACACGAAACAAAATAAATCATAATTAAGGTTATAGTACCAATAAAACAAAATCAAAATCGAAAAGTGTTGATCATAGGCATTCGGCCAGTGAGATGAAGCAGTCATAATCTGTTCGGCGGGTTGAGATGGACCATAAGCGATTCGGCCGAGGTTGAGATGAACAGACTATATCTTTATTCGGCCGAGATGAAGAGAAACGATCAGTGGCGTTCGGCCATACCCAGTCGAACAATAAGCCAGAGTTCGGCCGGTCTTAGTCGAAACCAGTATTGTGACCCGGCCGGGCCGAGATGGGACCAGAGGTCGGACCGCGAAATAAGGAGGAAACAAGTAAGCAATAAAACATGCAAGTACTTAATTCACAAAAACGGCGTGGCCAACATTGGAGTCGCGGCACGCCTCGGCACCAAGCGAGGATATTTTTAAAACTTTTAAACCCGATAAGAGTTAAACAAATATAACCAAGTCTTGGCGACACTACAAGCCGGAACCCAAGCTAACAGTTCAAAGACAAGGATTAAAGAAGAGCTAATAGCGTGCTCGGCGGAAGACTAATACGTGGAGGAACAACAAGTTAATCAAAGCTCGGCTAACACAATCTTTGCACAAAAGTTACAAGTACTACAAGTATTAAACTACTAGCGATTAACAAGATTTACAAGCAAGTTCTACACAAATACCCAAGCATAGTCTAGTTGACTTGCTTAACCCGTCGTCCTTACAAAAGATATAAAACAACAGAAAGAGGGCATCTAAACCGCTTCTTCAAATCATCGGCGCACCAAAAAGGGCACAAAGTACGAACACGAATCATCGAGCGAGGACTGTCTTGCTAGGATCTAAAAATAAAGGGAAAAGGGTAAGTCATAAAGACTTGTAAGCTATCAATCATGCATGTCATGGCAATATGCACAACATACAATTCAAGGCAAGTTATAGTCACTTAAGCATAGAAATCATATATCCAAGATGCACATTGTTTCACATAGATGCGCTGAATTAAATCACATAGGATAAGGATATATGGAGGCCAGGAGGCTACGTAGTTCACTGCATACAAGCGTTATCTTGAGCGTGCATGTGTCGGATGCGTGTAGTACATCGACCTTCAGAATGCCAGGGATAGAACCAATGGTACTCGTATTGATGCAACAAGGGAACTACTTCCCCCTTGTGGCCTGCCACAGTGGGGCGTGTGTGAACAAGGGCAGGATGCAGTGGACTCATGCAATGCCAAAAATGTGTATACTTAACAAATTATCAAGTAGTGAGCGAGGTCGACAAGCGTCTCGTTCATGACAAGTAAATTATTCTCATCAATAACCAAGTAGGATTGGGTTACAAAGGCGAACCCACATGTCAATCAAGTAATCTTTAAAATGACATTCAGGGATCAAGCAAGGCAATCGATTCAAGTTCAAAGTCAAAATTATAATTCTTAGGAAGCAGCGTTTAGAGCGTCGTAGGGATTGATCGATGGCCGTATTGTTCAATGGCTCGTTAAGCTTGACTCCGTTGAGTCATCTATAACAATTCATCCAAGATAGATAAGGCGCTAAATGCATCATGAACCTTTTCTAAGGTCGCATATGATCGGCTAGAGTCATTAATTTATTAACCAGTAGTTAAGAATTTTCATCAATAATCAAGCGGAATGAGTTAGACAGGGCGAACTCAATATGTCGAATATACATACGTTATATGACATCAAGAATCAAGCCGGTAACCAATTCAAGTTCCAACAGTCTAGAATCATTATTCTTAGAGGAGCGTTTAGAGACGTCGTAGGGATTGATCATTGAGCCGGTATTGTTCAATGGCTCACCTAGTTTTGACTCGTTGAGTCGTCTCTACCAATTCATTCAAAGGGGTTAAGATGCTAGATACATCCGAATACTTTTCCAGTTCTCGTAAAGTATGAATACATTTGGTCATTAATCCATTAATCAGCCGTAGTTAAGTATTATCGATAATTGAATTCAAGGGCCTTAGAACCATTCTTTCAATTGGCTAATAAAATGCAAGGGGTCCAAGAACATTACTTATTAAGTGGAAACGTAGATCACAATTTATACTAGGCATAAGACCCAATCAATAGGATGATCAATACAAGACATAAGAAACCCTAGAATCATAATTCCCAAGAGTTATCAAGAGTCGCAAGTCAAGGAACATTGTTATTCTTAAGTAAACATAGAGCGTATTCAATTCGAGGTAGGACTCGCTCAATAGGATGGACGGTTGTAGCATGTGAAACCAGAAGTCATTAATTCCAAGAGTCATCGAAAGTTATTGGTCCAAGCGTTATTTATTCGTAGGGATCATGGAACACAATTTGTTCTAGGTCTAGGTCGATTCATAGAATAATCAAGACAAGGCATGTGAAACCTAGAATTCAGTTCCCAAGAGTTATCAAAACTACTAGTTCAAGAACATTAATTGCTCCTAAGGAAGCATAGAGCATACTTAATTCTAGGTATAGGTCTCAATCAACAAGATGGACATACAAATCACAATCGAGACCAATTCAAGTTAGATCATGGCATGGTCATGGAGAAGCATGGGGATCAATAGACAAGGGGATCATGGCAATTCTAGCATGTATCCTAAGGGGAAATCGATAGCTTACCCACCAAGGAGAGAAGAAAGTTGAAGCACAAAGTAATCGGATAGAATTGATCTCCTCGTCGGTAGCTTCACACCGGTGGTCTCGGACTCGAGCAAGCGGAAGTCGGGGCTCACTCTATGGAAATTACACACACCAATCTCACCACATCTCCACACACACAACCATGGCGGAGAGAAGAGAAATCGATTAAGGAGAGATTAAGGCAAGTCAACAAGAGAGGGGCTTTTATATCTTGCATGTATTTGGTGGAATTCAAATGTCAAGGGGAGGGAGGTGGAATCCACATGTCCCGGAGGTGGAGGCTTGAGCTTAGGACTAACCTAGCTTAATTAGGGTTAAATAGGTTGGATTAGGACTAATTAAGAAGGGTTTAAGGGTTAAAAGTCGGGCAAAAGCAGAGAAGAAAAAATTTCCGTAGGCGAGGCGGGCGCCTCGGGGAGGGATTATGCGGCCGCCTCTTCTTTGTGACTTGTTCCCTTTTCTTTTTGCTCTCGGATATTTGATCGCCGCGCCTCGTTCGAGCCATGCGGCCGCTGAACTACAGGGCTTCAAAACTAGACCTAAACAAGTCCTAAATGGTCCCAAGCTCATGGGTAACCATTCTAGGGTCTAACACAACTCAAAACATGTCCGAAACACACCCGGACATCACCCGGAACAAGGTAGGACAAGGCTCAGTCAAGCGACGATTGGTTGGCGATCAAACCCAGATCAAACGTCAATTAAACTAGGGTAACTTGGGCATGGAATAGGCTTGTTAAATCATGGTTATGACTTGAATACAAGTCCGGGAACTCAAGGAACAATTCACACGTCGAAATACGTGCAAAACGGGAGAAGGGTGAAATCGCTAAGGCCAAAACAAGGCAAGAAGGTTTCTAAACTTCCCAACAAGCTTACTATGGTCAAGGTGAGCGTTCTAGGTCGTCTATGAAAGACAATGGAACCCTAACGAGTCTCGGTTGAGTGCAAATCAGGCTAGGGCAACACGCGAGGCATCACGGGAGGAAGGTATGCTAAGCATAGGAGGGAATCAAGTGACAAGGAATGCAATAATGCTAATACGAGTCAGGCATGGACTAAATTAGATATCTAATCAAGTTAAAGCATGAGACAAGCATGTTATCAAGGTAAAAAAACAAGTAATGCAAGTAATGGGTTTGGGGTCTCAT
>CM028377.1:158310872-158442178 GCA_013146195.2 Codonopsis lanceolata | reverse complement strand
GATCTTTAATCCCAATGCGAGATCCCGAGTCGTGTCAGTCAAATAGTCAAGATACACAAGCATGCATAAGTAGGATTATAAAATTCATGTGGCGCAACATCGCATACGAACAACAACCTGGCCACACTTGGCCTGAAAAGCAACTAAAAAACAAGTCTTCGGCGACGTTACCTGAACCCAACAACTACTCCTACAATATTAACATGGCTTAAAATAACCTCAACGGCCACAACATGCCGAGACAACAACAACAATTAATTAAACGAGCTTTTAGCGGAAGAAACCTGTAGCGAACCATACACATATAAACAAAGTTCGACATATAAGCCAAGCATACCAAAAGATTACAAGTGTCAAATAGTTAAGCAGTTACAACAACAAAAAACCCCAAGCCAAGTCTACATGACTTGCTTCCCAACGCCCTTTCCAAAATAAAAGGCTAATCGACAAAGTCCAAAAGATCAACCTGAGGTTACAAACAACCAAACGAGAATAAAGCGAGTCTATCCCTAATCGCCTCCTGGCTCGATCTAAGGAAACAAACAAACAAATAGGGTAAGTCGAAAGACTTAGTAAGTTACTACAATGCATGTTCATGTTATAGCATGACATTTATCTCAATTATGGAACATGATCATCATATAGCACTTAACACAATAACCACATAAGTGCGGAAAGTAAATCATACAAGTAGGATATGATAGTCACGCCGCCAGAAGCTCCCGCAATAAAACTTTATTATACTTTATCGCGGCAACATCGATGCTCTCGAATGCATCAACTTTATCAAGTACCACTCGATCTAGATAGCAAGCCAATGCGGCACTTATTGATACGGCAAGGCTACTTCCATCAAGGCCAACAATGGAGTGTGAGGTCCCAGTGCGGCGATCCATAGCGAGCACGAATCCCATAATTGTGAAGGCGATGTATCGCCCCACCCGACTTAATAAACAAACCAAATAATGCCAGCTGGACTCAATGTGATGCACAAGTAGATATTTACTTGACTAAACCAATCAAGGACCGAATTCGACAAGAGCGAACTCGACCAACCAAGTAGGGTATTAATCTCTACCATAAAACATGTCAAGGCAAATAATTTGCACAAAACCAACCTTTCATAACAACTTGTTATAAACAATCAAACCAAGCTCATACTTGAGTAAACCAAATCAAACGGTGTCCAAACTTCAGAGGATTGAAGCTAGAGTTCAACACGCAAATATTCCCTGAGTCGACTGCTGAGTCTTTGCTCTAAATTCCCAATTTTGGATAAATTGAAGCTATGTGCCCAACCTAGGTCATTTCTAGGTTCAACAAGGTTGTAAACTCACCAAGGCATCCTAATATGATCCATGTTCATCATAGAGTCCAAAATTTAGGATAGAACACATAACACTTTCACAACATTTCAAGAAGGCATAAACTAGGGCATTCATATATATCAATACTTCCATCACAAATATAATACATGGCTTTAACATGTTCAAAACCTTAAATAGACAAGATGGAAGAGTGTTATAAACATTCATAGGTGAGAAATCATCCTAATCATGCTCCTAGCAAGCTCACAATTTCAACATATAAGAAGATAGCATAGAAGAGTAAAATGTCCTCATTGACCTCAATCACCATAGGCTTTGTTTCCTTAGGATCAATGAGAACTAAAAGAAGAAGAAGAAGAAGGTAACTTACTTGATATACACCAAAGAAAGCAAAAGAAGAAACCAATCGGATGGAAATGCTCTACTCTTTGAGCTCTACAACTTTAATGAAGGTAGCTTGGGCAAATGATGAATGGATGAGGGAAGATGGAGATGAGAACCTTAAGAAACCATGGAAGAGTCTTGGAGAAGATGAAATCTCGTTTTTGGAGAGTGAGGGTGAGAAATGAGAGTCAAAAATCTGAAATGTGGCTTATATTAGTCTAAAATTTGAGTGGGACAAGTGTCAACAACTTGTGGTCCCTTTTTTAATTTGATTTGTGGCTTAATGATCATCCAAGCTCTCTCCTAATCCAACCTAAGACGTTGTTAGAGATGTTAGGACTTAAGTGGGAAGGGTTAGGGAGGTTTAGGATAGGTTTAGATAGGGGTTTAAGGTGTACAAATCGCCCAATTCCAAAACAGGGGAAAAAAACTCGTATGCATCACGAGGGTTGAGGCGGGCGCCTCAACCATGCTCTGAGGGCGCCTGGCACCGAGGCTTCCTCCAAGTTCAACCACTTTTGCAATTCCCAAAGATTCGAGGCGGGCGCCACAAAGTCTCAGCGGGCGATCGGCTCCAACCTCCAAAACTTGAATCAAACTTGATCTAAATGGTCCCAAACTTATGGGCAACCATTCTAAGGTCTAACCTTACTCAAAACAAGTCGGAACGCACCGAACATCCCGAACAAGATAGAACAAGGCTCGAATCACGCGACGAATGATCAACGAATCAAACTACAATCAAACACCAATCAAACTAGAATATCTTGGACATGAAAAGACTTGTTTCCACATGGTTAAGACCTGAATATAAAGTCAAGAACTCAACGAACACTTCGTACGTCGAAATAGAAGCAAATACGAGCAACGAGAAGAATCGCTAAGGTCAAAATCAAGGCGATCAAACCGGCGATTCAACAAACAAGTTTATATGATTCTAAACATGTTATGACTTCTAGAATAACTTCTGAATAAATGAACAGATTCTAAAACATTTATATACCAAGTAAACATGCTCACAATCAACCAAGAAAGTATCAAGACAAGTATACAATGCACATGCAAGAATACGGGGCGTTACACTGCCCCTGCCCATGCTCTAAATGCTCAAAAGTACTCCGCCCATGCTCATACTCAAAAAGTTGTTGAGGCTCAAAAAGTATGCCCCTGTCCATGCTCATACTCAAAAGTCTGCCTCCCTCTCCGAGGCTCAAAAACTGAGGCTCGAGGCTCAAAATGCGCCTCTCGTACCCAATCGAGGCTCAAAACTCTGCCCCTGCCCAATCTGAGGCTCAAAAGTCTGCCCCTGCCCATGCTCATCTTCTTGCCCCTGCCCATGCTCGTGTTCTTGTTGGCGTGCTCGTTCCATTTCTTTCCTAGCAGATGTCGTCACCTTTTTCCTTGTATAAACGTTTCTAAACACTTTTCCTGTAAACACCAAACAAAATAAATCATAATTAAGGTTATAGTACCAATAAAACAAAATCAAAGTCCGAAAAGTGTGCCCAATCGAGTTGCGGCGATGTGACATGAACAACCCATGGGTCGTTTCGGCCGGTGAGATGAACAACCCATGGGGAACATTCGGCGAGTGAAATGAACAACCCATGGGTTGTTTGCCCAAAGTGAAAGGAACAACCTATGGGTTGTTCGGCTAATGTGAGATGAACGGCATGTGTAGTGTTCGGCCAATGTGAGATGAACGGCATGTGTAGTGTTCGGCCAACTTGAGCTGAACAACCTTTGTGGTGTCCGACCACCTTGAGATGAACAGCCTATTATTTGTTCATCTAACAGTCCGGCAGTATTTTTTGCCGATCCACGAAATTCAATTTTTTATATATTTTTTAAAGAAAATTCAACACAAATGCATGCATTTCATACATTTGATAGTGGCTGAGATAATGTAGAAGAGGATGAAAAATTATACCAATAGATGAAGACATTGTTGATGACTTTCAAAACGTGAAAGAATCAAATTCCTTTGCACACAATGTTGATGATGATGTTGTTGATGTTTTGCTGTTGTTGTTGTTGCTGAGAGTGGCTGAGATAATGGTTGGATTTTTTGAAATTTTTAGTTTGCGCGCATAGGGAGGAATTCGGCGTCTGCGGCGTCAATGGGGAGCACGGCTGGGTGTAGAGAAAGAAGGGTAAGTAGGTAATTAATTTGTTGGTGGTTATTAATTAGGATGGTTGGGGAAAAGGGTATAATAGGTTTTTAGCTTGGGTGTAGAGAAATAAGTGAGAATGAAGTGGGGTGTAGAGAATAATGGGGTGTAGAGCTATGTTTTTGGGGTGTGAATATCCCCACCCAATAACTAATTCTCCTACAATCAATCAATAATAATATTAATATCTAACGATTTTTTCTCAATTTCATCATTACCAAAGTTATTAGTGTAAAATATATATATATATATAGAAAGGACCAATTTTTTGAGACTGTTAACTACATGAAAAAAAACCCGATCATTTCTGATTTTTTTAGTTATTTATACATGTTAAAAAATTAAGATATACAAAAAGTACTAATGATGAAATTAATCAACATTGAGATCGAATTTATTTGTTAGGTGAACTAAATCATGAATTAAAATTCATAAACGAGTTTTGAAGTTAAAATAAGTTTTTAAAATATTTTTGGAAACATGAACATACCAACAAGTTTCCGGTAAGTCGGTGGTCATATCTTCCGTTGCCGGACTTTCTTTAGGTGGTAACCTTGGGATTGGTCATCGCTGCAAAAAATACGTAAAAAATTTGCAATGTGTGGTGAAACTAGGGTAAAAATATTTTCTTTTCATTTATATGCATCAACTAAAACAACGTGGTTTTATGAGTGTTTACCAGGTCGCGGTCTAGAAGTTATCCATATCACGGTTTAACCAAATTTTCTGATGTCTATCCATCGATAGTTTGAATTTTTGGTTCATTTTTCTTAACACATCACCTACATTTTATTTTCCTTGGTTATATATTATTTTAATTATTTTTTCTTTATGTCTTATTTTTAAATTGAACCATAATACTTGAATTAATTTGTAAAAATTATCAATTTTGAAAAGTGTAGTTTTTAAGGTTTTATGACTAAACATGTTAGTATATTACAAACAATTTGCCCTTTATCTGATATTATATGCGCTATCAATTTTTTAATATCATTTTTTAATACGAGAAACACATCCGTGAATTTAAATTTTGTTGAAACTCTAGAGTAGAAAATGAGAGAAAGTGAACCTCAATTCCATTGTTTAGAATTGGAATTATGGGCTTCAATGTAAATTTTATTGTTTATATTCAGAAAAAATATTAGAATTGGAATTGAACTGAAATTTTTAATATTTTTATTCTATAAATTGATTTTTTTTCTCCAAAGGTAAAACATTTTTAAATCTAAACACTCTTGATTTTCATTAATTTTTTTATTTCTATTAATTTGCTTATACGTTTAGATTTTTAATTGAACTCTATATGAGAACCAAACAAAATAATCTTAATTTTAATGTTACAAAATTATGATATTAAATTCTACACATCGAACTCATAATCTTTATGTTGCAATCATTTGTGTATTTTATTAGCAATCATTCATGTATCGCACGAGTGTTTTGATTATATTTTTTTTTATGATTAACTTCAATTTTTATTGTACAAAGTAAACTGCTTTGATTAAGGACGTGTCACTTCGATATCAATTTAAAGATATGTTAAAAAAATTATTGTTTTTATTAACATAATTTTTTTATAATTTGTTTTATATGCATATTGAACTCGTGATTTTTCATATAATTATTTGGTTATATGGTTATCATTAAAATTCTATATTGTTTTGTTTATATCAATATTGAACCTTGCATTACACTGTTGTGTTGTAGTATATATAAAAACATACGTGCATAATTTTTAGAAATTTTCTGCCAGAACTCACATTTCAAAAATGGAATTACTTATGTTCTGTTCATGTCAAAAAAAAAAATTGAAATTGAATTTGAGAAATGTCATTTAATTACTTCACATCAATGAACAATACATATTCTGAAATCTCAAACTGTTAGTTAAATTTGAACGATACATACTCGTGAATATTTCAATTGAATTACATATTTTGATATCTCAAACTGTGAGTTAAACTGAAGGTTGAAACTCAAATAATGTTGAGTTCTTTCAAAGGACAATTCTGGTGGTACTCTTTTGATTCCAAGAATGTAACTGATACTATTTGATCCTAAAATTTTCTTCAAATTTCAAATAAAATATTTTTTGTTGATTATGTCTTACGCAATGTATATGAATAAAAATCATAGTAAGTCATTGTCTAATATAAGACTCCATTTGAAAACATGTTTTTGGTTATCATCAGTTGTATGTAGTGTTGTCTAGAGCTACTATGTGATATTTATTATTGCAATAGTCGTACATGTTGAACGAAATTTTTGTATATAAAAAGTATTCCAAAATTTATATTATTTTTTTCAAATTTATAGGATTTTCTACATTTAATTTCACTGTTTATTATTTTTTGTTTATTTTGTTCATAATAAAAAAAATTAATTACATATTATTCAATTTTAATTTAGTATATAAATTTATGTACATGTACAATCTGTGCAACGTACGGAGGCATCACTAGTGTATATATATATATATATATATATATATATATATATATATATATATATATATATATATATATATATATATATATATATATATATATATATATATAGAGAGAGAGAGAGACTTTGTTGTTGTTGTTGTTAACCCGGTATGATTTAGTCGTTGGGTTATCATTGTTATATCAGGTTAGTTCCTTATTGAAACGCCGGCTTGGAGTGTCGATAGTTTGTTCAGGGTCTGCAATGTTGCGGCACGTGAGTTTTGTTTTCCCGTTTGTGAGATAATAGTCTCTTGGCTCTATTTGGTTTTAGTTTCGAGCTTCCTAGCTCGGGGCTTCACTCTGTTATTGTTTCCGCATATTCGATTTTTGTAAACACATATTTTAGTACGGTTTTATGTTCGTGTTTAGAGCTTGTTACCTCAACTGTTCGACTTGCATAATTGTTTAGCAAGTGCCCATCCTCTTCTTATGTTAGTTGCAGCGGCACGACCTTGGGATTTCGTGTTGGAATCTGATGTGCGTAAAACGCAACTCGAGCAAGAATAACCGGCCGTATCAAGTAATAAAGTGTACAAAAGTACGAGTTATCGATCCCACAGGGAATGTACGTAATTCTCACTCCGACTAAATATCAAAATTAGGCTAACTAACTATATTTGAGCGAAAAGAAAATGAATTAAAATCTAAAAATATAAACAACCTAGAGAGCAATTAAATCTAATCTAACGCGAAGGTGGTTTGGCAATAACAAATCAAGATAAAAAGATAGGAGTGCAATATTTCTAGTCTAGCCGGTGTTTAATTTTAATCATCTTTTTTACTTTTCTTTAACTAAAGTCTTGGTAGTCGGACGCACTATAATATTCGCTACGGCTCTCGCAACGTATAGCAAATCTAGCTACAACTCCTAGCTACGGACTCTCGCTTCTTATAACATAGGAGAAAATAGCCGCATGTCAAAGCAAGCATCCAATGACTATCTACGCACGATCTCCTTTAGGTCTCACGAAACGAAAACAATTATTGTGATTTTCGAAATTAATAGGACGGGCTCTCGCATCTTATCATATAATTCTTGTGATCATCTAATGGTTCGTTACGCCATTAAAAGCATTAATACACACAATAATAACCAAGCATATGGGTAATACTTCACAAAAAGAAATTCTCTAATTTTTTCTACAAATCATGTTGGTAGCTGAGACAACCAACGAGACTGCATATATATAATTGATCCAGTCACTAGCGGTAGACACTATGCACTAAAATGACAACAAATTTAACATGGTAGTAATCTGGAGGATGTATCATGTTTTATCATGTAAATCGTTGTATCCACTCAGTGGCCAATGCATCGTGTTTAGCTCTGTCTGCCAAGTACAAGTGGGCAAGGGCTGGAACAAGTGGCTTATCTGCAAAAAAGATATGGTTGGTTCTTAGGTCAAAGTCATTTTAGAAATAATAACGAAAGGGCGCGCACCTTGCTCATAGAGAAGAAAATACTTACAAGGGTCAGGGTTGGTGAATATTGACCTCAATGCAAAAAGCACCTTTGAGATGGTTAGAGCAGGATTCCAACCGTCTTTCAAAATGTCCAAACTAACATTCCCAGCTGAATCTACATTGCAGTGGTAGATACAAGTTTTAAATACAACTTGCAGCCCAAGAAGATCTAGAATCAATTAAGTAAGGGGAAATTTAAAAAAAGAGAGAAAGCAACCATAGGCAAACATTAACCATATTCACCACTAATCCAATAAGAAAAAAGAGATTTACCTTGCTCAAGATAAAAAGAGACATGTTTTTTCGAAGTCAAAATGGCATTTGACCTTTATAGCAAACAACACATTTTCATAACTGTGATCCCAAATCCCCTATATGTGTACAAGAATGTTAGTCTTCCAAACGCTTATGCATTTGATCGGCTTAGGTAAAGCACGATGGGAATAATTTGAAAGAATATCAACATACCAATGTGAAAATCGTTGTTGGGAGAGTTGTTAATCTACAGTGGAATGATTGTTAATCGCCAAAAAGGAATTGCTAACGTCTATCCAAACAAATACCACCACATTTTGGGGATAGTGTCATTGAGAACCTTTTAACATACTGGGAAGAGAACCCCCACTTGTAGTCAGGTTGTGAGTAGAATGAGATTGAATAGCTAGTAGCTATATTCAGCTCTTCTAAAAGACTTTCTCTAATAATAAACTTCCTCCATCCCTAGATAATTCTTTAAAATTTGTTGTCCCTAATTGAGTGTCCATTTTTGTATAAGTTTACTAATTTGACCTTTCACACATATTATGTCCTAGGGTGGACTTCTATGTTGTATGTGGAGTTGTGGACATTTAGCGTATTAATGTACATATGCTACTAATATGACCCAACAAGTCAAACTTTCTTAATTTTAGTGAAAAAATAAAAATCAACACTCATTTAAGAAAGGAGGGAGTAAGAGAGTTGCAAAGATACGATCAGAATGCTCCATAAGGATAAAATAAAAAATGATTCCAGTGTAAACGTGAATGTATATGAATAAAATCTTCAAGTGCATCAAAAGGAAAAAACATCGCGTAGAAGTTTTGAGGGTTCAGGATATTGCTAAGCCTACCTTTGGAGGCTTGAATGGATAATCAGATGGAAATGTTATGTCGAGAAAGAATATGCCTCCTTCATAAGGTGTTCCTAAAAGAAAAGGCTGATATATAAACTGCAGAAAATTACCTAGTAAATTACACACACACACACACACACACACATTGAAAGGCAATTCATCAAGATGGATTTTGCCATGTGGTTAAATTTGTTAACATGGACATAGTTTCCACTTAGGAGCACTTGATTCCAATTACATCCGGATAAAATAATATAACCAAATCAAATCAAAAAGTAAAGAAGCAAAGAGGTCCACAATTAGGACAAACTACACAATTGGTCCCTGTAGTTTCTGATTTGTATGTTTTTCGTCCCTATACAAAAATTCGTTTGTCACTGGTCCTCGTACCGATCAATTTCAAAAAAGTTGATCATTCCGTTTAGTTTCATTATCTTTTTCCGTTAAATCAATACACATGCATCTCATGTGCATTTTGGGTAGGGTAAAATAGTCAATTTATTAGAAAGGAAAAAAAATAAAACACCACTTGTTTTCAAAGGGAGAACAGAACCACCGTTCTTAATCTGCAAAAAATCTTGGAAGGCGGCCCAGAATTCCAGCCACCTCCCATGGTCGCCACCCAATCCTTTTGGTCACCAACTGATACGATGACAAAAATCTGAACACTATAAATTTGTCCCAGCCCTTTTGTACAGCCTCAAATCCGCACAAACCGTTACCAAAACAGTCCCAAAACCCTCACAAAACTCTCAACAAAACAGCCCTAAAATCTGCCACGTTTTGGATGAATAAAACTGCCCCAAAACAGTCCACCTTTTCCTTTAGAACATAGGCTGCCCAAAAAAAACGAAAATAACATTTTAAAAAACAAGGATATAATACGGATTCACCGGTTGAGTTTCACTCGCTCAACGTAAAGAATTCCGACGATTGATTCTCTTTGGTTTCACTCACCTAAGAAGAAGAAATCGATTTTGAAAGAAGCACAACCGTCTTCTTGAGGCTTTGTTTTTCAACGTCCAAAATATGCTCTAATAATAAAATTAAATGCCTTTAAATAGGCTACAAGAGTTCAAACCTAAATCTAATAACTTTAAGAGTTCCTATCAGACTAGAAAAACAATAAAAAACATCCTAAACTAGATAACTTTAAAAGAAATCCTATCCTAATAAAAAACGGAACAAACCTATGCTAAAAGAAATAAACATAAATAAAATAGATTAATAAACTAAATTAAACTATCAAAAACTCTTGGCTTCTTTGATGACGGGGTCTTCACCACGATCTGAACACCTATCTTGTCTGTACAACCTCTTAGCCACTCCACGTAACTCTACGGAACCCTTGGACCCCGTGCTCAAAAGTATTCCCATACATAGCCCCATGTCTCGCTTAGACGTCCATGTTGGTTCCTCCCCAGCCCAACCTAGCTGCCTCTCTCCGTCTTTGCGTAGTACAACCACGTAGTTGCCCCTCTTCCTAAAATCAATCCACCCATCATCGTCTCGAACCCCCCTTAGGCTTGTTTTGCTCCCAACTCGTATCAAACTCCCCTTCTTTGAAAAGGATTGACCTCGATCCTTGGATAGTTCCATCCCGAAAAAAATTATTCCTTCCCGCTTGAGTAACTCCTTTTCGTTTAGCATTTCCAACACGCTTCTGCCCCACAACCCTTGTTGTCTGTTTACCCCAAACAACCCAATACCAGTTGCCACTCCTAGCTGCCCTCTTAGTAATGTTCTCCACTAATTCAAGCCCCAACAAGATTGCTTTTGACTTTGCTAACTCTAGCAATTTTTTTGGAGTAAAACGCGTTGCTCTTAAATATTCCTTCCTTTGTGACAAGGCAACCCAAACCTTCAAGTTTTCACATAAAACAACTCCTAACCATGTACCCTTTCCTTTCCTTAAGAACTCCTTCAATCTCGTTCCTCTTTCACAATCTGTCCATTCCATATTGTAACCCGAGACATGATCTTGTGACATTATAAATTTCAGAATCCTTGTTGCCAAAGAACCAGAATCACCTATCCCCTCAACAGCCCCTTCGTTATGCCTTGCGATCATGGTGAAACATTTGAGAAATCCTTTCCACTTCATCGTTTCTTGCTCACTCAATAACATGAGTTGATTGGAATTTATTCTCCCTCTTTCATAAGGAAAGTTCTGGATTGTGGAGTACATTCCCATGTCACTTGCATCGAATTTCATAGTCATGTTCTTACTAACAAATATGTGGCTTTCCCCTAAAACAACCCCAGTCCTTTTGTCTATCACAACAGTACCACATCGTGCCAACGGACAATCCCAAACAACCTCGAACATTACTCCTCTCCAAGGTGTTTTAAAACCATGCGAGATCCATAATGATGTAACCTCACGTTTCTTCCTCCATACCATGCAAACGATAACGAAAATCTGCTCATGTATGGAAAAGAGAATCATAATGTAACATACCTTTACATCTAAATTCGAAATCCTTGATGTGAAAGGGTTTGGAACTTCAAAGCCTAACGGATCTTTGTGGACGTGTGTTGGCTTCAATCTTTCACGAACCACTTTTAATTCCTCTCCTTCATTCTCACAAATAATTCGTTTCCTTTCAAACTCTTTTTCTTCAATTTTCTGCTCTAAATTCCTTTGTACCGCCTCATGCTCGTTAGAAGCCAAATCTGATTTTTGTGCCTCTTGTCCTTCCGATACTTGCATGTATGGTGTTATCGGAGGAGTCTCTTCGTTCCTTAGAGTGGAAGACGGCTTTAACCTGAACTTCTTCCCTTCGCGTTCCACCACGAATGTATTTTCTCGACCATGGTGCACCACTGATCTATCAAACTGCCAAGGACGTCCTAGCAGGACGTGACAGATATCCAATGGCAATATATCACAAGTGACTTCCTCCTCGTAACTCCCTATAGAAAAAGCTATTAGGGCCTGCCGTGTTACCCTTATACTTGTGTTCTTTTGGAGGCCGTAAAGATCGTATGGAAGGGGATGTGTCGTAGTTAGCAACCCTAGTTTCTCGATCAGTGTAACGGACACGCCATTGGCAGAACTTCCCCCATCGACTGCTATTACACAAACTTGGTCTTGAATCATCCCCCGAGTTCTAAATACCTTTTCCCTTTGCTCTGTAATCTCCATGACCGTTTCGCAAATAAGAATTCACAAAAGCCGAGCTCTGATACCACTTGATACGGTGACAAAAATCTGAACACTATAAATATGTCCCAGCGCTTTTGTACAGCCCCAAATCCGCACAAACCGTTACCAAAACAGTCCCAAAACCCTCACAAAACTCTCAACAAAACAGCCCTAAAATCTGCCACGTTTTGGATGAATAAAACTGCCCCAAAACAGTCCACCTTTTCCTTTAGAACATAGGCTGCCCAAAAAAAACGAAAATAACATTTAAAAAAAACAAGGATATAATACGGATTCACCGGTTGAGTTTCACTCGCTCAACGTAAAGAATTCCGACGATTGATTCTCTTTGGTTTCACTCACCTAAGAAGAAGAAATCGATTTTGAAAAAAGCACAACCGTCTTCTTGAGGCTTTGTTTTTCAACGTCCAAAATCTGCTCTAATAATAAAATTAAATGCCTTTAAATAGGCTACAAGAGTTCAAACCTAAATCTAATAACTTTAAGAGTTCCTATCAGACTAGAAAAACAATAAAAAAACATCCTAAACTAGATAACTTTAAAAGAAATCTTATCCTAATAAAAAATAGAACAAACCTATGCTAAAGGAAATAAACATTAACTTAAATAAAATAGATTAATAAACTAAATTAAACTATCAAAAACTCTCGGCTTCCTTGATGACGGGGTCTTCACCACGATCTGAACACCTATCTTGTCTGTACAACCTCTTAGCCGCTCCACGTAACTCTACGGAACCCTTGGACCCCGTGCTTAAAAGTATTCCCATACACAGCCCCATGTCTCACTTAGACGTCCATGTTGGTTCCTCCCCAGCCCAACCTAGCTGCCTCTCTCCGTCTTTGCGTCGTACAACCACGTAGTTGCCCCTCTTCCTAAACCCGATCCACCCCTCATCGTCTCGAACCCCCTTAGGCTTGTTTTCCTCCCAACTCGTATCACCAACCCATGAATACGGGCCCATCATCCCAGTCGCCACCCAAACTTGAAGATCTGCTCCAGATCCGCCGCCACCCGCCACCCATTCTGCCACAAAAAAATTCTTGGAAGGTCGACCCAGAATCAGTGTTCTAAAAATCGACTTAGGTGGTCGCCAGACGTTAAGCGCCTCTCCAAAGCCCCGACTTCGTTCAAATTTCCCAAAAACATCGCCGGAAGAAAAATCGTCACTTAGTCGTGCTAGGCGTTTCCTAGTCGTCCTCGGTGCTGCTCGCTGCCGAGAAATCTTCCTTCAAGACGACAGTACAACACCTCAGAAAGAAGGGGCAAGAGATGGAGAAACGACGAAGAAAGGGAGGACTTACGGCGACGAAGACGTGGGTGATTATAAGGCTTCGATGATGGAGAACAATGATATAAGGATAGATCTAAGTATCTAACCGATGAGGGAGAGAAAGAAAGAGACGATGTCTATAGTCTGCTTCGTCTTCTGCCGTTCTGCGTCATCGGCCAGCTCTTGGCGACGAAATCGTCTTCTGACAAGAACTCACTTTCAAAAAAAAAAGTCTTCTGCGCGAGAAGTCGCTTTCAAAAAAAAGAAAGAAAAGGAAGAGAAATGTTCATTCTCTAGGAAGGACACATGAAGTTAGATATATAAGAAGGATTTGCACAAGGTTTGAGAAAATTAAATGGTATCAAGTTGTCTGGGAAATGTGAACGATGTTACAACTGCAAGCCTAGGAGGAAACAGGTATACTTTGGTTGTTGTAGATGATTATTCCAGGTACACATGGGTTGAAATGATGCAATCCAAGGATGAAACTTATGGCATTCTCACTTCCCTATTCAGAAATCTTCAAACTCAAAAGGAATGTGAAATTATAAGTGTTAGATCTGACAATGGTACAGAATTCAAGAATCTTGGAATGGACACATACTGTGATGATCATGGAATTGATCATAACTTTTCAGCAGTTAGAACACCTCAGGAAAATGGTATAGCTGAAAGGAAGAACAGGACTCTGATTGAAGCAGGTAAAACAATGATAGCAGAAGCAAAATTGCCAAAATATTTTTGGGCAGAAGCTGTCAACACAGCATGTTTTACACAAAATAGATCTCTCATAAACAAGTTTCATGGTAAGACTCCTTATGAAATATGGAGAGGTAGAACCCGTAACATTGCTTTCTTTAAAATCTTTGGATGCAAATGCTTCATTCACTACAATGGTGGTGATTACAGAGGTAAATTTGATGAAAAAGTTGATGAATGTATTTTTGTTGGTTATGCTAAGCATAGTAGAGCTTATAGAATTTATAATAGAAAAACTCAAGTAATTGTTGAATCTATGCATATTACTTTTGATGAATCAAATTTATTTGAGTCTTCTAAGACTCCTGATGTTACTAACAATTTTGAAGTATTTGAGACAGGAAACAGTACTGGTTCAATTCAGAATAATCCTTCATCTTCAACCCCTCCTGCAGAAACTCTAGATATTCAGAATGAACTTCAGCAGGCTGACAACCTTCAGCCAGCTGACAATCCTAACCCTGTCACACTAGATCAGTCAGTTGACATACCCTGTTTTGAATCTATTCAGTCAGCTGACATTCATCCATCTCCACCTTTACAAACTGAACCCCTTGCAGATCTCCCTAAAGAAATTAGGGAAGCCAGACATCATCCAGTTTCAAACATCATTGGAGATCCCTTTGCTGGCTTAAGAACCAGAAATAGCTCCAGAAATGAAACTCTTGATTCACATGCCTTTGTCTCTTCCATTGAACCCAAAAAGATTGATGATGCCTTGGAAGATCCTCGGTGGATTGAGGACATTCAAGAAGAGCTGAATCAGTTTGAAAGATGTAAAGTTTGGGAACTTGTGCCTAGACCCACAGATCAACAAGTCATTGGAACTAAATGGGTATTCAGAAACAAGTTGGATAAAGATGGAAATGTTACAAGAAATAAAGCAAGATTAGTATCCCAAGGATATAGACAGGAGGAGGGCATTGACTATGATCAAACTTATGCTCCTGTGGCAAGACTTGAAGCCATCAGATTATTTCTTGCTTATGCAACCTTCAAGGACTTCAAGGTATACCAAATGGATGTAAAAAGTGCATTTTTAAATGGAGATCTACAAGAACAAGTATTTGTTGAGCAACCTCCTGGTTTCATTGATCCTAAAAAGAAGGACCATGTTTACAAGCTAAGAAAAGCTCTTTATGGTCTTAAGCAAGCTCCAAGAGCATGGTATGAAACCCTATCCAAATTCCTTATGGAAAAAGGATTTCAAAGAGGTAAAATCGATACTACTCTTTTCTCTTTGAAGCACAAAGGTAATATTTTACTAGTTCAAATTTATGTTGATGATATTATTTTTGGATCTACTAATGAAATTTTGTGCAAGAGATTTGAGCATCTTATGAAAGGAAAATTTGAGATGAGCATGATGGGAGAACTAACTTACTTCTTAGGTTTGCAAATCAAGCAAACTGAGGAAGGAATTTTCATTCATCAATCTAAATACACAAAAGAGTTGATCAAGAAATACAATCTTCAAGAAGCAAATTCAGCAAACACTCCAATGGGTGTTGAATGTCATCTAGTCACAGATGAAAAGGGTAAGCCAGTTAATACAACTGAGTACAGAGGTATAGTTGGATCTCTTCTTTATTTGACTGCTAGCAGACCAGATATCATGTTTGATGTGTGTATATGTGCTCGTTTTCAAGCTAATCCTAAAGAATCTCATATGATTGCAGCAAAAAGGATTATTAGATATTTGATTGATACTGAAAAATTTGGCATTTGGTATCCCAAAGATTCTTCTTTTAATTTGATTGGATATTCGATATCTTGACCTTGCGGCTTGCGAGTGAAAAAGTACCTGGAACATGTCGGTTCCTTGAAAGCAGGCGATATCATGGGCATGCAAAAAGCAAGCTTCAGTTTCCACTTCAACTATTGAAGCTGAATATATTGCTGCTGGAAGCTGTTGCTCTCAGATTCTTTAGATGAAACAGCAGCTATTGGATTATGAAATGCCTATGGGAACCTGTCCTATTTATTGTGATAACACTTCTGCAATATCAGTTTCTAAAAATCCTGTCATGCATTCTAAAACCAAACGCATAGACATCAGATATCATTTTTTGAAAGATCATGTTGAGAAAGGCAATGTTCAGCTAGAATATGTTTCTACTGAATTTCAATTAGATGACATTTTTACAAAAGCCTTAAAATCTGACAGATTTGAATTCTTAAGAGGAGAATTAAGAATGCTTATCATGTCATAGATGGATATCTTTGGTTTGGCTAATCTTTGCAGGATACACTTCAGTTTGTCAGTCAATACGACTCTAGCTGACAAATTATCTCAACTGATGTTATATGGTCAGCCAGTGGCATAGTAAAAATAATGTCAGCCATCAGCTGACACATGAAGTTCTTAAGCAACAAAACTTCACAGCTGACAACCTTCAGCTGACAAAGATTTTCTTCATTTCTGGTTGAAATCATATTATAAAATAATGTCAGCCAGTAGCTGACAAACGTTCACAGCTGACACTTATTAGCTGACAATTGTTCAGCTGACATATCTATATTTCTCAACTGATAATACAGTGATTAACAGTCACTGTCCAGATAGTCTCTGAGCCTTAAGTCAAAGCTGATCGTATCTCAGCTAAGACTTAATCTATAATTTATTGAAAATTCTTCATTTATTTCCCGCCATTTATTTTTCCTTGGAACTCGCGAAGCTTTCTTGAAAAGCCAAAATGACCTTTCCACTATCCCACCAACTCTGGCGGTTGAAATGACGTGTTTTCACAAAAACGGCTCATCATTGTGATAATGACTCTCTGTCATAAATTGCTATTTTTATCACAAAAACCAAAATTTTGTGTACTTTATCACTACACTCCATATCTTCACTTTTAAAACCCACTATCTCTTATAAGTGTCCGTACCTATCTGATTTCTATTTAAAAACACACTCACTCTCACTTTTTACTTACCTTTCTCTCTCTAAAAACGTTTCTCTCTCAAATAACCTCTTCTTCTTCAAGTTCTTTCTACTTTCAAAAACCCTAACCCTAGATTTTCTGGTACTCACTATTCTTACTCTTTCTCTTTTCTTTTTCATCTGTTTCTTTTAACTTATCTGTTGTTATTTCAGGAAATGGCTTCGAACACAGCCGTTGGATGTCTTCTAGACATTGTTTCTCTGAACTCAGAACCTTTAGGGCTTGAACTGATTCATCTTGTCACTGCTAATGGGTTAATGCCTCTACTTTCATTCAACATTCGAACCTACAGCTGCCAACTAACCGAAGAATTCTTCATGGGAATGGAGGAAAACCCAGCCGATCCTTTCTCTCTCATCGGCAATATCAGAGGCGTCCCTGTTGTGTTTGACTCAGAAACCATCTCTGCAGCCTTCCCTGATCTTTATGACGATGGTTCAACCACCTATACCATCCCTGATGAAACTCAACGAGCAGGCTGGATTACCATGAGGGGTGAAGTACCAGTAGAGCTTGCCTTCGACAGGCACAAGCATCGTTTTGCTCCTCTTCACTATGCTCTAGCCACGGTGTTGGACAAGTGCCTCATAATCAAATCCGGGGGCCACGACAAGATTACTGAAGCTCAAATGTTTCTCATGGAAGGGATTGTGGAAAACTGTGAGATGAACTGGGGAGCTATTTTGGTGGAGTGTATAAAAGTCAACATTGCCAAATACAAGGAAAACATGGCAACTGGAAATCTAAGGCTCACTCATCACCTGATCATAAATCAGTTTCTTCGATTCATTCCTACTCTTCAGCATCTTCTCATCAACGTTGGTGACCTTGAACCTGTCAAGGTCAAGAAGTATGTTGCTGCTGATATCAGGCGAGCAAGTATTTCAAGCAGATTTGGTCAGGAAGCACCACTAGTTCAGTCAAGCAAGAGACCAAGAAGGACAAGGACCCAAGCTCTTACGGCTGTCTCCTCCACCGGTGATGATGGTCGAAGTGAAATTGCTCACCAAGTGTTCACCGGCGAGTTCACCATCAAGGGTCAATCGGTGGTCGGTCAAGAACCGGTCACCAAAGACGTGGTCAGCCAGCTGAAGATGCACCTCCAACAACAATTGGTCGGCCGGTGATGTGCGAGGAGGAGAGGAGGGAGGAGGATCGACATTGGCGGTGATATTCGCAAGGCAGAGAAGGAATCCTGAACTCAATCCAGGTACCTTTGTTCCTTTCTCCCCTACTGCTACCACTGATCCTGCTCCCATCTCTCCCCCCTCAAATCCCAGGTCTCCAAACACTGCTCCTATAAAGTTCTTCCCACCAATTAGGAATCCAACCTTTCATCCTAGGCATTCCTACTATCAAGCTAATCCAGTACCAATTCCTCCAAACTGGGTCTTCCCTATAGAGCATTTGCCTTACTTTGTTTAGTTTCTTCTCTCTTTCCATGAGGAGAAGAAAGCTGAAAAACCTCCTGTTAACCCAGTCAAGTACATTGATCACAACCTAAAAAGGAGACCCTATGTGTTGTACCCTGCCACTCCAAATCTCAGTCAAGAAGACTTAGTTGCCAACTATGGCAAGTATTTTGATCCTCTCCCTTTGCTCTGGAACAAATTCTATCTCTCAAATGATAGATTTGTTCAAGATGAGCTTGTTTATTTAGTCTGGACAATGTATAACAAGGTTCATGAACTACCATCTCTTCCCTCCAATGATCCCTTCCTGGTTGGCAGACTTGCACTGCCTGAAGATGATGACCTCAACAAGAACTGGGAACAACCCTCTGTTGAACCAGCCAAATTAGCCAGGATACAAAGAGCTGCAAATAAATATGTTCAGGATGCAGTTAACACTGCCAACCAAGCCTATATTGAACTCCACAGACGGATGGCCTCCATGCCAGGAGGAGCTTCCATGAGCACTGCCTTTCCAGATGCATTGGCAAGTCAACCTGCCCCACTGATTATTGAATCAATTCCAACTGTTCCTCATATCACTCCCTCAGCTATTCCCTTTATTGTCTCAGCCACAACCATACCAGTTTCTACCTTAGCTGAACCCACAGCCATCTCCACATCTACTTTGCAACCTATCTCTCTACCCTCTTTCAGTCCAACCATTGATGCCTCTTCTTCCATTCCTCCTATTAATGTTCCTCTCCCTACATTACCAATATCAGTACCAGTCCCTCAACCATCCATTCCTATTACCACCTATTCCACGTGTCGCCCACTCCCCTTCGATCTAGCTATGTCACCATACCCACCGGTCACACTTGTGTCAGTCACTCCATCCATTTCCATTCCTCCTTCTTGGCGATACCATTCTGCCTCAATTCCTCATTCGCCATTCTGTCCCTCTAACGGATGTCTACTATTCTTATCTCATCGACACTGTTGCCTCTCCCCTCTTCCACGACATACCCTCTCACCCAAACCAGGCCTCCCCTCTGTTTGTTCTGCCTGACCTCTCCCTTCACCCATCTCACACCCTTTCTGTCAGTCCCTTGTCTACCATCAAGCCTACCCAACCTGAACTTTCTATGGAAGATGCTTCTGACTCTTCCTCTTCTGAAAAATCTGTTGGTCAGTCCCCCATAGACTCATTATCTGACTCCTCCAAGTCCACCTCTGAGGATGAGTCCCTTCTTAGCCCTTCTCAGTTGGCCTGTAGGAAAGCCAGGAAACAAAGGGAGATTGTCTCCAAAGCATTGCATCATCCTACAGGCACAAAAATTATCTTTCCTGAAGACATGCCTTTACCTACACCTCCACCTGAGCCTGAAGCCCAAGCTCCAGCCTATCCCATGGATGTCTTCTTCCCTCCTGACCCTGAGGATGCTGATATTCATACTTATCAACTATTCTCCAATGAGCCTGAACCCTCTCAGCCACCTGCTCCCGAACCTACAACCCCTGGTTCCCTCTCTCTGTCAGCAAAGCTTGATCTTCTTTATGTCCATCATTTACAAATGAAGTCAGCCTTTACTCACCACACCAATCAGCTGGCCACTCTTCAACATCAAGTAGCTTCTCTGCTTCCGAACCTTACCCAGATTATCACCACCGAGGTGCAAGCTGCCATTGCTGCTGGTGCTCCTCGCGAAGCCAATATGGATGACTGGAGGACCATCTTGCTCTACCAGCAAGAATGGGCCAACCGTGCCTTCAATGCTGAAGCCGCAATGCTTCAAACCATTCAGGAGGAGAAGAAGCAGAAAGCACGAGCTGATAATTACCTGGCCGAAAACAAGATCCTCGAGCGGCGTTTGAAGCGATGCGATCACCAATGACACCGGTGGAGGCGTCTTGACAAAGAACCACAAGTGAAGCACGAGGCGAAGAAAGCGCGAAGAAGGAAATCAAGCTGAACAAGAACCAGAACAAGTGAAGGAAAATGAAGCCGCTGAAACTGACAAAGAAGCTGAAGTTGGTCCATCAGTTGAAGCAGACAAGGACAACTAAAGGATCCACATCAGCCAACTGGATATCTCACTCTTTCTAAACTCTGAACAACTTTAAAACTCATGTTTTACTTGTAGTTTACATTTGGTGTCTTAAGCTATTTCCCTTCGTAAATTATTTGCTTGCTATACTAACATCAATTTTGCAGGAACTTGAAATTTTTGGCTTTCTGCTTTCAAGTGAATGGTTTTAAGCAAATAGGAGGAGATTGTTGAATCCTGCATAATATTATATTTGCTTAAAATCATTCCACTTGATTGTCAGCCAAGAAATTAAAATTATATTTGGTCAGCCGCAAATTATTTTGTCAGCTATTCCCTTCAGCTGACCTTAACGTGTTTAGTGTCAGTTTGCCTTTCTTTATTTGATCTATCATATATTTGTACTGACACTTTCCTACTTTGTGTTTTTGGTAGATATTCTGCTAGATAATATCTCATAGGATCTTTTGAGATCTTGCATCTGCCAAACACATTTTCAAATTCAAAATGTGTTCCTAACGGGTTACTTTTGAAGACTATCTATAAATACCCAATGGAAGCATTCTTGAAGAACAACAATTTTTACAAAAGTCAAAAGCCGATTTAGTTTCAAGAAATTTCTCTGTGACTTTGTCTTCTTAGAAAAACATTAGCTAGATACTCTTCTTCAAACATTTCTTTCTAGTTATTGTTTAGGCAAACACTGAGTGATTCTACTTCATAATTTTTAAAATCAGTCAGTTTGTCTCACGAGTCTGATTGTTCTTCAATCATTCTCCACAAACACCGGTCTTTTGTTGTACACTGATCCATTAGAGATCAAATAGATTTTTAATAAAATTAGTGCACTTCAAAAATCCAAGTCTGACCAACTTGGTAGTGGACGTAGCAGTTTATCTGTGAACCACTTCAACTGATCTGTCAGCCGCTTCTTATATTCTTGCAAACTGACTTAACACTTAAGAAGTTTTTAAACTAATTAAGTGTCAGTCAGTTAACAACAACTGTTTGCTTAATTGTTCAGTTAATTTGTACTTCAGTTTCATCTCAATATCCAGTGATCAACTTTAAAGACAACTTTCTTTAAAAACAGTTGTGTCAATTAGCTGACCAACTTTCATCAGCTTGAACATTTTCAAAGTGTCAGCCAGCTGACCAATTTTCAGCTGACTGACAAAACCAGTTTTCCACTGCCGAATTTAAAAGGTTTACAAATCAACCCTCCAAGTTTTTTAAAGGCTATTCACCCCCCCCCCTCTAGCCTTAACTATTGCCATCTGGACTTACATGACATAATAGGAAGATGATTTACCATTGTAAAATTCCATCTTCTTCATGAGAAGAGGCATAAGAAGATTTTTATCAACAATAGGGATGCTCTTACAGATTAAAGTATCGAAAGAATTGGGGGCGCTCCAATGTTTGAAGTTTTTTTTTTTTTTTGGTGAAAATTCTAGATGTCTTTTGTAGTTTGTAACCCCTCTAGTACCTCGTTCTTTTTTCTAATCGCAAAAGGTCATTTTTTGAAATATTATTCCATAAATATCATCGTCTCCTTCAATACTGAATTCGACAATCACCATTGTTGGACCACAAAACGAGGATCAACCTGTAATGGATCATTGTTGGGTTGAAGGATTTTTGCAGTAGGGACGAAGGCAGGGGAGGAGGAAGAAGAAGAAGACTTACGACGAAGGAGATGGAAGAAGAATGTGAAATACATGATCTGGTTTTTGTATCGCAATGCAAAATTGGATTAGGTAATAGTTTATGTATCGCGGTGCAAAAGTTGATGTAGGGCGATACACTGAATAAGTGATCTCCGTAGTCCGCCTTCGGTTCATTAAGATATCGTAGTCATTTGACCCCCAAAAGTGACTTTTGCGATTGAAAATTTAGAAAAGGAGACCGGCCCACAATTTTTCAAAGTTTTTTTAGGGTAAATTTGTGTTGGTCTACTATCATAAGTTTTCTGAAAAAAATATTTTTAGGGACGAACACGATATTCTTAATGAGCCTGAGGATCGCTACATATCACACACTCAAATACATCACGCTACATCAATTTAAATTGCATTAATTTTTGCACCACGATGCGTCAATTTAATTTTCTAATCCAATTCTACATTGCGTTGCATCAATTTTTGTACCACAATGCATCAATTTTAATTACTTAATCTAATTTTACATCGTGCACATCAATTTAAATTACATAATCCAATTTTACATCACGGTGCATTAATTTTTGCACTAGGATGCATCAATTTTAATTACTCAATCCAATTTTACATCGCGTTGCATCAATTTTTGCAGCGCAATGCATCAGTTTTAAAATAACATAATCTAATTTTACACCCCGCTACAAAAGTTGATGCATCGCGCTACATAAAGTAATTGAATGTGACCTTAGGAGAAGCTCTTACCAAGTATTTAAGTTATAGAAAGCAATGTGATAAAGGTAATTTTTCCTTTCCGCTAAACCCTCTCTTGCAATGTTTGGTTTTCACCAGGGCCTGGGGTTAGGGTTGGGGATTGGATTACCATTTACCAGGACAGGAAAGGAATTAAGGGTGTAAATCGGAACCACTGAACCACAGAACCGAACCAAACCGAATGGTTTGGTTCGGTTTTAGTCGAAGACGGTTTGGTTTCGGTTTCAAAAATTAGAAAACCACGCGGTTCGATTCGATTCGGTTCACGGTTTTTGGTATCGAACTAAACCAACCTATATATTTTTATTTATTTATTATATTATATATATTATATTATATATTTTTTAACTATTTTGAACCTTTAATTTATTCGTATAATATATATATATATATACACACACACACACACACATACTAAACCAAACAAAATCTTGATTGTTGGAAAACTATTATTTTTTTCATTATTTGTGTTTATTTTAGAATTTGTGTTGTTTAATTTTTGATAATTTGTTGTTAGTAGGTTATTTCCTAATTTTGATATTAATTCAAAATTAAAATCTTATTTTTATTGTTGGTTAATTTTATTAAAAATAATTTATATAAACCACAAAACCGAACTAAACCGACTGGTTCGATTCGATTCGATTCGGTTCTAAGTCTTGCTCGGATCGATTCGGTTTGAGATTTTTGAAACCACTGGGAGGCAGTTCGGTTTGTGGTTTTGGAATAAACCAAACCAAACCAAACCGAACAACTTACACCCCTAACTGGAATAGTAGACTTTAATCAGTATACCTCGCATGAGCATCTCAACTCCCGTCTTTTTGGGTAAGATATGACCTTCTTCATATCTACCATAAATCTAAGTTGGAAGCTATAAATAATAAGTTTCTCCGATGCATCACACAAATAGCAAAACGTCGTAGGTGATCGACACAAATTTACAACATTTTGCACTGAAAATCTCAATGGTCAACTACCAAAAATCTACAGAAATGCCCATCAAGAAAGAACAAAGATAGAAAAAATTAATGCCGCAAACAAATGACCAAACTCAGCAACTTGCACTTGCAGGAGGGCCTATTGGTCCGAATGCTGCAGAAGGAAATATTCCACTTGTGTTTGAATTTGAACTGTCCAACAAACATTTTTTACATGTTAGTGTGTGTGAATTGTTATCACCAAATTATTCTCTGCAAAAGTGTATAAATAAGCTGAAGGTCTCACCTTCCTGTAAATCTGCAGGATCCATAGCCTGCAATACATAAAATGAAAAAAAGTAGTGGCATTAAAGATACTTCATCAAGAGTACACACGGGACACGTTCCCCTTCCAATTAAACTTTAATTAAAAATAATAATGATAATAAGAGATTTTCAAAAGAAATTCAGATTTCTACACACAATTCACAATTGAAAAATGCGACGTCAATGTAAGGAAAAATAGCTCATATAGTTGACTTGAGAGCAACCACTAAGACTTAAAACCATCAGGCAATGGTTTGTAGTTGCAGCCAAGGGGGTATCCATGTTAAGAAGGGGGTTTCATTTAAAGAATGTCAAAGTAAACAATTTCTAGTGTTTGTTCCCAAAGTAGCTTTGACATTAAGTTTGACTGTTTAAAGTACTTTGCTTCACCAAATCATAGTATTAGCTTTCGACCTACAGTAGTTGACAAAACTTTTATGTTTTTGCTAAAAAGGGGCGTTGAAAGACCCCATGTCTTTTGAGTATGACCAAGTGTTTCAAAGACCATTGATCTACATGAACTCAGTGTTATACAATAAACTACCGGTATCAAAATAGACATGCACACTTTTGGTTGGATGTTTATGCTGAGACAATCTGTAATATTATTTGTCGTAGGGGTATGGCATCATTACTACGCAACTGACACATCATCTTCATGAAAAGGACCTAGATCATGCAAACAAGCATGTTAGGCCCACAAAGATGGCCACAAACGGGGCCAAACCAATCGGTTTGGCTCAGGGTAAGAGAACTTGGCCTCCCATGCTGAACCTGGCACTATACAAGGACTCCATGAGTGCGCCTGCCAAGGGCCATTGCACTCAGTAAGGAGGCATGCAAACAAAATCCATAACTTGGCCTTATTGAGAGATCCGGTGTGAGAGCCTTGGCACTCCAATGATGAGGACCTTAAGGATCGTCTATCAAGCCTAGAGTAAGGGGCAATATCCTACTACGCACTTACATCCTTAAGGATGGCCAGATTAGGGCACTGCCGAGCGGCTCAACTAAAGTAAAACAATGGTTCAAGGCTGATGCCTCTGCACTTGAGCAACTCTGGGAGTTATCTATTTGGCGGTTAGAATCACGAGTAAGCTGAACTTGCTCCCCACAAAGTATGCGTGTGGCCTGGTTACAGAAGGGAGAACGAGAAGCCGATATTGGTCTCCTCCCCGGACACTTGTCCTAAATCCTTAAGGCATCATTACGATAACGAGCAGATGACACCTCACACCTTGTGGGAATATAGAACATTCCATGCGTCATACACCATTCACAAAATAGAGGCCATGGCCTCATTCCCAAGACATCAAGAAAAAGAATCAATCAGTATTTTACAAGAATTCTAGATTAGTGACTAGACCTAGAGAGCATATTGAATAGATTTCCCTCTCAACATTTGCCCTCTTCATCTCTTACAGTAATGTGTCATGCCAAAGTACAACTAGCCCAACACCGTATGTCCTTCATGTTTATATTTCAATAGTTAGCCCTTACGAGGGCGTTTTCGTCTTTAATCATTTTAGGCTATATATGGCACTTTTCTTGATTGTAAGACCTAATTACAATTTTAATGAGATCGCCTTCTATTTCTCTTCCCTTCCTTCTCCCTCTTGATTTTCTTTGTTAATGATATTATCAAATTTTAACATTCTATATTGTTCTTCCCGAAACAGTACTTACACACATGCACCACTTACTACCAACTCTGGATCCTTAGTAAACTAGCTCAAAACAACCATAAATGAGAAAAGAAGTATTCAGTTTTAAGTTGCAACTGAATGTAGTTTTTGCATGCCACCCAAGTAGTAGATACTGATGATGCAAGTAACAGTACAAGCAGCAGAACTTGTGTCATTAGTATTTATTCAGAAGAATTAGAAGAAGTTGAAGGCACGTACTGGGATCCACATTAGTCGTCATGGCTGTACCATCAAAGTCACAGGTTGCACCCTTGCTATGCATTCTCTGATAGTAGTCATTGTAAGCAAATGAAGCATGGCTTTGTAAAGAATCAGGAAAATAACACGGTTGTCCTGACTGAATGGCGGAGCAGTTCGCCTGACCTTGCGGTCCACAAGCCCAATTCAGACCATCTTGCAATTTATTGGAGTCAGCACCCGGCCGTGCAACACAAAACCCAGCTGAAGCATTTGCAGAGGCACGGTCACTAGTACTTAAACTAAGAGTATACACAGAACTCCCGTTGCTGAAAAACACACCCCAGTTTCTCTCTGAAATGGGCCCTGGTCTCTTGTCTTCATTAAACAATTCATATATATACGTATTCATGGGAATAGTGAGCTGACTGGGCGGTCCAGAATCATTCAAAACACGCTGTACCAAGTTATTATTAAAAGTTTCGGCATTTTCCACAGAGGCATCCGGTTCATTGGCCCCACCAAACCACGGCCACCCAGACTCTGTTACAACAATTGGGATCACCGAAAAATTGAAAGCTTCTATAGAGTTATCGGCAGCATCCACCATAGCCTCAAACATGCTGTTATAGTGGTAAAGTGTGTTCGGATCAACAATCTGTTTGACTGAGTCAATGGTTGGAAAAGTGCATACTCTTTTGGGAAAATGCCATCACCGTCAACATATCCATAATAAGGATATGCATTTAACATGTAGAACAACTTTGAGTTCCTTAAAAACTGTAAAATTCCAAAAATTGTAGCGTTCCAAGAAGAATTGAATGTGGCGGTGGAAGGGGGAAAAGGTCTTGGAATTATGTCCATAGATTGTGGAGTTGAAACTTTAATTTGGTAATTAAGATTTGAAGCAACCAGGGCTTTATGAAGATAATTCATGGCGGGAACCAAGATTGGGGCGGCATGGGGAATCGTAGTAAGGACTTCACTGCCAACAGCAATGGCGGTGATATTGGTTGACGGTAAGTAGGTAGCAACATTTTTGTTAATCCAGGCAGCTGCAGTTGATGCTGATTCTCCAATACCTAAAACTTCCTCGTTAGTAACACTGACATCACCTCGATTCCCGTGTCTGAAAGAGCAGTAAGCAAGTGGGCATCAGCGTCAAAGAGGCGTACATGAGTTATTTGATGGGCTTTAAGGGTTGCAATGATATCTGCTGCTGATGGAAGGTTGGAAAGGTCAGTGCCAATGTTAATCCCCACAAATGCACCTGAAAGGTAATCCCTTAAGTAAATTATTTTACATATATGTGCTGGGTATTATAGGAAGAAATATAGTGAGACAAAATTTGAGACCACAAATAGCTTATGTTGATCAAAGAAATTTCAGATGGGCACCTCCATCTCACATTAGTTAGCAGATACGTAATACAAATAATGGATTTGAGAAATAACAAGTTCATTGCATTACCTATTGAACTGGACAAATTCCCAAATATAAGGACACATCCAAACCAAATTTCAAGCCTCATTGGTTCCAACTGGAAGCTCAAACTTCACTCCAAGGCTGCTCACCAAGGTTGAGCACTAGTTGCCGAAGATTTCAAAGATTTAATAAACAAAGAGGAAAATGCTGAAATATTGAACAGAAGACAAAGTTAAGACATTTAAAGGAGAAAAAACATAAAGCTTAGAGCATCAGAAGGAATTGACAGTTTGCATTACAAATTTTATTTTCCATTTCCCACACAAAACCCATGAATAAAACAGAGTATTATTTACTCAAAGGATAGACGGGAAAAAAAAAAAAAAACCTTACTTGTCCATCAAAATCTATATTTCCCCTAATCAAGAAATAAAGAAAACACAAAGTTAGAAACATGTAAAGCAGGGTAGGACAGGTAATAACCAGCGTGTGCCAATACTTAGAGACAAAACATTTGATTTGTTGAAATAAGGAAAGAGGAATTGATGATAGTATACATAAAACTATTAAAGTTACTAAATTATTAATTGTGCTCCCACTATCTATACATGAAATTCATACAGACAACCAACGAGACTGCATATATATAATTGATCCAGTCACTGGCGGTAAGACACTATGCACTAAAATGACACCAAATTTAACATGGTAGTAATCTGAAGGATGTATCATGTTTTATCGTGCAAATCGTTGTATCCACTCAGTGGCCAATGCATCGTGTTTAGCTCTGTCTGCCAAGTACAAGTGGGCAATGGCTGGAACAAGTGGCTTATCTGCAAAAAAGATGTGGTTGGTGCTTAGGTCAAAGTCATTTTAGAAATAATAACGAAAGGGCGCACCTTGCTCATAGAGAAGAAAATACTTACAAGGGTCAGGGTTGGTGAATATTGACCTCAATGCAACAAGCACCTTTGAGATTGTTAGAGCAGGACTCCAACCGTCTTTCAAAATGTCCAAACTAACATTCCCAGCAGAATCTACATTGCAGTGGTAGATACGAGTTTTAAATACAACCTGCAACCCAGGAAGATCTAGAATCAATTAAGTAAGGGGAAATAAAAAAAGAGAGAAGGCAACCAATAGGCAAACATTAACCACATTCACCACTAATCCAATAAGAAAAAAGAGATTTACCTTGCTCAAGATAAAAAGAGACATGTTTTTCCAAAGTCAAAATGGCATTTGACCTTTATAGCAAACAACACATTTTCATAACTGTGATCCCAAATCCCCTATATGTGTACAAGAATGTTAGTCTTCCAAACGCTTCTGCATTTGATCGGCTTAGGTAAAGCACGATGGGAATAATTTGAAAGAATATCAACATACCAATGTGAAAATCGTTGTCGGGAGAGTTGTTAATCTACAGTGGAATGATTGTTAATCGCCAAAAAGGAATTGCTAACGTCTATCCAAACAAATACCACCACATTTTGGGGATAGTGTCATTGAGAACCTTTTAACATACTGGGTAGAGAACCCCCACTTGTAGTCAGGTTGTGAGTAGAATGAGACTGAATAGCTAGTAGCTATATTCGGCTCTTCTAAAAGACTTTTTCTAATAATAAACTTCCTCCATCCCTAGATAATTCTTTAAAATTTGTTGTCCCTAATTGAGTGTCCATTTTTGTATAAGTTTACTAATTTGACCTTTCACACATATTATGTCCTAGGGTGGACTTCTATGTTGTATGTGGAGTTGTGGACATTTAGCGTATTAATGTACATGTGCTACTAAAATGGCCCAACAAGTCAAACTTTCTTAATTTTAGTGAAAAAATAAAAATCAACACTCATTTAGGAAAGGAGGGAGTAAGAGAGTTGCAAAGATACGATCAGAATGCTCCATAAGGATAAAATAAAAAATGATTCCAGTGTAAACGTGAATGTATATGAATAAAATCTTCAAGTGCATAAAAAGAAAAAACATCGCATAGAAGTTTTAAGGGTTCAAGATATTGCTAAGCCTACCTTTGGAGGCTTGAATGGATAATCAGGTGGAAATGTTATGTCGAGAAAGAATATGCCTCCTTCATAAGGTGTACCTAAAACAAAAGGCTGATATATAAACTGCAGACAATTACCTAGTAAATTACACACACACACATTGAAAGGCAATTCATCAAGATGGATTTTGCCATGTGGTTAAATTTGTTAACATGGACATAATTTCCACTTAGGAGCACTTGATTCCAATTACATCCGGATAAAATAATATAACCAGAACAAATCAGAAAGTAAAGAAGCAAAGAGGTCCACAATTAACCAATAAACTGCACATAAAGTGACAAAAAGACAAATCTTTTTACTGAATTTGCTTAAACTATTAAAATTATTAATAAAGAATGAGTGTCAACGCAGGGACATTCACATGCAATTACATTCAAATAAGAAATCAATTCGAGACTCCTTATAACATGTGTATCACAATGGACCCAACGGAGTACCTAAAACAATAACACAATATGTTCATGTTTAAAGACTCAAAGCTAGATTATACCATCACAAGAACAAGTCAGGTGCTTGTCAAGTACTTCCTCCACCATGAAAAAAGGAGTCCTAATTTCCATTTGAGTTTGTCCCAACAAGAGTCACATTTCCAAATTTAAACTATACATTTTCAACAGAATTATAATTTCTTTGTTTCTTTTCGAAACGTCATGGTATCTCTTTAGTACTTATGGTCCCAATAGACAGTTCTTGGGTAAAATTAGTGGTGTTCGGTTAACAATTCACGGGCTATGACGAAACAGTTTCTCTATCCACCAATACACGCTATCACTGTACTTAATTCACAAATTTGCAATTGTTTCAACACAATTAGATAGAGCAACCCATTAGGAAAAACAAATACTAAAACTTCAACAACTAATCAATTTTAAGAAGGTTAAGGCAACGCTGAACCAATTCAACTAATCGACTACTTAATTGGTGGGGGTGTACCTGGGGGGCCAAAGAGAGTGGCGACCCAGTGGTAGAGTTTGTCGCCTTTGGGGCCAGCAGAGCAGTCGAGAGGCGGGTCCGTGTTCAATTCCGCCATTTCCTTCTGTATTCTTTTCCCCGACGACGATAACGACGTCGTCGACGGCCATGACCGGCCCCCTCCTCCGCCGCCCGACATCCCTAAGCTGTTCATCATCACCCCCGCGCCGTTTATCTCCCTTTAATCGATTCCGAGGGCATATTTATTAATAACACTACTACACTGGTACTCATGCCCGCACAGTCCCAGTTTGAAAATTTATCAATAAAAAACAGATATTGTAGAAATAAATTACTAAAAATATTATTTTCTTAAAAAATTGATTTTTAAACGGGGTTTCTTTACTCAGAACGGAGGGATTAATTAATGATTTATATACGAAATTATGGACCGGATAAAAATTAAATTGTTTAAGTTAATTACGATAACAGTTAAAAAGAAAAAAATAAATATTTCAAATTACAAAACTTACTTTTTTTTTGTTTTTTTTAATTTGTATAAGAAATTACGGGTCGAAAAAAAATTAAATTGATTAAGTTAATTACGATAATAATTAAAAAGAAAAAATATAAATACAAATTTTCGTAACCATAAAACTGTAAAATATTAACTGTAAAATCGTAGTATCTCAGTAAAAGAGTAACTAATTTTCACAAATAACTGTAAAATCATAAGATATTAACTGTAAAATATTAAATGTAAAATAATAACTGTAAACCGTCTTGTAAATCGTAACATCTCAATAATTTTCGCAGTAATAAAATAGGGATGAAAAAAAACGTAATAAAAACGATTGAGATTGTGAGATTAAACGTGATAGAAAGGCATTCTTTATATTTCATATATATCAATAATACATTGAAATGAATGCCCGCATATAATTTTTCGTTTAAAAATTTGACATTCATCAACTTTTTAAAAACTACAATGAAAATTTTAAAAAAAATGAGGGACATTATTTGGAAATTGGTGTTGCAAAATAATTTTTTATTCAATAGCCGTGGAATCTTGGTAAAATAGTAAATTGATTAATTCGTATACCAAATTGCGGGTCGGAAAAAAATGGGTCTGACAAAAAAATTACGATAACAGTTAAAAAGAAAAAAAACCAAATATTTCAATTAATTTGTATACGAAATTATGGATCGGAAAAAAATTAAATTGATTAAGTTAATTATGATAACATAAAACTGTAAATCTGTAAAACCGTAAAACAGTAAACAGTCATTCGCACATGTGAGAACTGAAGGAAATAAGGGCCGTTGGATCACTGTAAAACAGTAAATCCTAACCTCTTTTTATACCAAGTCAATTGTAAACGTGCGAGGCTGAGCTCTATTGTATTATAGATTTTTAAAGATATCAAACCCAAATCTAACATGACCCTCAAAAAAATATTCTTTCATAACCTCTTTTGTGACGAATTATCCATAATACTTTTTTGGCTTTCAAAACTACTATAGTATGCTCAAGGTTGATCAAGATCGATCAACCCGTACTTGATAAATTCCACTTCCTTTAAACCCAAAAGGCTTGAGAGGGATAAAGCCTAAGATGGCTTACAGCGCTAACTGCACACTTTTTTTTTCTTATTTCATTTAAAAGTATATAAAATAATATTTTTACACACCTTTTTGTCAGAGTCTCACTGTCACATCATTAATTTTACACTTTAATCTTATTTTTATACTTCTCAAATAAATAAATTTATTTAATTTTATTTAATACATTTCATATTTAAATATTTCGTATAAATAAATTAATTTATAAATAAAGACATTAATTTATTTATAAATAATAATTAATAAATTATCTATAAAACACATATTATACATAACTCGTAAAATTACATAAATAGAAAATTACATAAAACGCTAAAATTGAATGAAAAAAAATACATAATGATAAAGTTACAAAAAACATAAATACTTAAAAATTATAAAAACAATTCAATAATTAGAATTATATAAAAACGTCAATAATTAAAAACAAAAAAATCAATTCCCTCCCCCCCCCAATGGTACACTGCATGGCTGTTTATCCAAAAAAAAAAAATCAATTTGCCCCCCAACGGTAGAAACACTTGAATTTTAAAAAAAAAAATTGATTTATTAAACAGAATACCTAAACGTAACACCAAAATCCCTAAACATTACATCATTTAAAAGGTAAAATTACTTCACTACCTCTCTCCACATTTAAACTATACTACCCCCTTCCCTCCTTCCCCATTCACGTAATTTTGATTACGTGTCATTGTTGATTCGGTTTCCATTGTTAATTCGCATAATATCGCATGTGAATTAGATTGGTTTTGATTCGATTAATTCCATTGTTGATTTGGTTTCCATTGTTAACTATCGAATGTTTTGTCAAACATCCGCTGGGGCGTAGCGGATGTTTTATAAAACATCCGCAAGTGTGTACCACAAGTGAGTATATATTAAATGTTAAAAGGAGTATTTAGGTCATTTTATGCATTAAATGGTGTTACATTTAGGGATTTGAGTGTTACGTTTAGGGTCACTCTTTATTAAAAACTCAAAAATCAAACAATGGGACCCACAACCACACCTTTCCATGCCCTTCCCCAACGCGTGTGGTGCACGCGCCCGCTTTGGGCAAGCTCCCCTTTCTTCTTCTCCCAAAGTTTTCTTCTTATTTTGGAAGAAAACCCATCTCTCTCCTAGGTGGCATAATAGGAAGATGATTTACCGCTGTAAGATTCCATCTTCTTCATGAGAAGAGGCATAAGAAGATTTTTACCAACAATGGGGATGCTCTTACATATTAAAATATCGAAGAAATTGGGGGCGCTCCAATGTTTGAAGTTTTTTTTTTTTTTGGTGAAAATTCTAGACGTCTTTTGTAGTTTGTAACCCATCCAGTACCTCTTTTTTTTTTATAATCGCAAAAGGTCATTTTTTGAAATATTATTTCATAAATGTCATCGTCTCCTTCAATACTGAATTTGACAATCACCATTGTTGGACCACAAAACGAGGATCAACCTGTAATGGATCGTTGTTGGGTTGAAGGATTTTTGCAGTAGGGACGAAGGCAGGGGAGGAGGAAGAAGTAGAAGGCTTACGACGGAAGAGATTGAAGAAGAAGGTGAAATACATGATCTGGTTTTTGTATCGCAATGCAAAATTGGATTAGGTAATAGTTTATATAATTCTAATTATTGAATTGTTTTTACGTAATTTTTAAGTATTTATGTTTTATGTAACTTTATCATTATGTTTTTTTTTTCATTCAATTTTAGTGTTTTATGTTATTTTACGAGTTATGTATAATATATGTTTTATAGATAATTTATTAATTAAATTGTAAATTATTTAATTTATAAGTAATTTATTATTTATAAATAAATTAATGTCTTTATTTATAAATTAATTTATTTATACGGAATATTTAAATATGAAATATATTAAATAAAATTAAATAAATTTATTTATTTGAGAAGTATAAAAATAAGATTAAAGTGTAAAATTAATGAGGTGACAGTGAGACTCTGACAAAAAGGTGTGTAAAAGATTATTTCATATATTTTTAAATGAAATAAGAAGCAAAAAAGTGTGTAGTTAGCGCTGTAAGCCATCTTAGGCTTTATCCCTCTCAAGCCTTTTGGGTTTAAAGGAAGTGGAATTTATCAAGTACGGGTTGATCGATCTTGATCAACCTTGAGCATACTATAGTAGTTTCGAAAGCCAAAAGGGTATTATGGACAATTCGTCACAAAAGAGGTTATGAAAGAATATTTTTTGAGAGTTAGGTTAGATTTGAGTTTGGTATATTTGAAAATGTTATTAATAAATATGCCCCCGGAATCGATTAAAGGGAGATAAACGGCGCGGGGGTGATGATGAACAGCTTAGGCACGTCAAGCGACGGAGGAGGGGGCCGGCCATGGCCGTCGACGACGTCGTTATCGTCGTCGGGGAAGAGAATACATAAGGAAATGACGGAATTGAACACGGACCCGCCTCTCGACTGCTCTGCTGGCCCCAAAGGCAACAAACTCTACCATTGGGTCGCTACTCTCTTTGGCCCCCAAGGTACACCCCCACCAAATAAGTTGTGATGACCCGACCCGGATCCCAATACGAGACCCCAAGGTCGTGCCGTCAGAACACACAATTAACAAGCAAATGGTAAGGCTATAACAGCGATACGCCAACAACTCAACAAATGCGGAAGTGAATAACATAATGGAACCCCAGCTAACAAGCTCCGAAATACAAAACAACCAAAGAGATAGTAAATCTCTCGGCCCAAAAATTCAAAGCACGTGACGCAACATTGGACACGTACAACAAAACCACCTGTCACGATTTATAAACAATAATATAACCAAGTCATCGGCGACGTTACAGCCGGAACCCAACATTAAACTAAGTCTACAACTTTAGTCTACACACTCCACGGCTAAACATGCCGGAGTACAACATAACCAACAATAATATTACTCAAGATGGAATAAATATATACTTAAACAAACATGACTCGACTAACATTTGTCGGCTCACAAAAATGAAGTACTAATAATTTAACAAGTACAAGTACCAAATAAAAATCATAAGCTTTACTACCCATAGTGAAGTCTATATAACTTCACTTCCCAAACGTCATTTCCAAAAAAAACCAAGGCTACAAAATAATAATAGTAGCAAGCTTCACAAGAACCACACTTCTATTGTAGACTCGGTAAATTCCTTCGAATTACTAGCTCGACTCGAATCTAAGGAAAATAAAGTAAACGAGTAAGTCATAAAGACTTAGTAAGCTACTAAAGATGCAATGTCATGGCATGACATTATGCTCAAATAAAACATGTACATCTCATGTCATACTTATGATATATCATTTCATGGTATAATCCTCAACATAAACCAAATTTTATCCATAGTCACATAGAACATAGTTCTACATCATTTATCATAAAGTAATCCGTATCAAATAGAATATGATTCTCAATTCCAATATGTGTAGCATTTTATTTTCACATTTTAACTTATCATCAAACCACCATCCACATAACCCAATTATACCATGAGTCTCATAATTCTTCATTTAACACAACTCATATAATAATTCATATATGGGAGACTATTGTTTCCATTCTAATTATGGATAACATGTTATATTTTTAGTATAACATCATATCATAAAAATCATCATTTCATTAGCATGTTATATTTCTATTATAGTATTTCATCAAGTAATCATCATCTCATGTAAATCATATTATTAACCACGTAGCACAACAATTCATATAAGTGCTCGTAAAATAAACCACACAAGAGAGAGAAGATGATTCTTTTTCCGCATCCGCCGTGTAGCTCCTGCAAAACACGTGCAACCAAATGTGTCCTCAATATCCCTTTCGTGGAAATCGACGTCCCCGAAACAATACCCGTTCGGGTTCCATAGCTATCTGATGTGGCAAATCCTCAGCTTGGGCCGTCTGCACTTTGGGTAGGATATCTGGGCTTGAATCTGCTTCCTTGAACCTGGCTGAGAGCAAAGAAAACCTGAGTGGAAGTGCAAGGCAGGGCCTCGCGAAACCCCTCCGGCGTGAGAGTAAGTATCGTGTGTAAAGCAGAATACCAGAGCTCAAGGAAGAGGATGAGTGTATGAACGTGTGCGTACCTTGTCACGTCTGGCTGAGGGGTATTTATTGGCCCTTTTGTGGTTGAATCCGGGTAGGATTTGGTCTCCTCAATTGTCTGGTTCAACAAGGAGAGAATCCCTGAATTTTAGGCATGATACGCGGCTGGCCGAGAGATATCAGGAACAGATAAGGCAAGTGTCCTACCCACATATGGTAATCTTTTGACAATGTCTTGGCGGGCAAGCTCTGGTCTTTCGATATAGGGCAGGCGAGGCGGGGCCACCGCTTGTGTAATAGATGTTGGATTGTGGCGAGCATACTTCCCGGGCACGGCCCCTGGTCGGACAGGTAGGGCCTGTGCCCGTTCAGGCTTGGTCGGGAATATCCTGCTCGCTGCTCGACGCTGCCATAGCTTTGCTTGTTGGGCCTGTGGGCCTTGTGAGGTTTGTGCTCGTGACCGGCACGTGATGATAGCTCGTGCTCTGCTCGTGACTAGGTTTGGGCTGGGTATATCAGTGGCCCCTAGCTTCATGCCTGGCGAGTATTCATGCTCGAGGCGGGGAGCGTACAAGATGTCATGAGGTTGCTCGTAGCTTGGACTTGAACAGTTGAGAAAATTTTGGCAGAGTAATGATCGGGCTGAGGATTGCAGTAGATTGTTCTAGAACTTCGAGTGACTGCTAGATGAGGCGTGTCAGGGAAGCATTTCGCTGAGTGGATCCGCCAGAGAATAGAACGGGGCACGTGTGAGCCGCCAAGGAGGTGACCGAAAAGACGGGGGCACCAGTCCCGGGACGGCGCATTTAATGCGCGTGCGTGGGCTTGACGGCGGCGTACTTGTCTTTTCAGTTTCCGGCGCATTACCCCAAAAACCCTTAGAATTCTTGCCTATTTAAGCCGGAAGCTTCGCCCATTTGAACTTTTACGGTGCTTGAAGATTTTAGAGAGAGAAATAAGAGAAGAGAGAGAAGCTCTGCTAACTCTTGCCTCCGTTTCACTGTGGTGCTCAGTTACCGGTGTCGTTGCTCTTCCGTCCAAACTACAATTTTCCAGAGTAGCGATTTCAGAGTTCTTTAAACAGTAAGTTTCCCCATTTCCCTTTTGCCTGCGACCTTTCTTCCATGTTTGCATTTCTGGGTAGAACCTCTTTGTCTCTCCTTCTGAATTTTCTGTATAGGCTTGATAGGATTTACGAAGGCCTTTAAGTTGAGATCGAGGAGGGTCCCCCGCTGTGTCCTGTCTGCTAGGCGGGCAGGGCCCCTCGGATTTACCTAGACTTAGGGTTTTGTCCCCCTTTTTAGTGACTGTTCTTTTCTACGGGCAGGATTTGACCGTGTTTTTCCTCGATCTCTGTAGATGTCAGACGGTGAGTTTTCTGAAAACGACCGGGAAGAGTTTAGCTATGGCGGGCAGAACGATCCCATGAGCAGTGAGAAGTCCCCCTCCCTAGACGTTGTGTTCGAAGAGGGAGATGAGTCCGTGGCTGGTGAGGTCGTAGCTGCGCGACCCCGCGTGCCCGTGGATCCACAGGCCCACGTGCCCGTAATTACTTTGTCCGCTTCTAGCTTGTCCGAGGGGGAAGTGGAGCAAGGCCGCTTGTGTGACGACCCGACCCGAATCCCAATACGAGACCCCGAGGTCGTGCCGTCAAAAACACACAAGATAACAAATAACGGGTAAGGCCATAACGGCGGTACGCCAAAAACTTTAACACATGCGGAAGCGTAATATAATTAAACGGTGGCGCCCGAGCTATCAAGCTCAAACTATGACAACCTTAGAGATAATGAATCTCTTGGTCCAAAAATAAAATCATGTGATAACAATTTATAGCAGTTATATACCAAGTCATCGGCGACGTTACGGCCAGAACTGAACATTAAACTAAGTCTACAACTCTAGTCTAACATGCTTAATGGCTAAAAACATGTCGGATAACAAACATAATAAACTAACCAATACATGGTTAAAACAACTAAAGCATGATCATCATAAATACACAAGGCACGACTAACACATGTCGGCTCTCAAATTTTTAAGTGCTAATTAACATAAGTACTAATAATCAAACACATAAAGTCTTGCTACCCCTCATAAAGTTTATATAACTTTATGTTCCCATCGTCCTTGCCAAAAGAAAGGATTCTAAAATTACAAGGTAGCAACCTCGTCAAAAGCTTCTCCAACGTAAATCGATACTCAATTCGAACCGCTCGCTCGGCTCGGATCTAGGGAAAACAATCAAAACAAATAGGAGTAAGTCATAAAGACTTAGCAAGTTACTAACATAACTTCCTGTCATGGCATCATGCTCAACAATAATAATTCATGCTATTGGCATAATATACATTTCATAAATAATCATGTCAAGATATCCATACTTAACAATTTCGAGTATCATGTTATCAACAAGTATAACATTTCATTAATTCGTTCAACCATCATTCCATATCATATCATATTCACGTAGCACATTATTCACATATAAGCACTCGTGAGTCAATTCATATAAGAAGGGATATGATACCGTTACCCTTTTTCCGCCGTGTCGCTCCTGCAAAAACACGTGCAAAACCTTTATGTGTCCTCGATATCCCTTTCGTGGATATCGGCGTCCCAGACATTTCCGCTCGAGTTAGATAGTTATCAAAGTCATGTTTCCATACTACAACCGAGATCAACTACTTCCCTACCGTGGCCATCGATAGAGGGTGTGTGCAATGCGGCGATCCATCAAAATCACGAATCTCACAATTCGTGAAGATGATACATCGTCCCGCCCCAAAGACTCAACAAACCGACTCCAGCTGGACTCAAACTTCAAGCACACGTAATACATTTTCATATGCTCAAATAAGTAGGCATGTACTCTACAATCATCTAGTCATGCTTTTACTTCACAACTAGCACATAATCACATTAGAGATAAAATCAAGACTCTAATCATCAAGTGTTCTTCATACACTTTAAAATGCTTGGAGGCTTAACCTCCATTAATACTACCCCAAAATTCGTAGGACTTAGGCATATTATTCCTTAATGTCATACTAACCCAATGGTCAACTCCGTTGAGTCATAATCAATCTTTCAAAAATTAGGGTATAGAAGCCATTGGCCTCAATACTCTCCTATGTCCATACTAACATAAATAAATAGGTTACTAAGGTCATTAAACCCATAAAACCCCAAGCAAACAATTAAGTATGAAACATAGAATCAAAGTCACAAACTAGGCATATATATTCATTCTTGTCATTTCATCAAATATGAGCCTAACCATTTCATAAAACATGCTTCCAACACTTAAACAAACAAGATAGAATAATTCATCATCTATCTCTACACATGAATATCATCATAATCATAATTTACAACATGTTCATCCAACCAAAATTTCATCCTCTAGCATATAGTGAAACATGGCATCTCTACAAGCCTAACCATTTCATCATACATGCTCCCAACACTTAAACCGACAAGATAGAATTATTTATCATACATTACTACACATAAATAACATCATAATAATGGTTTATAATCTGTTCATAATCTGTTCATCCAACCAAAATTCATCATTTAGCATATACGAGAACATGGCATCTCTACAAGCCTAACCATTTCATCAAACATGCTCCCAACACTTAAACAACAAGATAGGGTGATTTATCATACATCAATACACATAAATAACATCATAATCATGGCTTATAATCTGATTATAATCTGTTCATCCAACCAAAAATGCATCATTTAACATATACGAGAACATGGCATCTCTACAAGCCTAACTATTTCATCAAACATGCTCCCAACACTTGAACAACAAGATAGGGTGATTTATCATACATTATCACACCTAAATAACATCATAAACATGGTTATTAATCTGATCATAATCTGTTTATGCAACCAAAAATTCATCATATAGCATATACGAGAACATGACATCTCTACAAGCCTAACCATTTCATCAAACATGCTCCCAACACTTGAACAACAAGATAGAATGATTTATCATACATTACTACACATAAAAGACATCATAATAAGGGTTTATAATCTGTTCATAATCTGTTCATACAACCGAAAATGCAACATTTAGCATATACGAGAACATAGCATCTCTACAAGCCTAACCATTTCATCAAACATGCTCCCAACACTTAAACAACGAGGTAGAATGATTTATCATACATTACTACAGATAAATGACATCATAATAAGGGTTTATAATATGTTCATAATCTGTTCATACAACCGAAAATGCAACATTTAGCATATACGAGAACATAGCATCTCTACAAGCCTAACCATTTCATCAAACATGCTCCCAACACTTAAACAACAAGGTAGAATGATTTATCATACATTACTACACATAAATGACATCATAATAAAGGTTTATAATATGTTCATAATCTGTTCATACAACCGAAAATGCAACATTTAGCATATACGAGAACATAGCATCTCTACAAGCCTAACCATTTCATCAAACATGCTCCCAACACTTAAACAACAAGGTAGAATGATTTATCATACATTACTACACATAAATAACATCATAATAATGGTTTATAATCTGTTCATAATATGTTCATACAACCAAAAATGCAACATTTAGCATATACGAGAACATGGCATCTCTACAAAGTCCTATGTGCTCTCATTGACCTCAAATAGCAAGATTGTTTTCCCTAGGGTCAATGAGGCTAAAATAAATAGAAAGAGATGTTGTAACTCACCTTAAATCAGCCCTACAAGATGTACAAAACGTCCATGCAAAGGTGGGGTATGTGATCGCTTTGCCCTCCTCTTCTCTTCTATGGTTGGGTTTTGGAAATGGCTTCCTCAAGACTTGGCCACCATTGTTGAACACCCAAGAACCTTCAAGAAACTCTCTATAACTTGTATGAAATGTTTAGCCATGAATTTGGGAGAGGATGGCTGAATAGGATGGGTTTAGTGGAGGTAATGGTCACTCTATGGCTGAAGTGGGGTGGGAGGAAGTGTCCAATGCATGTTTGTGCATGTTGGATGTCTTTCTTTGCCAAGTGTCTTGCATGCACTCAAAGCTCCCAAAACTTTTCAAGCATGTAGAGGAGGATAGATAGGTCGAACTAGGGTGGTTTAAGGTGGGTTAGGTTGGGTTTGGGTAGGGTTAAGGTTGGCCAAATAGAAAGTCTAACACACAATGAGTGGTCAACTATAGTAGACCAGAATTTGGGTCATTTTACAAAATGTTCCTGTACCAAAATATACGTCCTAAAATTATACAAAAGGTATGTTTAGAAAGCTCTATGAGTCTAGTTTCTAACACATCAAACGGATCCGAATTCCGAGTTTCGTACACAAAGTTATGGCCAAAATACTACAGACCTATCGTGGCCTTCGGAAATACGCGAATTTCCTAAAATCAAACTCGAGCGTGTGTAAATGTTTACACGACCACTCAAAAATAATTCTAAGTTAATTCCCCAAGGTCCCCTAGTCATCTAGGGTCAAAATAATACCAACCGAAAAATTCGTACAAAGAAGAAGAACGATAAGAAGTAAAGTAGCAATCAAACCGTCGATTCGACAAGCATTCAAACAAGATTTAAATCATGTTAAGGATGTTATGAATGATCTCTAATACTTACATATATGAATCCATCTAAAAGTCTAACACATCTAAACATGTTATTTAATCATCATGTAAAGATCTATGACCAAATCGAGGAGGAACACAAAAACCCGAGTAAACTCTCAATCGCGTCGCATTTCGATCAACAAGGACATCTCTTAAAAGTATTTTGGTCTTAATGTGATCTCTCATACACATCTAGACTCTCTCAGAAATCAAATAAGCGATCAACAAGGGAAGAAGTGCGAGCATTGCACGCAATTCAAGTTAACCGGGAATCGGGGTCTTACAGCTTGACTTCTGGTGGGCAGGGCCACGCTCAATTGGCCGAGCAGGAAGAACCTTTACGCGAAACTAGGGTTGATGATGTTATATTGCCCGGGGCAAGAGAACGTTTGGTTGTCAATGAGGCTTGCCATTCAGCTGAGGAGGATTCAGATAATATCCCCACTGCGAGGAGGAGACGGCAGACTGCACACACAGGAAATGAGGCTACAACTTCCGCCCCTGCTCCTGCCTGGACATCAGATGCCGACGAGACGCTGTACGCAGCTCACTGGGCATCGTTGGATACTCCGGCTAAATTAACCGCCTGGTTTACTTCGATGGGCATAGAGCCTGAGGATTATCGAGTGGAGAAGGCCGTGTTGGTAGATGGTGAGTACCCTCGCGAACAAGACGGGAAGCTGTTGTTCTTTGCTGACTTCTTCCGTGTGGGGCTACGCCTACCCCTAGATCCTTTCATCCTCCTGTTTCTTCAGGAATTCTGCCCGATGCCCGGTGACCTAATGTTGAACACGGTGCGGGCCTTAATGGCGTATATTGTGGCATGCCGCCTACTGCGAATAGAGCCCACGAGCAAGATTTTCCGGCGTCTCTTTATTCTGAGCATTGATGTTTACGGCCGGGTAAATGCTCGGTCCAACTCCAGCTTTCTTAGGATCTTGTTTGATGTGTCGGGGAAAGTTGAGGCTTGGGATAGGAGAGCTGTCCTGATCGAATCCCGAACTGGTTGGCCGATAATGCCTATGAGCCAAGATTGTATACACGTCCCCAAACTCCCGTGGCGGTTTACCAGTGATTTTGGCGCTGGCGTTATCCGGGATGCACTGGGCATCGTGATGGACGGGGAGAAGCGGGTTAGCCAAGAGCGTCTGTTCGATTGGAAAGAACTGGTGTGCAACCCCCGAAACCTACGCCTGGCCGGGGTGCTCCGGGCTGCCGTCCCTGGGGTTGAGCCCTTGTGCTCTTTCGACGCTGAAGAGGCCCATGACTATTGGGGCGATTACCATGAACAAAATTTTCGTCGAGACTGTCAAGTGTGTCGTAGGCTCGGGCATGACTGCACGCCTATTTACACTGATGTTCCTGGTCGGTTTGAGCTTTACTATTTTCTTGCCTCTTTTTTATTGTCTGTTTGGTCGTTTTTATTCCAACTGTGGTACTGATCTGCCTTTCCATTTGCAGCTATGTTGACTCTAAGACAACTTCAGAGACTCGAGGCTGAAGAAAGCCGAAGGGTGGCCGCCCTGGCAAACCAACCGCCACAAAATGTCCCCACATTCCCTTTTGCTCCAGCGGCTAGGAAAGCTACAGCGGCCAAGAAAACAGTTGAGGTACCGCCTCCTCCTCCTCAGGTAGCTGTTGATGCTCCTGATGTGGCCGCTACCGAGGACGCTGCCAGGGCTGCGAAGGCAGCAGGAAAGAGGAGAAGACATCCCTCCCCTCAAGTTGACCGATCCTCCCGACAGCGTGTCACGGGCTCTGAGCAGGTTGCCCATGATTCCTCCAGACCATGGCTGCTTCCAGACTTTGAAATGTCAACAACCGTCCCCGCTGCTATTGTGGGCGTCAGGGGCCTAACATCGGACACATAGATTTGTGCGCTCGGCGATCTGAGGCTGGTGGGGAAAGGAATAGTGAAGCGGCTGCTTCAGGAGGATGTCACCAATGACCGGGAGACGGTCGGACACGTTTTGCTCGGACATATCGGGCTTAACTTAAGCGAGGTATGCCCATAGCACTTGCCTTTAACTGATTATTTTTGCTGAATTGTTCTGATTTTGCTCGTGATCATTGTTACAGATCGTCTCTTCCTGTACCAACATATACAACCGATACACAGAGGAGATCGATGCCCGAAAGAAAGTTGAATCCGAGAGGGATGAGTTGGCCGGGCTAGTGAAGAGCAAGAACGACCAGGTGGTCGCCCTGGATAAGTCGCTGAAAGAGAGCACGACCACGGTTCAGAAGCTAGAGGCTGGGAATAAATCTCTGGCCGATGAGAAGTCTGTCCTCGTGGCCCAGCAAAAGAAATCGAGCCACCGAAGAAGCCACAGTTGCGGGACCCGGGTCGAGTTGAAAGCCCTGAAGGCCCGGGCGGCGAAAGATGCGGCCACTATGGCTTCCTTTTCGGATCAGCTAGTAGTGGCCAAGGAACAGGATGTGAAAGATTTTGAGGCTTCCCCGGCCTATGCCTCCCAAGTGCGCAAGGCAATATTTCCGTACTATGCAGTGGGAACTAACCACATTCTGCGCCTACTTGCTGGTACTGGGGCTGTTGACATGCCAACCATGGCCGAGTGGGCACTGCTTGACCCCTCTTGCCCAGGCAGTAAGCTGCATCACACGGTGCCCTACACTGGCGGTGGAGGCCTTGGCCAAAGATGATCGATGATGGCTTAGAGGCATGGGATCCCCCCCCGGTTGGCGATCAATGTATGCGGCTTTGGTTGAGGCTAAACGAGGCGAGAAAGAAGGCGGATTCGAGGCCGCTATTCGGTTCAAGCGAGTTGGGGGTGCATTGTTGAGGAAGCTGCTCTGGCCAGACGATCCCCGAGAATATCTTAATGTTGAAGTTTGTTTGGCCTTTGAGCCCTTTTAAATTGTGTCCGGAATTTCTGTTGATCTGTAAACTGATCTTTCGACTGATGTAACCTGTATTTATTTTCGTTGGTTTTTGAACACTGGATCTTTTTGGCTGATTGTAGCCCGCATTTATTTATTGTTATTCTGCCCGATGGTATTTGCTCGTGTTTTCCTGCATTTAATTAGTGCCAACACAATTGTATGCGGGGTAGTCCCCAAAAACATATCGGGCAATAATAATTGACTAAGTAATCGTGCAACATGGTATCAGATGTTAACCCGGAGATAGTAAAATAAACACACCTTTTAAGGTTAATGTCTTACGAGTAGGAGTTTAGTTTGTTTGCCCGGTGTTGTCGGATGTCCACCTCGGGCATATGGTCCGTAGTTTCCTACTCGAAGAGCTTAGTATAAGCCAAGGCTTTTGAATGGGCAGGGCCCCTATCGCTGGGGCGAGCTTTAGATGATTGCCTAGCGGGCATGGCCTAGCTCGGCGACTGACAACCGGGCATGGCCGTTGTTCGGTGTGGGTAACCCGAGTCGGTTGTCAGTATATCAACTGGGTGTAAGGATATACGACTAAGCGGTGTTGCTCGGTCACTATAGGAACCCGAGGTAGCTTAGCCGTTTATCCGATGGGCATGGCCCCTACCGCGTGGCGGGCATCCTAAGTACGTAAACCGGGCAGGGCCACCTCTCACCCACGGAGAAATTAAGTTCACTAGTACTTGGGTATTTTGAGTATTGACTGGGCTTGGCCCTGGTCGCATGAACACATCATAGAAAACTTGCCTTCATTGAATAATAATTCGTGACCCTCAACAGGGCTGAGGGTCTTTCCCGTTCATGTATTGAAGATCGATTATAAGGATAGTACTTTTTCAAGTGATTAGCGTGCCATGGATGCTTTAGGTCTTTTCCTTCGCAAGTCCGGAGTGTGTAAGTGCCCTCTCTAATTATACAAGTAACCTGGAAAGGTCCTTCCCAGTTAGGTGATAGCTTTCCCCATTCTGCTCGCTGGCCGGTCACTTCAATCTTTCTGAGCCCCAGTCACCAACCATAAATGCTCTGCCCCGGACTTTTTTGTCATGATGAGCTTTTGCCCACTGTTTGTAGTTGACCATTCTCAGTCGGGCATCCAGTCTTCTTTCTTCTAAGAGGTCAAGGTCTATTGCCCGCGCAAGTTGATTGTTCTGCTCGCTGTAATGAGAGACTCGATAACTAGGCAGAGCCATTTCTACTGGAATCATTGCCTCTGACCCGTAAGTGAGAGCGAATGGGGTCTCCCCTGTTGGACCGCGCACAGTAGTTCTGACTGCCCATAATGCTGATGGCAATTCCTCGGCCCATTTCCCTGCTCGCCCTTCTAAATTTCTCTTGAGCGCGTGTAAGAGTTGCTTGTTTCTGGCTTCTGCCTGTCCGTTCCCTTGAGGGTAGGCTACGGATGACTGCCAATGTTTGACGCCTAAGCGAGCACATTCTGCAGTAAACTTGTCTGAGAACTGTGTGCCGTGATCTGATATGATTGCCCGTGGGAGGCCGAACCTACACCACACTTGATCATGGACGAATTTGATGACATTTGCTTCTGTGATCTTGGCCAGGGGTTTTGCTTCTATCCATTTTGTAAAGTAATCAATGGTGACCACCGCATATTTGTACTTGCCTTGTGCAAGTGGGAACGGGCCGATCAGGTCAATCCCCCACATGTCGAAGGGCCAGGCCGCAACGACTGGGGTTTGCATGGTGGATGGCAGTCTCGGTATGTCCGCGTACCTCTGGCATTTGTCATATTCACGAACGTATCTCTCTGCATCCCTTCTGAGGGTTATCCAGTAGTATCTTGTGCGCAGTACTCTTTCCGCTAGGGCGCGGGTGCCCGGGTGGCCGCCGCATTCTCCCTCGTGTACTTCATACAAGACACCTTCAGTTAGTTCCGGGGGCACACAACGAAGCATTGGCCTGACCTTGGATCGCTTGTATAGAATTCCCCCTACTACCGAGTACCGACAGGCCTGGCTTCTGACTGTGGTGGCTTTGACTTTGTCTGCGGGCAGGATTCCTTGCTCGATATAGTCCTTGTAATCGTCGATCCAACTTCTGGTCGCTGGTTCAATGTCCATTACCACTGGTCTATCGATAGCTGGAGTCTCTAGGTGCTCGATCATTACTGAAGGATTCAGTAGTGATAAATTTTCCTCAGCGATCTTAGATAAGTAATCCGCTCGCATGTTGTCCGCTCGGTCAATTCTGATTATCTCCCAGAATTTGAAATTTTTCAAAATTCCTTTGACGAGCTCGCAGTATTTGACTAATGAGGGGTGATGAACCATGTACTCCCCCTAGACTTGGTTTACAACCAGTTGTGAATCCGAGTACACTGTGATCATGTCTACTTCCATGTCCGCTGCTAGTTCGAGGCCGCAATTCGCCGTACTCGGCAGCGTTGTTGGAGGCGGGGAACTTAAATCGTAATGCTAGCTCGAGTGCAGCTTGGTGGGAGCTATGAGAAGGATGCCAGCTCTGCTCCCGACTTTGCTCGCTGCTCCATCAACATATAAGTCCCAACAGTAGGTAGGTCGGGGTTGTGGCAGCTGCTCTTGCCCGGGCTCGTTTGACCGCTGGGTTTCAGGTTCTTGTTGAGTGAAGCTTGTTTCTACTAAAAAATCGGCCAGTGCTTGAGCCTTGATTGCTCGCCTAGGCAGATAGTCTATGTGGAACTCAGTGAGCTCTATCGCCCAGTTGAGCAGTCTGCCCGACGAGTCGGGCTTGTGGAGGATCTTGCGTAGTGGTGCATCTGTGTATACTACGATTACATGTGCAGAAAAATAAGCCCTTAATTTCCGGGCAGCTACAACAAGTGAATAAGCTAATTTTTCTGCATTAAAATAAAGACCCTCAACAGGACTGAGGGCTTTGGATACATAGTACACAGGTTTTTGAATGTCTAATTCTTCCCTAACCAACAAGCCCACTGGTGCCGCTAGATCTCTGAGGTTCAGGGCACAAGGCGCTAAAGAGGGGTGGCTTGCCAAGATATTCCCTGAGCTGCTCTAGGGCTTTGGCGCAGTCTGCATTCCATTCGAATCCTTTGTTGCCGCGCAGGACTTTGAAGAATGGGAGACACTTCTCCGCTGACCGGGAGATGAAGCGGCCAAGGGCAATGACTCTTCCATTCAGTCGTTGTATGTGCTTAATGCAGTAGGGCTGCTCCATGTCGAGCAGGGCCTGGATCTTCTCTGGGTTTGCTTCTATACCACGCTGGTTGACCATAAACCCGAGGAATTTTCCTGCTCGAACCCCAAAAGCGCATTTACCCAGATTCAGCTTCATGTTGTGTCTTCGTAGATTGGCAAATGTCTCTGCCAAGTCAAGAGTGTGGTCGCGGCCTTTGGTTTTGATGACCATGTCATCTATGTACGCTTCCATGTTCCTTCCGAGCTGCGAACCGAAGACCTTGTTAACCATTCGTTGATAAGTTGCTCCTGCATTTTTTAGCCCAAATGGCATCATCTTATAGCAGTACAGGCCTCCCGCTGCTCGGAAGGCTGTTTTTGCTTTATCTTGCTCGTTCATTCTGACCTGGTGGTACCCGGAGTATGCGTCCAGAAAGCTGAGCATCTCAAAACCGGCAATGGAGTCCACGAGCATGTCTATACGCAGCAACGGGTAACAGTCTTTCGGGCAGGCTTTGTTGAGGCTCGTGAAGTCGACGCACATCTGCCATTTGTCGTTGGCTTTCTTGACCATTACCACGTTTGCCAACCAGGTTGGGTATTGTATTTCCTCGATGATACCTGCCTTCAGAAGCTTTTCGACTTCTGCCCGGATGGCTGTGCTTTTCTCCGGGGAGTATTGCCTTGGGCGCTGTTGGATAGGTCGAAATGTTGGATCAACATTCAAGTCATGGCGTGCAACGTCCTCGCTGATCCCTTGCATATCTTCGACAGTCCAGGCAAATACATCCAGACTATTTTTTAGCAGCTCAATCAGCCTTTCCCGGGCATCAGGAGGCAGGGCCTTCCCGATTTTGATTCTCTGCTCGGGGTAGGCGGGATTGATGACTATTTCTTCCAGCTCGCCTTCAGGTTGAATATCGGGTTCATCCCACACTTGCAGGGTATCCATCTCAATATCTTGTGGCTTTGGGCGTTTAGCCTTTCGTCTGGAATGAGCTGGGGATGGGGCCTGTACGGGCTCGTCTGTTTCCATGGGGTCCCTTGTTTCCGACATTTGTCCGATCTCTACATTATTAATTGAGGCGGGAACTGTTGTGGCATCGGGCATCTCTTTTTCTGAAGTTGTCTGGTCGGGAATGTCCACGATCAGTTTTTGCTTTTTCTTTTGGGAGTCTCGGACATACTCCCACATTGCCCGGGGTTTGCTGTTCAAGATACCTACTCCATCCTCGGTGTAAAACTTTGCCTTTTAGTGAGGTATAGAAGTCACCATCTGAATTTTGGCCATAGCTGGCGCGCCCAGAATGCAGTTGTACGCTGATTTGAGGTCGATCACCAGGAAAGTAATCATCTCCGTTCGGGTTTGCGCCCCGTCTCCCATGAAAACTTCAAGCTCGATGGTCCCTTTGACGCCCACTTGGTGGTTGGTGAACCCTTCCAGCTTTCCTAAGTAAGGCTTGAGCCGGGCATCTGCTAGCTCTAACTCTTTGAAGCAAGAATAATACATAATATCTCTGCACGCTCCAGTGTCGAGCAGAACTCTGTGGACTTGCCATTCATTTACCAGGCAGGAGATGACCAGCGGTTGCTCGGAAGCAAGAGGGGTGCTTGCTAGCTCACTGCGGGTAAAAAAGATGTTGGGCTCCCACGCATTGCAGTTGGAGAGTTTATTGCTCTGGAGAGTGAGTATATGTGCTTCCCAAGTTGTGTGTTGGATGGAAGCTCTTCCTGGATCATATTAACCACTCCTCGGATCTGAGGGGCCTGGCCACCTCTTCCCCTTTGAGGTCTTCCTTGTCTGTCATTATCCGCGTTGTTCCCGTCGCCTTGGTCTTTCTTAAAGCGATTCAATTTGCCCGCGTTGATCAATTTCTGTATTTCGCGTTTCAATACTACGCATTCCTCTGTGGTGTGCCCGGTACCATGGTGGTAGTCGCAGTACTTGTTGGGGTCCCTGGTATGGGCGAGCTCGGGATCAAGAGGATAGGGAACTGGCAGAGCATCTCCCACTTGGAGCATGATTTCTTCCCGCGTTGTGTTCAGCGGGGTAAACTGTGCTTCTCTGAATAACCTCTGTCCGGGAGTAGATGATCTCCTTCTGTCTCTGCGGACGATTCTTGCCCTCTGGTCTCATGGCGTGGCCAAGCGTCTGGGCCTTGTCCTTGTTCTTATTTTTGTCTGTTCGGGCAGTCTCGGTTGAGCAGAAAAGGTGGGAACTCGCTAGCAGTTCAGCCTTTGAGGCTCCCGGGTTCATAGCTAACATTGTCTTCAGCGGTCCTGCTTTCATGTTGTTTAGATAACAGAGAGTTATTTCGGGGTCGCTGGTTGCGGTCACTTGATCGAGCATCTCCTCGAACCTCTTCAAATAGCTTCCGTAGGACTCATGCTCGCCTTGTTTGACTTTAGCGAGATCGAACCGGTTTTTAGGTGTTGGCCCAGCAGTGCCGAATTCTTCTAGGAATTTCTCCCTTAACACTTCCCAAGTGCCGATGGATCCACGGGGAACCCTTCCTAGCCATGCTTGTGCTTTCCCTTGAAGGGCCCCCTCGAATGCTCGCATTTTTAGGGCTTCAATATCCGTCACCATTCGAATCTGTGCCTCGAATGATCTGAGCCAGTCACTTGCCCGCGTTTTCCCGAAGTATTTTTCAAATTGTGGGAATATGATACCTTGCGCGGGTGGTGCATTCTCGATTTCAGGGGTGAAAGGGCTTCCTTCCAGTGGCTTGATGGCACCATAGTCGGGCTTGGCCACAGCCAGGTTAGCATTCTATTTTGCCATGTCACGTTTCATAGCCTCCATGCGCTCGGACAGGCGCTTTTCAGCATCTAGCGTAATGCCCGATGAGCGGGCATGACCTGACCGATGTTCGTATGAGGCCGGAGGGCAAAAGGTCGGCGCGCAGGAAGCTTCCATCTCACTGTCTACTCGCGGTCTACGCTTAGCCCGGTATGCCTCTTTCTCGGCGTGCTCACGAGCTCTACGGTGGCTGTGACTTTCACTGCGGGCATAATGATTTTGCCCGCGACTACGTTTGTGTGAAAAATTTGGGCGGCTATATTGCTTTCCACGTGGTCATCTGCTCGCTTTACCTCTTCAGCCCTCTCTGACGGTATGTGAATAACAGATTGGAGTCGCTTGCTTGGAGTGGGCAGATGTTGTGAGGCGTGGCCATCACCGGCCGGGGGCCGAGAGTTGGCAATTCCAAATCGACCAGGAGCAGGGGCATGGCCTAAGGCAAGTAGTTGCTGGTTGAGTTTGTACATCTTGTTATAATAGTCTGCTTGGACTTGGAAAGCAGCGGCCTGTTGTTCGGGGGCTTGCCCCGGAAGATTGTGGTTGCCTTGGCCGTTTTCCTTTTGGAGATTTAATTGTGCCCTGAGATCCACAACATCTGCGCGGGCACTGCGCTGCTCATTGATGATTTCTCTGGCATCACGTTGGCTAGCCCGGCTCTGACCAGCACGTTGAGATGGCTGCTCTTCTACATAGGGCACGTCCTTCCCATGGGTTGCTTGCCATGCGGCCATCTTCTTGCTTCTTGTCTGAACCCCTTGGGGTGCTTTTGGTGGGAGGTCACCGGCCAATTGACTACCAGCCGGGTTGTTGCTCACAGTAGCGTGGTGCTTGCTGCTCTTACCGACCATTGTAATCGGTGGTTTTTGTGAGACTTGCACCGTAAAGCGTGAGAAAAGAGTATGTTGAAATTTCCCGGCAACGGAACCAAACTGATGTGGCCAATCCTCAGCTTGGGCCGTCTGCACTTTGGGTAGGATATCTGGGCTTGAATCTGCTTCCTTGAACCTGGCTGAGAGCAAAGAAAACCTGAGTGGAAGTGCAAGGCAGGGCCTCGCGAAACCCCTCCGGCGTGAGAGTAAGTATCGTGTGTAAAGCAGAATACCAGAGCTCAAGGAAGAGGATGAGTGTATGAACGTGTGCGTACCTTGTCACGTCTGGCTGAGGGGTATTTATTGGCCCTTTTGTGGTTGAATCTGGGTAGGATTTGGTCTCCTCGGTTGTCTGGTTCAACAAGGAGAGAATCCCTGAATTTTAGGCATGATACGCGGCTGGCCGCGAGATATCAGGAACAGATAAGGCAAGTGTCCTACCCACATATGGTAATCTTTTGACAATGTCTTGGCGGGCAAGCTACTGGTCTCGTCTGCTCGATATAGGACTGGGCGGGCAGGGCCCTGCCCGCTTGTGTTATAGATGTTGGACTGTGGCGAGCATACTTCCCGGGCACGGCCCCTGGTCGGACAGGTAGGGCCTGTGCCCGTCCAGGCTTGGTCGGGAATATCCTGCTCGCTGCTCGACGCTGCCATAGCTTTGCTTGTTGGGCCTGTGGGCCTTGCGAGGTTTTGCTCGTGACCGGCACGTGATGATAGCTCGTGCTCTGCTCGTGACTAGGTTTGGGCTGGGTATATCACTATCAAAGGTAGGTGTATTACTCTAGCAATGATCAGATACATCCCCACCGTGGCCATCGATTGAGGGGTGTGTGCAACCCGGCATGGCGATCCATTGCGATCACGAATCCCACAATTCGTGAAGACAATGCATCGTCCCGCAAAAAACTCAAACCAAAAGATATCAACTGGACTTCAACACAAACACATGGTAATATATACTCGCATGCTCAACCAAAGGAAAAGTACAACACACCGTACTAATCTAATCAAGTAGATATTTATTTTTAAATCACATAGTTATGCATTTCTATGTTAACTAACATGTAAACACATTAGAGCAATAATATCAAGTCTCTAATGCCCAAGTGTTCTTCATACTCTTGAAAACGCTCGGAGGCTTAACCTCCTTCAAAACTACCCCAAATTCCGTAGGATCTTAATATATGATTCACTATATTCATATTAGTCTCATAATCGACTCTGTTGAGCCATTTCTACTATTTTCAAATTTAAAGGCATAGAAACTATTTGCATCATAGCCCTCCTATTATTTATTAGCTAATATTCATGGCTAAGTTCTCAAGGTTAACAACATTGTGCAACCCAACATAATCCATACCTTCCCAACAAAATCTCAAAACATGCTTCATAGATCAACACTTAGTATTTAAAGTCAATCATCACATTTCAAGCATGCATCTCAAGATAGAATTTAATCTAGCATGCTTCCATCCAAAATAAGTCATTTATCTAATCAAGATGTAAATTCATCTAGCATGTTCATAACCAATATGTAAATTCATCTAGCATGCTCACAACCTTGAATTAGAGTTGAACAACATACTCTTATATGTATAAAAGTCTACTCAACCCAATAAAGTCAAACTTTACATTTCAATCATGTAATTCATTGTGATAATTCATCTTTCTTGCTCACAACCAAATATAGAAGTACATCAAGCATACTTCCAATCATAAACATATATCCATGTATAATTCCAACAATTCATAATATTTAATAGAAACCCCAAAAATCATTCAGATCATCAATAACTCATTTACTACATAAACATATAGTCAAACCCTAGGTTTTTAGGAAATCATGGTCATCATGCTCAAAGTCCAAACTTACAAAATGAAGCTTAATAACATCTATATATATATATATATATATATATATATATATATATATATATATATATATATATATATATATATATATATATAAGCAGACTAGTTTATATAGGGAAAAATCCCGCCAAAACTTTATTTCCCAAAATAGAAACTCCTATTAACAAGAAACAATTAATGAATTCTTTAATTAAATAATTCAAAAACTCTTTGGAACTTCCACCATGAATTATCCAAATTTGCACAGTTTTCCAATTATTGATTGTATCAAACTGAAATAAATCAACACATTGTAAATGATGATTAATGAAAATGGATTAGTTCACATTGCAATCACCGTCTCCTTCTTCGTATATGATCAGCTATCTGTAAGAAAGATAAACCCATCAGATATTGTTCGACATTTATTTCACAGTCTCCTTCCTCACCTAAACAATGATTCTTCACAACATGAATCCATCAAATATTGAAATATTATACTAAAAAAATCAAGTAAATCAAGAAATACCCAAAATTTGAGATGTAAAAAAACCATTGACAAATTAGAAGTACTATGTAATACAAATCACCAGAAAAAAATATCTTTCAAAAATTCTAAATAACAAAAATCGATGTATAAAAAATATTAACAAATTCACAATAGATTTAAATATCAAAAATATTTTTTTATACAAAAAAATTAAACACGATGTTTTTATGTGATTTCATTAGATTTGAATACTCCTCGAAACATAAATTATTTTTTTACAGCAAACTTTATCATTTACAATTGTGTCCCTTATAACATTAAATAATCAAAACTCCTTGAAACAAACACCATACTATTAAACCCAAAAAAATTTTCTAAAAAATTGACTTTATTTTATCAGATCTTAAATATACAAGTCTCTAATTTTCAAATCAAAGCAAATCGTTTTTTTTTAATAGAAAGTAGTTGCCTCCAACATTATTTTTTCTTTATTTTTGAAATTTTGTTTTTCTTCTTTGTTTCGCTTGAGTATAAGTTAATTGAAAAAATATATGGTCATGCGTTTAACGCATGGGTGTAAAACTAGTACTTCATTAAACAAAGAAAGCATCCTATTCATGCGTCTAACAAGTTCACTCTTCAAAAATCCAAAACTCAAAATAAAATCACACACAACATACATGTGTACTCATTAACCGCAAATAGCAAGCCCCTTTGTTTTCCTTAGGGTCAATGAGCACAAAATTCATAGAAGGAAGATTGTAGTAGCTTACCTAGCTTGGATGAAAACTTCAAAGAATCAAAATCCGATCGGTGAAGTTGTTCTACTCGTCGAGGGCTTCAAGAATCTGAAGTTTGGAGGCAATCCAACGATTGGATCTTCATGGATTGGAGGAAGAAGAAGATAGGGCTCAAAGCCCCCATGTCTCCAACTCTTTCTCTCTCTCTATATACGTATAAGATGAAGGGGAAAATGAAGGAATTGCTGCAATCCTTAATGACTTTGGGTATTTATACCTCCACAAATAAAAGAGGGTACAATAGGAATTTCTTTGGTACAATTAGTGAATGTTATGAGTAATCAACCTCTAATCAAACTTTAATTAACTCCCCAAACATGTTAGGACATGATTAGGACTAAGTATGGGTGTTAGGGAGGTTTAGAGGAGGTTTAGTGAGGGTAGGATAGGAAATATACATCAAAAAACCAAAATAGGGACAGTCTGCCTCGAAGCCCATTGTTGGTCCCAAAATAGGCTCAAACTAGGCTAGAAGGGGGAGGGGTTGAATAGGCTAGTTGTATTTTGTTGTAAGAAAAAACTTTTTTTCGAAACACTTCCTTTTTGATATACTTCTTATTCTTTTTAAAGCAGTTTTATAAGAGGAGTTAAGGCAGCGGAAAATTGTAAGAGTGCATATCTAATCGACAGGCTGCTGTTAATATAAGATAGATTCAAAGATAGACTTTAAAGATAGCAACAATTAAGAGATAGACAGAAACAGATCGAACAGTACGCAGAATTTAGAAGTGGTTCGTACTGTGAATAGTACTATGTCCACTACCAAAGTGGTTAGCTTTGGATTTTGAAAGGTGCACTTGTTTATCCACTAGGTGTGAGAGAAAGATCACTAATGGATCGTGTACAAAAATACTTTTTTAACCAAGTGTATAATGATGAGAGAAACAATCAATGAATAATTGTTCTCTCAAGGGCTAAAGTAAAGAACAGTTTATAATCAAACTAAATGAAGCTGAAACAGAATAAAGACTGGCAGATCTGCAGCTTCAGGAAGTTTGGTGAAGTGTTAGTTCTTGTCCTTTGATCTCTTGAATGCTTGAGATATGAAGATGAAGCTTGAATGTTGAATGTGCAAGAGTTATTGTTCAGATCTTCAAAACTCGAATAAAATACCAAGGGAGATCTTTAGGACCGTTGGACTGAGGATAGACAAGTTGTGTCCAACGTTATAATGCATTAAATGCATTTCGACGCCTTGTAGGATGCGTGCAGCAACAAATATCAGAGACTCAGAGTTGCAGAGGCAGCCATTCCAAACAGAGTAAGTTTTCGATCTTGCAGGCGTTTCAGCTTGAAAGTCTTCTTAGCCAAATGAGGAAATGTCTTCAGATGTCATTATGCGTGAGACAGTCTAGACAGATGTCAAGTTGTCTAAAGAGTTGACTTCTTTGGGGGAAAATTTGATGAAGATATCCTTTTTGAATATTATTTGACTTAGATATTTAAAAAATATCTAAATCAAATAACATGTGACTTAATTCCTCGATTTGACTGTCTTTGATTTTGAGCTTGAGCAGACTTCCAAGTCTGCTGTTCGAGCTGTGCTTTCAAGGCTGCTGTTGAAGCCTGCTTGTCCGCGCCTAAGATGAACTAACAATAAACTAGTTCTAAACACCCTTGATTCTAAGACAATTGCCACACTAATCGGTACGTAAACCTATTAGCCACTGTGCAGTAGAATCAGAAGATGACTCAACCAAATCTAGAACCTATGAGGATCAACACCCATGCAGTTGCACGGCATTAGGTGTGCACGGGCCCTAAGCCCGCGGGCATTGGCAATGCCCAGTATAGGCCCATCAAGCAGCGGATATTAGATTTAAAAGCCCAGTACTATTGATCAGCCCACGTGCATTAGTGGGCCGGGCTTGAGCGGGCATTGGGCCGCACGCACGGCGGCACGGCTTCAGCCCATTTGTTTATGTTTTTAAATAATTTTACTATTTTTTCATTCAAACTTTGGGTCTCAGCTTTCAACCCATCAATTCATTGCCATGAACTTTTTTTTTTCAAACTATTATACTTGCAAATTTGAAATAAAACACAGTTGAAGTGAAAGAAAAGGAAGAGAAGCAATTAAGTTAAAATATAAATTCAGTATGTAGAAAACGGATTCATATAACTCGACATTACCGATGTCAAATTTTAATCTCGCATGTGATGAGATTGAGAATAGAATATCAATAGATGTATAGATGATTGAGTAATTAATTATTAAAATAATAGGGTTTGACTTTTAGGTTTTTATTTTTAGCAATAGCTTTATTAGTTGAAGTGTATTATACTATTACTATATTTATAGATTATAATTTATAACTTATACTATATAAATATGGCAATAGTACAATACACATAAACTAAATATATATGATTTGGTCAAAGATCTATAATTAAAAAAATTAAAAAAGTTATCATAGAAGAGGACGAGTCGGGCCGGGCATAACGGGCAGGGAGCAGTTGAAGGCCCAGTAGAGCCCGAGACCACGGGCATTTGACTCATCTAAAGCCCAGTACTATGTAGTGCCCATGGGCACGGGCTCCATGGGCCGGGCACTAACGTGCTTTAACGGGCTTGATGGGCATTGACGGGCCCTGCTCACCCCTACACGGCATGGCCCCAAGACTAAGCGACCGCTTCACTTGCTTTTTACCTTGTCATCCATTTTCTGTAATATTCGTCGGGTACAGTCCTTCCCGCATGCAACCGCAAGACTTAAAGCTTCAAAATGGCCAATAATTCAACCCTAAAAGACCTCATACACATAGCCAAACAAAACAAGGCTCAAACCACCTTCAAAGTAGGTCCAGAACTCCAACAACAACTCCCGAAACAACTCGGAGCGAAACTGAAGCAAGGTACAACAACTTGCTAACGAAACGACGAATGAAACCACGAACCGACGGGCAACAACACAAGATTATAAACACTTCAAAAGGCTATTGAATAGTCCTGAATGCTTATCAGATGTTAAATAACAGATAGGAGAAAAGAACTCCCAAAAGACGAGACGCTCACACGGCTCAATCTCGAACTACGCGATAAGAAGAATTGTTATCCTCGAAGCGTCAAAACCTCACAATACTTAAGGAATGCATCCAACTAGATGTCTAACACATCTAAACATGTTAATCAATCATCATGTAAAGCTCTAGGACCAAATCGACGTCATGAACACAAAACGCAAGCAAACTCTCAATCGCGTCGCATTCCGACTATTATCGAGTTCCGACTTGTGATATTAGCAAGTTAACAACTATAGGGCATCTCTTAATAGTATTTTTGTCTTAATGTGATCTCTCATACACATCTAGACTCTTTCACAACCCAAACAAGCATTCGACCAAGGAAGAAATGCGAGCATTGCAGGTAATTCAAGCTAACCGGAGATCGGGGTATTACATAAGTAGTCGATTAGTTGAATTGGTTCAGCGTTGCCTTAACCTTCTTAAAATTGATTAGTTGTTGAATTTTTAGTATTTTTTTCCTAATGGGTTGCTCTATCTAATTGTGTTGAAACAATTGCAAATTTGTGAATTAAGTACAGTGATAGCGTGTATTGGTGGATAGAGAAACCGTTGCGTAATAGCCCGCGAATTGTTAACAGAACACCACTAATTTTACCCATAAACTGTTTATTGGGACCATAAGTACTAAAGAGATACCATGACGTTTTGAAAAGAAACAAATAAATTATAATTCTGTTAAAAATGTATAGTTTAAATTTGGAAATATGACTCTTGTTGGGACAAACTCAAATGGAAATTAGGACTACTTTATTTCATGGTGGAGGAAGTACTTGACCAGCGCCTGACTTGTTCTTGTGATGGTATAATCTAGCTTTGAGTCTTTAAACATGAACATATTGTGTTATTGTTTTAGGTACTCCGTTGGGTCCATTGTGATACACATGTTATAAGGAGTCTCGAATTGATTTCTTATTTGAATGTAATTGCATGTAAATGTGCCTGCGTTGACACTCATTCTTTATTAATAATTTTAATGGTTTATGCAAATTCAGTAAAAAGATTTGTCTTTCTATCACTTTATGTGCAGTTTATTGGTTAATTGTGGACCTCTTTGCTTCTTTACTTTCTGATTTGTTCTAGTTATATTATTTTATCCGGATGTAATTGGAATCAAGTGCTCCTAAGTGGAAATCATGTCCATGTTAACAAATTTAACCACATGGCAAAATCCATCTTGATGAATTGCCTTTCAATGTGTGTGTGTGTGTAATTTACTAGGTAATTGTCTGCAGTTTATATATCAGCTTTTTGTTTTAGGAACACCTTATGAAGGAGGCATATTCTTTCTCGACATAACATTTCCACCTGATTATCCATTCAAGCCTCTAAAGGTAGGCTTAGCAATATCTTGAACCCTTAAAACTTCTACGCGATGTTTTTTCTTTTTATGCACTTGAAGATTTTATTCTTATACATTCACGTTTACACTGGAATCATTTTTTATTCTATCTTTATGGAGCATTCTGATCGTATCTTTGCAACTCTCTTACTCCCTCCTTTCCTAAATGAGTGTTGATTTTTATTTTTTCACTAAAATTAAGAAAGTTTGACTTGTTGGGCCATTTTAGTAGCACATGTACATTAATACGCTAAATGTCCACAACTCCACATACAACATAGAAGTCCACCCTAGGACATAATATGTGTGAAAGGTCAAATTAGTAAACTTATACAAAAATGGACACTCAATTAGGGATAACAAATTTTAAAGAATGAGCACTTATCTAGGGATGAAGGAAGTTTATTATTAGAGAAAGTCTTTTAGAAGAGCCGGATATAGCTACTAGCTATTCAGTCTCATTCTACTCACCACCTGACTACAAGTGGGGGTTCTCTACCCAGTATGTTAAAAGGTTCTCAATGACACTATCCCCAAAATGTGGTGGTATTTGTTTGGATAGACGTTAGCAATTCCTTTTTGGCGATTAACAATCATTCCACTGTAGATTAACAACTCTCTCCGACAACGATTTTCACATTGTTATGTTGATATTCTTTCAAATTATTCCCATCGTGCTTTACCTAAGCCGATCAAATGCTGAAGCGTTTGTTGGAAGAATAACATTCTTGTACACATATAGGGGATTTGGGATCACAGTTATGAAAATGTGTTGTTTGATATAAAGGTCAAATGTCATTTTGACTTCGGAAAAACATGTCTCTTTTTATCTTGAGCAAGGTAAATCTCTTTTTTCTTATTGGATTAGTGGTGAATGTGGTTAATGTTTGCCTATTGGTTGTCTTCTCTCTTTTTTTATTTCCACTTACTTAATTGATTCTAGATCTTCCTGGGCTGCAGGTTGTATTTAAAACTCGTATCTACCACTGCAATGTAGATTCAGTTGGGAATGTTAGTTTGGACATTTTGAAAGATGGTTGGAGTCCTGCTCTAACAAACAATCTCAAAAGGTGCTTGTTGCATTGAGGTAAATATTCACCAACCCTGACGCTTGTAAGTATTTTCTTCTCTATGAGCAAGGTGCGCCCTTTCGTTATTATTTCTAAAATGACTTTGACCTAAGCACCAACCACATCTTTTTTGCAGATAGGCCACTTGTTCCAGCCATTACCCACTTGTACTTGGCAGACAGAGCTAAACACGATGCATTGGCCACTGAGTGGATACAACGATTTGCACGATAAAACATGATACATCCTCGAGATTACTACCATGTTAAATTTGGTGTCATTTTAGTGCATAGTGTCTTACCGCCAGTGATTGGATCAATTATATATAAGCAGTCTCGTTGGTGTTCTGTATGAATTTCATGTATAGATAGTGGGAGCACATAGAGATTTTCTTGAACGAATCAGGTTTCTCTTGAGAACTTGTGTGTCTTCATGATGTTGTAGGACTAAGTACGCTTGCTAGAAGCAAGTACACATGCTTACACTACGTTCTGATGTTGTGTGCGTGTGTGTGTGTTTTCTTGATTAAATGTTCAAGTATCCCCATTTCGCAGTGTAGTTTGAAATTTGAATAGAACTGTAAATGTTGCCCCAAATTGAGGAACAAGAATAAGATATGGTTCGACAGAAGCAGGATTACATGGAGCTTGAAAGCAATAGTAATGTGGGCACCTGAATCTTGCTGTAATATGTTACGAGTTTCTGCATGTCTTTAACTAATTTACTTTTTTTATTCATAAAAACTAAAAACACTAGTTCATTTACGCCCGGTCAAAAATTTTCGAGGAATAAATACATCTTGAATGAATTATGATATTCCGCAAAGAGACTGAACAACTATATTGATCCACAATCGTTTGCTCTTTTTTTAGATAACGTTGGCACAAACTTTATTTATGTTGATGTACCATCTCCAACAGTTTTGTTCAAAAATTGCACCAAATCTTTAAACTGGTGTAATTTCTTCTCCAAATTTATTTCACCATATCAAACAGATTTATTTCAAATTTTACTCTAAAATGAATATTTTAATTATATTCTTCATGATTCTATGTAAAATATATGTTTTATTTCATTTAATTTATATTAATGTATTTTAGCAATACAAATATATTATTTATTGAATTTATATTATACTAAATAAAATACTATGCATTAAAATTAATAAATGCAAGACTAAAATATAAATATTAAAAATATAAAACTAATATTTAAACGTATAAAATACCAAAAATTTATATTTACTAATCATAATAATATTTTGTAATTGGGTCGATACAAATGGATCTTGGGCCTAACTTTGTTTAGAGTGTAAGGTTTATTTTGATTTGGATTGGGCTAGGCCCATTGTAAAATAATAATAAATAAAAATATAACCAAATAAATGAACTATAATTTGATTAATTATACTATATCACGATGTAAATGGGTAGATGACGGGCGTTGGTTACATGCGTTAGAGGAGTTGAAGGGAGAGTCAGAGTAGTGGTCGATCGATCGGTGAGAAGACGGAGGGGAGGTGCAACAGGCTAATAAGATTTTACTATTTGGAGTAGTTGATCATGCCACTGGTATGGGACAGTGGTGTAACCGACTAGCTCCAACTTGAGTTTTCATTCCTAATATCTTTGAGAAATTATTGTTTACATTACTGACTCTGCTTTGAGAAAATTATTGATAATACTAATGGTATGAGACAGTAGTGTTATTGATTTGTTTTAAAAGAAAAGTTTTACTACTTTGTAACAATTGAAATTTCATTTACGAAAATATGATTTTGAAATGTCATTTATGAAAATATGATTTTGAAATGTTGTTTATGAAAATATGATTTGAAATGCTTGTTATGTCTTTATCGTCAAAATATTGTTTTTGAAATGTGTGTTTGATCCTCTAGATAGCGTAGTTAATACCTGGCTGAGATGTGAACTCACCCTTTATTTTGAATAATGTTAGGGTCACTCTAATAGCACTCAATTTTGGGTAGCAAATGACGTGGCAGCTGACATGTCATAAGTGGCTCCCTATTCTTTACTAACTTATTAACTAAACCTTAGTTAAATTAACATAACTAAAACCAATCAAAATTAACCTAATTAAAACCAATCAAAATTAATCAAAAGAAAAAAGGAAAAAAAAAAAAAGTAAACCCCAGCTCTCTCTCTCTCTCAAACCCAGCGACAACAAAAGGTTCTTCTGCATCAACGCCGGCGACGGTTTGGGATCATCTCTTCAAGTCTCGCCCCAGCTCTCTCTCTCTCTCTCTCAAATTTTCTATCTACATCACATGTGACAGATGAACGGTGACTCCTCTTCTTCTCCGACGCCAGCAGCTACCATTGTCGACGAGATGAACGGTTACTCCTCCCCCTGCTCTTTCTCTCTCCATGTGCAAATTAAAATTTTGATTTCAATTTTGTTTCTATTATGAATCTCATCCTACACGGGAATCGCAAAAACGCCAGCAACTAAACCAATCAAGTGCACTGCCATTAGAATTTGTTTTGCAACTACAGGAAAACTCAAATCCTAATTTTTTGTTCAATCCTTCATACATAATATTCAGTTATACCTTGCTTTTTTACAGTAGTGATGGAGGGATTATGAGATAAAGAGAATTGGTTATCATGATTGTTTTGGAATTGGTTATCTAGTTTTAAAAAGTTTTGGAATTGAAGACAAAGGAAGACATAGGGACTGGTTTGTATCCAGTTTTAAAAAATTTAAAAAGTTTGTATCCATGTCTAATTATTGGAATTGGTTTTTTAAAAAATGCTTGCTTGCTTCATGTTCCCACTTAATGACACGAACTCAAACTTTTCAAAGTCATTGTCAGTTCAGGGATTCTGATTATTTCCTGTAAACAACAATTATTCTGTTTTTCCTTTGTGTATTGGGAGGTAAGAGTGTATGCTCTTCCTGTGATAAGAGAGAAAATATGTATGCATTGATAACAATAAAAGAGAAGATCCACCAGATTCATAGATATATTTTCATTCCATGTTTATCGTATATAATATTTAGATAAATCTTCCAATATATTTGTTGTAATCTAGTCCTAGAATATCTCCTATGTAACTGTATAAATTCATAGCCTTGTGATCAATGGAAATACAATGAATTCCCAAAGTTAATCTCTGTCTATCATGGTATCAGAGCATTGACGATCAAAAACCCTAACCCCTGCATAGCTGCTGCCGCCATCTCCCTCCATGGCTACCACCGATCTCACCCTCATTCCTAACCTAGCCGAACCAACCCATCCTCTTGTTGCCGTCTCCCTCTCCCATGTCCTCAAACTCACCAACACCAATTACATAGCTTGGAAAATTCAGATTGAAGCCACCCTCATAGGTTTGGACCTCCATCACTTCATTGATAACAATCACCCACCTCCTCCAGAAACCATTACTCCCACCGCCCCCACGCACCTACGGAGAACCCACTGCTCGCCTCCACCACCACGCCCTTGCCTAATCCTTCCTACAAAACTTGGTATCGCCAAGACAAACTTCTCCTTGGTGCTTTAGCCGGTTCCTTATCTCCTTCCCTTGTCCCTCTAATATCCCTCTGTCCAACCACCCTTGCCGCTTGGAATTCCCTTGCCAAAACCTTTGCCAATCCCTCTAAAGGCCACATTAAACAAATCAAAGACCACCTTCGCAATATCACGAAGGGTACCCGATCCATAACCGAATACATGCAAGATATCCAAACTGTGCCCAACTAACCTCTCTAGGCGCCCCATTGACCCGATGATCTCATTGACAAAATTCTTGAACAAATCAATGACCCCGACTATGATAATGTCATCTCTGTCGAGAACCGTGAAAACCCAATCACGTTTGGCGAGCTCCATGAAAAGCTAATCAATCGTGAGTTAACCTCAAAAACAAACCCAAAACCCACCTACATTTCTGCATTTGTCAACTACACCACCAAAAATCAACCCCGCTCATCCAACAACCAACCTAACCACTCTCCCAACTACAACCCTCGCACCAACTCCTCACCTCAACCATACAAATGCCGTTGCCAATGGTGCCGCGTGACGGTCACTTCCTCTCTCAATGTCACGCCTTCCGCCAAGTCTACCCTAATGCACAATTCCCTCCCCCTCCCAACAACAACCGAACCAACACCAACCGCCCACCAAATCAGCCTAGTGCCCACACCGCAACCTCCACCCACCAACCAAAACCTTGGCTCTTTGATAGTGGGGCAACTCATCATGTAACCAACGACCTCAACAACCTAGCTCTTCATTCTCCATACGATGGGACCGATGAGCTTCTCATTAGCGATGGATCCGGCCTACCTATCACCCATCTTGGTTCCACCACTCTCCTTACACCCACTTCTAAATTTTCTCTTAATCATGTTCTTTGTGCTCCCTACGTGTCCCGTAATATTCTATCTATCTCTAAATTTTGCCTTGATAATAATTGTTACGTCTCCTTCTCATCGTCTTCCTTTTTTGTGAAGGATCTTCGCACGGGAGTCACACTCTTGGAAAGCGATTCTAGCTTGGGCATCTATGAATGGTCGCCTTCTTCTCCTTGCTCATTCTATCTCCACTTCGCTTCAACGTGGCATCATCGCTTAGGCCATCCGTCTCGATCCATTGTGCGTCATCTTAGTAGTAGTTTCCATTTACAAATTCCTAGTTGTTCTAGCTTTCATTGTAATTCATGTGACTGCAATAAAAGCCATAAATTGCCATTTTTTGAGAATTCGATTCAATCTAGTGGTCCTCTTGATGTCTTATACAGTGATGTGTGGTCGTCCCCTATAACCTCATATGATGGTTTCAAATACTATATCATCTTCGTTGACCATTTTTCGAAATATATATGGCTTTACCCCTTAAAACACAAAAGTGATGCCACCTCCATTTTCTCCGAATTTAAATCTCGAGTTGAAAAATTCTTCAATCGCCCCATCATCACCATCTTTAGTGATAATGGAGGCGAATATATTGGTCTTCATCCCCTTCTTGTTTCCCGTGGCATTACTCATCTCACCTCTCCACCCCACACTGAACACAATGGGTACTCGGAGAGACGCCATCGACACATTGCAGAAACCGGCTGTCTTTACTTACCCACTCTCATATGCCCCTAACCTCGGCCCTTGCCTTTGTCACGGCCGACTATCTCATCAACCGCATGCCCACCCCCACCCTCAACATGAAATCTCCCGCCTTATTCTTCTTGGCCATCCTCCTAATTATCAAAAACTCGCGGCTTGGTGCCTCACGCTACAGTGGCTTCGTCCCTACACCAAACACAAACTCGAACCTCGTTCCTCTCCCTGTGTATTTGTTGGTTACTCCCCCACACAAAGTGCCTATTATTGCCTAGATCCCAAAACTCACAAAATCTTCGTCTCTCGTCATGTCAAATTTGTCGAATCAGCCTTTCCCTTCTCAAATACCACCTCACACACCCCAAACACCATCCCTTCCCCTTCCATCACTGATTGGTGTGCCTCCTCCCTCCCTGTTCTCATTCAAACCCAAGCTGATAACCCCACCAATGGTTCTACTTCTTGGCAACGGTGCGGCGCCCGCCCCATAACCCGCGCGCCCCAAATCCCTCGAAGCCCGAGGCCACACCCACGCGCTCGGGCGCCGCGTCAACCCGCCCCATGCGCCCATCAATACATCTGCATCAACCACGATCACACCCTCTCCTACTACCACCACTGAACCCCCACCAACACACGGACCTATCACGGCGGCTTCAAAACAACATTACCAAACCCATCACCAAACTCAACCTACATGTTTCCCTTCCTCAAACCTTCCGACCCCACCCTTGCCCGGGCTCTAAAACACCCCGCGGCGTGCGGCTATGCAAACGAGTTTGATGCCTTAACCATAATCACACTTGGGACCTTGTTCCCCAGACCCATCTCATAACCTGGTTGGGTGCAAATGGATCTTCCGCACCAAGTATAAACCTGATGGCTCTGTTGATCGCCTTAAAGCTCGACTGGTTGCAAAGGGGTTTCATCAACGTCCTGGCCTCGACTATTCAGAGACATTCAGTCCTGTTGTCAAGCCCGCTACCATACACACTGTACTGTCATTGGCAATCACTAACAACTGGTCACTTCGACAAGTCGACATCAACAATGCCTTCCTTCAAGGCTCTCTTACAGACGATGTCTATATGGCTCAACCACCTGGGTTTGTCAGCTCCACTCATCCCACGCACATCTGCAAGCTTCGTCAAGCCATCTATGGCTTAAAACAAGCCCCTCGTGCGTGGTACAATGAACTCCGGACCTATCTTCTATCTGTTGGTTTTCACAATTGCGTCTCGGATTCATCTCTGTTTACTCTGCGACACTCACAGGATTGCATCTTTCTCCTGGTTTACGTAGATGATATTGTCATCACAGGTTCTAACTCCACCCTTGTTGACAACTTCATATCCTCTTTTGCATCACGTTTTTCTCTCAAAGACCTTGGTTCCTTGTCTTATTTCCTTGGCATTGAAGTCATTCCTCACTCTCATGGTATTTTTTTGAGTCAACACAAGTACATTGTAGACTTACTCACACGGACCAATATGCTTGATGCCAATCCAGTACCCACCCCCATGGTGCCTCATCCTCCCCTCAATGCTCAGTCCGGCTCTCCTCTCCATGATCCCTCAGAATATCGAGCTATTGTTGGGTCTTTACAATACTTGTCATATACTCGATGTGATCTATCATTTGCAGTGAACAGACTCTCTCAATATCTTCACGCACCCACTGATCAGCACTTGAAGGCATTGAAACGAGTTCTTCGATATTTAGTTGGCACAAGTACTCATGGACTACTCCTTCGCCGCAATTCTCCTACCTCTCTACATGCGTTCACAGATGCAGATTGGGCAGGCGACTCTGACAACTACATCTCCACTACTGGATTCATCGTGTACCTTGGTAACAATCCCATCTCCTGGAGTTCTCGTAAGCAACGCACCCTTGCCCGTTCATCTACAGAAGCTGAGTATAGAGCAATGGCTGCCACCACTGCTGAAGTACTTTGGCTCCAAAATCTGCTTCGTGAACTTGCTGTCAACATCTCCAGTCCACCTGCTATCTATTGCGACAACCTGGGAGCAACCTATGTTACTGCAAATCCCAAGTTTCATTCCAAGATGAAGCACCTAGCTCTTGACTATCATTTTGTTCGGGAACAAGTTCAATCTTCCCAGCTGCGAGTTTCACACATATCTGGGTCGGATCAGCTGGCAGACGCTCTGACAAAGCCTCTTCCGCGCGCACGATTCCTTAAGTTAATTTCCAAGATTGGACTCTCTCCACGGTCGTCCATCTTGCGGGGGCATGATAACAATAAAAGAGAAGATCCACCAGATTCATAGATATATTTTCATTCCATGTTTATCGTATATAATATTTAGATAAATCTTCCAATATATTTGTTGTAATCTAGTCCTAGAATATCTCCTATGTAACTGTATAAATTCATAGCCTTGTGATCAATGGAAATACAATGAATTCCCAAAGTTAATCTCTGTCTATCATGCATATCAGTATTGTATGTTAATCATGCAAGTGAGAAATTTATATCCCTGCTTCTGAACTCGATCTTTTTTTCCTCAAGTTTCTTAGAGTTGGTGATATCAGTTGGATTACTGATATAGTGTATATAGTTGCATTGTTTTATGGATCATGTACTCTTGTCTATGTGATGAATTATATATTATATTATATAAATAAAATAACAATAAATATTTGGTTCAATTTTGTAGTACCAATACTTCAGCTTTGTCTTTGCTACCTGTTTCTAGCACTTAGTGGAAAGTGGTTTTCTAACTCCTAGGGTCCTGTAAAGTTTGTTTATTTATATGCGTGTCTTTTTTATATTATTATTCGTATTTTTAGTTTCTATACTAGTCCACTGCAATTATCAGTTATGTTTTATTCTTCTGATAAATGTTGCTCTGTTTTCTACAACCTAACCACCAGATGTACAAGAAGCTTATGAAAGAGATGCTCAAGAAGAAGTTGAAAACGAACATTTGATAGCCTTGAATGAGAAAATTGAAAAACCTAAAGTAGGGATGACTTTTGATAGCATTGAAAGCATAGTGGCCTTTTACCAAGATTATGCTAAGAAACTAGGTTTTAGTGTAAGTAAAAGATCATCGGCAAGAGGACATGATGAAATTACTAGGTGCTTCACAGTTGTGTGCTTCGGTGGAGGTATGTCGAGGAGTAAAGGAAAGAATGTTTTGAGGTCACGCCCGATTACAAAAACGAAATGTCAAACGAAGGTTAGGGCAGTGCTCTATGAAGATGGAAAGTGGCAATTGACTGTAGTTGTACTTGAGCACAACCATTCACTAAGTCCGGGGAAAACACACATGCATAGGAGGAACAGGAAAATAAAACCATATGTGAAAAGACAATTTCTGCTTCATGATAATGCTAGGATAAGAGTGAATTAGAGTATAAATGCTTTAGCGGTTGAAGCTAATGGTCATGAAAATTTGATATTTCTAGAGAAGGATGCTCGAAACTTCATTGAAAAAGAAAGACGATTGAACCTTAGTTGCGGTGATGCAGAAGCTCTTCAAAACTACTTCATGAATGTTCAAACAACAGATTCTAGTTTCTTTTTTGTGATTGATTTAGATGAGGAAAATCGTTTAAGGAACGTGTTTTGGGTAGATGCACGGAGTAGGGCGGCCTATGAAGAGTTCGGTGATGTCGTGACTTTTGACACGACATGTCTGACAAATAGATATGACATGCCATTTGCTCCTTTTGTGGGGGTAAATCATCATAGACAGTCAACTTTACTTGGATGTGGTTTAATTTCAAGAGAATATACAAAAACCTTTATATGCCTGTTCAAATCTTGGCTTGCATCCATGTCTAATCATGCTCGGAGTGCCATAATCACCGATCAAGATCAAGCTATGCGCAATGCAATTGAGTATGTGTTTCCAAATGTTCGTCATAGATGGTGCTTGTGGTATATAATGAAAAAGCTTCCAGAAAAATTTGGGGGGCACAATAAATATGAAGCTAAATGTTCTCCAGAATACTGTTTATGATTCATTGTCTTGTATCGATTTTGAAGCAAATTGGAAAGAATTATGGGTCTTCGTCATAGTTACACGATGACATGTTTTATTATAACAATATCTCATATTATGTTATATTGTTGTTTGTAGTAGTGTACTGGGTCTTTATGACTCACTCCGTGCTTTTATTTTCTAGTGTGCAGATTTCGTTAACTGCGTTGAGGCCGGGTAGATCCTGACTGTAGCAGTGCACAGTAGATCGATAGTTGAGTTGAGGTCGTGTGGTTCATGTGTAGTAGTTGTCGTTTCTTTCGAGTTATAGCTCGTGGAGTCCAGTTTCACTTTGTAACATTATTGTTATTTTGTCCTCCTACTTTGTTAAGGAATAGGTTGGGTAAAGTTATATAAACTTTAAAGTCGGGTAGTGTATCTAGTCTTGTTATATTGTTTTTGTAGCCGACCTTTGTAGTCGAGCACTTGTACTTGTGTATAGTATTTATCCGGTTGTCTCCCGGGCGAGCAGTAGCCTCGGGGCATTTATTTTTCCTGTTGTTGTTACCCCTGTATGATTTAGTCGTTGGGTTATCATTGTTATATCAGGCTGTTCCTTGTTGAAACGCCGGCTTGGAGTGTCGTGGTTTGTTCAATGCCTGTAATGTTGCGGCACGTGAGTTTTGTTTTCCCCTTTGTGAGATAATAGTCTCTTGGTTATATTTGATTTTAGTTTCGAGCTCCCTAGCTCGGGGCTTCACTCTGTTATTGTTTCCGCATATTCGATTTTTGTAAACCCGTATTTTAGTACGATTTTATTGTTTAGATCTTGTTAGCTCGACTGTTTGATTTGCATAATTGTTTAGCAAGTGCTCATCCTCTTCTTATGTTAGTTCCAGCGGCACGACCTTGGGATTTCGTGTTGGAATCTGATGTGCGTAAAACGCAACTCGGGCAAGAATACCCGGTCGTATCAAGTAATAAAGTGTACAAAAGTACGAGTTATCGATCCCACAGGGAATGTACGTAATTTTCACTCCGACTAAATACCAAAATTATGCTAACTAATTATATTTGAGCGAAAAGAAAATGAATTAAAATCTAAAAATATAAACAACCTAGAGAGCAATTAAATCTAATCTAACGCGAAGGTGGTTTGGCAACAACAAATCAAGATAAAAAGATAGGAGTGCAATATTTCTTGTCTAGCCGGTGTTTAATTTTAATCATCTTTTTACTTTTCTTTAACTCAAGTCTTGGTAGTAGGGTGCACTATAATATTCGCTACGGCTCTCGCAACGTATAGCAAATCTAGCTACAACTCCTAGCTACGGGCTCTCGCTTCTTATAACATAGGAGAAAATAGCCGCATGTCAAAGCAAGCACTCAATGACTATCTACGCACTATCTTCTTTCGGTCTCACGTAACGCAAACAATTATTGTGATTTTCGAAATTAATAGGACGTGCTCTCGCATCTTATCCTATAATTATAGTGATCATCTAATGGTTCATTACGCCATTAAAAGCATTAAGAACACACAATAATAACCAAGCACATGGGTAATACTTCGCAAAAAGAAATTCTCTAATTTTTTCTACAAATCATGTTGGTAGCTGAGACAAATAAAATTGGTTAACTACGGGCTCTCGCATCTTATAGTCAACCCTAGCCTCCCTGATCTCGCGAATGGCTAAGGTGGTTCGATCGCGTGTCAAACTGAGTCTCACAATGGCTATCGGTGAGTGTCACAAAAACACCAACTATTAAATTGATTGGTCCAAAATACAAAGGTAGCTCTCGCGGATCCTAGGCATTTCTAAAATCATTTAATTATTGGCCAAATAATTAAAAGCATTAAGTTCACAAAATAATAACCAAACATGAATGTGTACTAAATACAGAGAGAGAAATTAAATAAAAGCACTACATTGGACATAGAAAATAATTGCATTTCCATAAATAAATTAAGCACAAACCAATTCAACATTTACAAAATAAATCAACCCAAGAAAATGCAACAAATATATCAAAAGATAGGTTGAAAGAATTAAACCAAATGAATAACGAATCCCGGGTTGAAATCTTTTGTAGATACATCCTTGGCACTTGAAATTATGCTCCAAACCTTCAAAGGTGATCAAGCTTCAAGGATTTGGTATGAAAATGGTGGAAAATGGGGCTGGTGCCCCATTTAGGGCTCATGCCCGTAAATGGGGGCTTATTTTCACAAATGAAGGATGCTGTGATTAAATGGGAAGGGAATGGGAGTGGCAGACAAAGTAGGGGTAGAATAGGGAGTGCAAGGAGGTTTTGGGGCTAAATGGGAAGAGAAAGGCTGGCTGGGGCACGGGCTGGAAAAGGGTCAACCCAGTAGAGACACGCAGGTCAGACCATGGGGAAATGGGCTGGTGATGAGTAAGGGAGCGGGCTGGATGGTGGGCGGTTAGGGCAGCAAATGGGCCAGGTGATGGGTAGTCCAGGAGAAATTCGCGGGTCATGGGATGGTTGTGGATAAGGCGGGCCAGATGACACGTGGCACGCTCCTTCAATCGACAACCTAGGGAGGAGAATATGGAAATTGCGCCGTCCTCCCCTTCTCTTCTGTCATGAACGCCGATGCCCCTGACCTCTTCAGAAAGGCTGCAGAAGGTCCTTCCCTTCCCAAGCTTTGCATATTTGTCCTTTGTTAGTGTTGTTAGATGCCGTTAAGCCTGAATTGCCTTGGAATACTTAATGGACTTAACATAATTTGACCACATAATTTCCAATTCAACTTTTCAGCCCAGAATTGCCTCGAACTTCGTGCTAATTACCATATAAATGCTTGATTATGCATGGAAACCTACATTAAGCATAAATACACAAATAATAATATTTCCAAAGCATAATTAACCCAAAAATAGCACAAAATAAAAGGAAATTCCCAAGAAAATTCGTGGAAATCTTGGGCTCATCAGAATCTGGGTCGGGTCGTTACATCCGGGCATTCTACTCTAACATATGTGGTACATGCTTACAATGTTGATATACTATAAATGACATCATGATACATTTTAAGAATTAACATTATGTCATGTCATGTAGTTGCATTTCTTAGCTTACTGGGTGTTTATGACTCACCCCGTTCCTTGTTTATTTGTTTTCCTTAGATCCGAGCTAGCCATGAAGTTACTGGTGACGTCGGCGGGATCACAGATAGTTAGCAGGTGGTTATTTTGAGTAGTAGCTCTTGGAGCCTATTTATAGTTGTACTTTATATTTTCAGTGAGGACGATGGTTATGTAAAGTTGTATAAACTGTACTGTTGGGTAGACTTGTTTATACTTTCAGTTGTTGTATCTGTTTTGGAGCTGACACGCGAAGTCGGTCCTTTGTATATATTCATGGTTTACAGTACTGTCTTTTTCCCGAGCATGCCTTACCTCGTGGTTTATGGTTGTTTCTCTGGCATGTTTTTGCTATCGAGGTTATTGTTGTTTAGTTAGGTTCCGGTAGTAGTTTCGCTGATGACTTGTTTTATTTTTTTCGGCCTTTCGCTGCCGATGGTTTGTTGTTAGCACGCATTGTTGTGCACGTGCTTTGTGGAATTTTGTCGAGAGATAATGGGTCTCTCTAGTTGTTTTGCACCTTTGAGCTTGATAGCTCGGGGCTCCACCTTATTATTTTATTCCACAATTTGTTATTTGTGTTTCAGTATTACCGGTATGGCTCTACTTTCCCTGTTAGAGCGTTTTGGCTCGCTTGTTCAGAAGGTGTCATTGTTCTTAATAGGTGTCTGTGTCCATTTATTAGGCTAGATTCGTGCACCGACCTTGGGATTCCGTATTGGGTTCCGGGTAAGGTCGTCACAATGAATGTTACCCAAACTCTATATAAGCATAATAATAAAACTTACAAAACCAAAAAAGAAAAAAAAATTAAAACCCAGTTTTGTTAATCGTAGATAATTTATCAACCATGTTTAGAAAATTCCAATAAATAACACATCCTAGATGTAATATAAAAAGTCGTTCAATTAAATTTCAAGGTTGACACGCACGGACAAATCATGCTTTCAAATTTTACGCATTGAAAGATAATCTGACATACACACACACACACACACACACTCATAATCTATAATACAAAACAATTCATAGTCGCACGCTTATAATTGACTTGAGATAAAAATGAGTCAGGATTTATTGTTTCACAAAGATTCTACGGTTACGATTAAAAGTTATCTTCACGTACATGTGCGACACCGGTTACAAAACAATTTACCAATTTACTGTTTTACCAAGTTTATAAGACGGTTTACTGTTTTACGATTTTATGATTTTTTTCACTTAATATGGTGACGTGTTCGACATGTGTTGTCATTATTCCCCTTTTTTATTTTTTTATCCCGTCATTTACAATACAATAAAAAATAAAAAATAAACAGTGTACCAGATCAAAATAGATAATATTTTGAAAACGGAGAGAGTATTAGTTGAGCACGATGCCTTTAACTTTCTCGGATTTATTTATTTTTTAAATTATTATCGTAATTAACTTAATCAATTTAATTTTTTTCCGGCCCATTTTTTTCAGTCTGCAATTTCGTATACAAATTAATCAATTTACTATTTTACCAAGATTCTACGGCTATTGAATAAAAAATTATTTTGCAACACCAATTTCCAAAGAACGTCTCTCTATTTTTTAAAAGAATTTTCATTATAGTTTTTAAAAAATACAATTTTCTCTCCTAAAATTTTATAAATAGGTTGGAAATATTCTTAATTAATGGTAGCACATGTTTAAACGAAAAATTAAGTGCGGGCATTCATCTCTTTATCACGTTTAATCTCACAATCTCAACCGTTTTTATCACTTTTTTTCCATTCCTATTTTAATTATTGAAATATTACAGTTTACAAGACGGTTTACAGTTATTATTTTACATTTGCGAAAATTAGTTACTCTTTTACTGAGATATTACGGTTTTACATTTAATATTTTACGATTTTGTGGTTGCGAAAATTTGTATTTGTATTTTTTATTTTTAATTGTTATCATAATTAACTTAATCAATTTAATTTTTTTCCGACCCGTAATTTTGTTTACAAATTTTAAAAAATTTAAAAAAATCGTAAGTTTTGTAATTTGAAATATTTTTTTTTTTTCTTTTTAACTGTTACCCGACCCGTTTTTTTCCGGCTCACAATTTCATATACAAATTATTAATTAATCCCCCCATTCCGAGCAAAGAGGCCCAGTTTGAAAGTCAATTTTTTTTAAAAAAATAATATTTTTAGTAGTTCATTTCCACAGTATATGCTTCATTTATTGATAAATTCTCAAACAGGCGCCGTGCCATCGGCACGGGCAATAGTACTAATAATTATATAAAAAAGTGTCACCATCATATCTTTCAACTTCGACTCACCATCATCACAACAAATTAATACAATTCATTTAAACAACCTTTTACTAAAATAAACTTACTCAGAATTGTATTTGTACTTGTATTACTAGTAATTTTACTAGGTATACACACGTGCGCGCACACACACACACACACACATACATAGATATTTCTTAAGTAAGAAGAAAAAAATTAAAAATCTATAGAAAAAAGATGCGTAAAATCAATCAAAACACACATGACGCAATCAATGCTGACAATTATGCAGCACTAGAGAGAAGAGAGAGAGGAAAAGAGAGAGGTAGAAGGGTGGACAAGCATCATTTGTGGATTCCACATGGCGAATGGGCATTGGTGGGGAGTCATTCCCCGATTGTCTTCGTAACAACCCAAAACGTTCCCCAATTGTCTTCATAACAACCTAAAGCCTTTCTGCTTCTAGGTAAAAGAGTACAACAAGCATCTGTGTAGCCCCGAAGTCATATGTCCCCAAACATTTTGTAGCATATTTTTCTATATTTCTCATTTATGTCTTGTTGTCATTTGTCGGCGGCTTGAACCCATCGGAGGTAAAGACTTGCCTTTTCCTCTTATCTTGATAATATGTAATCAAAGCTTCCTATTTTTCTATAATAACTGAAACAGTAGAGAATCTCCTTAGCACACGAGCATGTCGAGGCAGCTAAAGAGGGACAAACCCCCAATAGTTCTTCAAGAAGTCTAACCTGCCTAAAATGTTATCTCTTTGGTGGTACCGAGAAATGAGGTACTCTGAGCAACCACAAGACATATATCATGATTAGTCCAACAAAGTGATTGAGCTGACACCCCCACCCTGTCATTATCGTCGCTAACTGCGTACTCTCAACAATCCTAACGTGGAGGGAATGTGCTCAAATGCTCACCCCTAAGTAATAGGACCAAGAGCGTTGTGGCACATTATCATTAGGTTATTGAGCAAATAATATTCTCTAATTAATCAACACCGATCTCAACAATGACTATGGATGCTCCTCCATTCCATAACACACGTAAAAGCCAATCTTAAGAACACTTTGTGGTTTCCCGAACCCGATTGCCTATTTTGTAGTTCAAGACAAATATCCAAGTCTTTTGGGTCACACTCGACGATCCATTTTATATCAGAGCAACACTGTTGGCACATCAAACCTATTTTTACGCCATCCGATGGTTCATTAGTTGAACCACTTCCCATATTATCTTTTCATTAAAGGGAATGATTGCTTAACACGTTACGTAAAACACTATTATAAAACATACAAAATCATAAATGAGACAAAGAAAAAATAAATCAGAAATGCCAAGTATAAGAACAAAATTTAAATTGTCATGTTGTAAATTTCATCTTGTCTTCTTATTCATTTTTAACAAGTTCCATTAAATGTAATTACACTGCACCAGATTTCAAGGTTGACATGCATAGAAAACAATCGAACTTCAAATCTAATACACTAGAAGCATAATTTGGCAGACTCATAGTCATAGGTAAATAAGGGAGTGGTCATCATTAAAACAAAATCTATTCACAAAACCTTTTACCCAAATAAGATTACTGAAATCATATTTATTGTGCTCACATAATCTAACCAATTTTACCACATACACACATTTCTCTCTCTTTATAGATATATAGAGAGAGAGAGTAGAGATTTTCTTAAGGAAAAGAAAAAGCTAAAGAATAAAAGTCAGATTAAAATCAATCAAAGCAACCCAGGAAGCAATTGATGGCGGCGATTATGAGACGTTAAAGGGAGACTCCCTCTCTCTATTTTATCTCTCTAGAACCTCTCTCTCTAGAGATCAAGTAAAGAGAGAGAATGAAGGAAAGAAGAGGAGAAAAGGGAAAAAATGAAAAATTGGGAAGCGTGAAGAGAGAGAAGGGGAGATGGGGACAGACGTCGTCCTTGGGGTTCCACGTGGCGAGACGGCATTGGTCGAGAGTTCTCTCCGGGGGGGCTCTCTTCACAACAACAACACAAAGCAATGCTGCCAATGTCAGTTTGTGTTATGTATATGTATATGTATGACCCCGTCGATTCCGTATCATATGCTCTCTCTCTCTCTCTACATCACAGGACTTTCTCTCACTAGAAATTTCATTTTGTCCCCTCTTTCCTCTTTCTCTTCCCCTCTCTCCTCCCGTATCTCTCTCATCTCGCTTGCTCTCGTATGCCCTAAGCCCTCTTATGTTCTTTACTCCCTGTCTCTGTGTCTCTGTGTATTTTCCTTTAGGTGTGTTAGAATCAATCTTCTGTACTTGGGTTATTTGAATTTTTACGGGTTTTGATCTAATTTCAAGATTTGGGTATGACTTCTATCTCTATCTAATTTACTAGCTCTAATTTGCTTGTTACTACTCATTTATTGGATAAATGGTTTGTGGGTATTCCAAATCATTCCAATTTGAGCTGATTTTAGTGTGTTCACTTGTTCTAACTGCTTGATTAGTCTGAATTTCGTGTTATCACCTTCAGTTTCTGTTGAAAAACTTGATCTTTTTTGGGTTATCGGTAAATGGGGCTACTAAAATGGGGGGTTTTGGGTTTAGTACTAGTGGTTTCTTGGATTCAGTTAAAGCGTTTATTGTTTTCTGTGTTTTTATCTTTATTTTGTTTCCCATGGCATATTAGGTGTTAGTAATCAGCAAGTGGATAAAACATTATTCTGTCGTTTGGTTTATTTGGGTGCTGCATGGTTCTTATTTGTTGTACGTGATGCTGTAATTTCTGTTAAATACTTGATTTTTCTGGTTGCTCGCCTAAGGGTTGGCCTAGTGTATATGACTCAGCCTACCTCAGGTTTGAATCTCATGAAGGGCCGAGAAGGGAGTTAGGGAATCATCATTGTATTATTATTATTATTATTATTATTATTATTTGAGAGGGAAGTGTGACCCCTTGTTGGTGTGTTGATTGGAACCAAAGACCTCAAAGTCTTTGCCAGAGTGCTCTTGCCTTGTATTATTCCAATAAAAATAAGGGGGTCTTGGGTTTTGTAGGGGTAAATGTGGTTGGTTGGTGAATCTGAGGTGCTCGCGCAAATCAATATGGTTGATCTGATATTTTTTGGGACATTGGGTGACTTAGTGGTTGTCAACTGGATGCGAACTTTTTCCTGTTGTTCCATTTTTGGTAATAATGGCTTAATTGGTAGCTGCATGTGTATTTCCATTCAAGCTGTCTTGAATTGAATTCAGAATGTTCTGAATATTGCCTGTTATAGACGACTATAGTTGTGCTAGTGAAACTTGGTTCCGCTGATTGATTTAACCTAAATGGGCTTAACCTGGCGTAGAAAGGTTTTAGTTGGTCTTTGACCTTCGCTAGAATGTGTTATTTAGATCCATTGTGCTCAGGTATATGATATATAAAATTCCAACATGACCTCAATCAGTTCACTTCAAAGCTCTAGCTTTTGCATGCGGACCGTAATTTTCCAATGACACCTGTAGTTAGGTTTTCAACTTTGCATATTAGCTGTACCATCTACTTTTTCAGATAGTCCAATCCACTTTCTGTTCCCTTTTGCTGTCTGTGGAGCTCATGAATTATACCTTGGTACCTATCATCTAATGATGGTGATCAGATGTCCTTTGTTGAACTCTCAGTCATGCACATAGAATTATTGTGGCTGGCGTAAGACACACCTTGGTTTGACATAAATTCTTTTGTACCATTTCTAATGAGGCTGGTGTTCCTTTTCTGATACTTGAAAGAAGGAACCATCAAAATGAGTCGGGTTGATCACTCTTATTGTATATATTACATCTTGAGGGGCATAGGGAATTTTCTACTTTTAGGACCACGTTTCATTGCACTTTTTTTGCCATTTCATTTCCCTTTTCTATAAAATTTTGCAGTTGATAGGATTGCAGTGATCTTAACTCTGATTTTGTCTGATATCCTAATTGTTTTTTATACATATTTTGTGCTTAGATTTCTATGGTTTTTTTTTTCCAATTATATTTCCCTTTCAAATGATCGTGATTATTTTAGTGTAGGAACTTAAGGTGGGGGGATTCCTGCCCGATGGTCCTCAATGAGCTGCAAAATTCTTTATGTCATTATTGTTCCTGAATGAAAGACCTAGGTTCCTAAGATGGAGGATAATGGCTCATTAACTAGTAAAATAATTAACAGAAATTGGGTCTTGAAGCGGAAGCGAAGAAAGATTCCATTTGGTCCAGACAAGTCCAATGGCAATAAAAATAACTGCATGCCATCAGAATCTCATACGAATACTTTGACAACACCTAAAGATGATATAGCTTCTCTTCGTTCTTCTAGCAAGAAGAAAGGACATGATGGGGTGAGTTTATCTCTCTCTCTCTCTCTCATTGAGTGTTTGTGCATACATATATAGCAACTATGGATCTATTCCACTCCTTATGGTTTATCGACCCCCTTAATTAGTATATAAGCAGGTTTTATTTAGAATATACATAATTATGCCAACTTCTAATGTATTTTTCACGTCTCTCCTGCATTGCCTTTACGTCTCTTGACGATGTGTTGTGGAACTACTTTTGCTACATATCCTACTTTGTGCCTTCTGCACCAATAAATTAGCTGTGGTGGACGGTGGAACTACTATTTCTACATATCCAACTTTGTACCTACTTCATTTTCTATTGCGGGCTTTATGCTCCTAATTCAAGTACTTCATCCGTTCCTAAATAATTGCTGGGCACACACATTAAGAAAAACTAGTTAACTTTATTATAAAATTTTCTTGATAAGCAGTTAACTTCATTATAAATATTTGTATAATATGTAGTTTCCTTTAAAGTCCATGTTTATCTGACTCATATTAACCCCAAGGGGTGGGAGAGATGGCAAGGGGCACTCAGACATTGGGTTCCTTGGTTCCAATCCCCATATCAACAAGTGGTCACACTTGCCTATCAAAAAAAAAGGTGGCTCATATTTAAAGTAGGAAGAAAAAGGTGTCCACTTTTAAAAAATTATGTTTATCATCTCCATAACATTTCTCTTTACCCTCATATTTGCTTTTAACATATTCATTATACTCAAACATTTTTGTAATTATAACCAATTTTAATGCTAGTTATATATTTCTTAATAATTAGACTTTTCAAACATATGGACCCTTTTGGTGGAACGGAGGGCGTATTTTGGAACGAACGAAAAAGGAAAGCAGTACAATTATTTAGGAAACCGTATTTTTCAGTTCAAATTTCTATACTTATTTTAGGGGCATGCTCCACCATCAAGGCCTTTCTATAGCTATGCTACCCAGTTATACAAGTAAATATATTTATGATTATGTGGTTTCGATAGTTGTGTAAAGCGCTTACACTATCAGTTCTTGACTTTTGGTATACTTTCTTCTTGTTTCCAGTACTATTATGAATGTGTCATCTGTGATCTTGGTGGCAACTTGCTCTGTTGCGATAGCTGTCCAGGAACATATCATCTTCAGTGCCTAGAGCCACCTCTTAAGGTTTATTGAGTTTTACAAGCTTATGCATTTCCAATCGTTTTTGTTTTCGTAGTAATTTATACTGATATTTTATGCTAACTATAATCTCTTTCATTGTCTTCAATTTGTCATTTGAAGCGCATTCCGAATGGTAAGTGGCAATGTCCAAAGTGCTGTCTGAAAAATAATCCAGTTGACGCCACTGACAAAATGGATCCTATCTCAAAGCGAGCAAGAACAAGGATAGTGATTGGAAAATCTAAAACCGGAACTAAATCAGTTAGAACTGACAAGGTATCTCGGATTTTGGGGAGCTCTATTACCGGGAAAAAAAGATCATCGGGCAAAAGGAAAGCTTCTTTATCTCACCCTGGTGGAGATGCATCTTGCTCTATTAAGCTTAGTCATGGCAATGATTCTGATGAGTATAATGTATCATTTTCGGATATTTATACCTTGAATGAGTCGAAGTCGTCTCCTAATGTTGCATTTGAGGAAACAAAGTCGGTTTCTTCTGGGAAATCGGACCTGTCTCTACCCAGGGTTATGGAGTTGAAGACAAATGAAGTGACTTCAGGCAGGAAGCCTCTCTTGTCATACAGTAATGGGTCTCCGGGAAATAAAGTTGTTCCTAAGTTAGATGTTTCTGCTAACAAAGCCAGAAAGAGAAAGCGCAAGGTTCCGTCTGGGGATGTTCAAAAGAAGCCGAGGACTGATAAAGGGCAATATGCGCAAGGTACTTCTCAAAAACGTGGGTCCAAGGCAAATTTAGGATACCCTATAACTAGTAAACCTCAACTAAAGCGCAAGGCAGCTGTGCATGGAACATCTGCATCTCTATCTAAAAATCGTGTAGGTCAAGAGACCGTTGATGTACAGCTGAAAGATGAGGTACAAATTCCTAATTACCAGGTTGTTTTAATTTTGTTGGCTTTTACAGAAGTTTGTTAATGCTTTATTTTCTGATCAAGCATTCGGGTTAGGGATCTTTCACTTTCTTGCCGCAACCTTAGAGATTTGATTTTAATTCTTATTGGTTTGAATTTTTTTTCCTCCTCAAATCCACTTCAAATAAGGGGCTTGTCTCACATAGTTCTGCATAGATTTAATGGTCTCTCTTTTGACCTGTAAATGCAAGATGATATTTTGGGAATTATTTTTCGCTGAATGACACGATACGCCAAGTTTTCCAGGCCTTGTGTCCCCCTCAAAAAATAATAAATAAATAAAATTAATTAAAAATATATTACCGAGGGCAATGTACAATGCTATGTTTATGTGGAAGTTTAAAAAATGCTTGGTCAAGAAATGTAGATTCCATCACTTAAGTGATGGGATCTAAGTATATGCTCTCCATCGATGCATTAATTACCTTTTGGTAAATAATTGTTTGGTGAGCATAGCATTGTCCACTTCTACAAATGCTGGTCTTCAGACTAGAGCTGGCGTCATGATAATTATCCTTAAAACAATTAAAGGTCACGAAAAACTAGTTCTTTATTTGTTTCAATTTTTATCTGTAAAAAAATTATTACCAGAGAGAAGAATATTCAATTCAGTGCCGAAGAAGTCATCTCATTCGAAGAAAGTGGGAAAACAAGAAATAAAAAAAGAAAAACTAGCAGAAGTACTAATGAATTACCACCTTTGAATCTCCAGCATTATCTGTAACAGACACCCCTTTAAATTCTTCATTGTAGTGGCCCACATAGAATACACAATACCTCCCTTCCCCTGAAAGCCATTGTGATGGGGTTGTTGGTGGCGACTACACCCAGATCTTGGCATTCCTCATTTACAACACCACAATCCCATAGAATAGATCCTCACATCTTCCGAAGCCTCTCGAATCTGTGAGCAACAGAGCTATAGGTGAAGGGAGGAAGATTCATTGCTCCAACTGAAAAAGGGACTTTACGAATAAGCTCCTTTGAAGTACCGAGCATGCACCATGGATCCAAACCATAGGACAATGGAGAAGAATTTTTACTTAAAAGACATGTCCTAGATAAAGCCCAAAAGGCTTGTACTTCTGTTCCCAATCATCAGTAGTCACATGATGAGCCTAAGCGAGAATGCTTAAGAGGTTAAATGGCACCTGCATTTCAAATAAGGAATGAATAAGTGAGCGAACCAACTTATGCCTAAAACCTACTAAGACTAGAATCAAAGCTCCAATGTCCAATAATGACAATCTGGGGTTGGAGAGAAACGGGGAGGATGGGTCGCCGCTCAGATAGGTTACGGAAATCCCTTCCCTAAGCTAGCGATAGTCGCATAGTGAAGGGAAGAAAGGGTGATGAAAAATAATGGCTCTAGAAATAGGTGAATTGTGAAGGGAAGAAGCTCTAAAGCTATCAGAGAAGGAACTCGACGGATGAGTGTCCCTAACCCAGAGGCTATTCGAGATTCACTTACAAGTCCCATTCCAGTCCAAAGGGCATGAGCGCTTTAGCATGATACTTAATGGTGATACTGTTTGATTAAGCATGTACAGTGCACCTCCTATAATGTGTGAGCCTGTGGGTTTACCTATAGTAATATAAAAGAAATCTCGAAACTAGAGAGCATGTGTTTCCGTGGTGAATGCTCCAATATAATGGTGTTTGGAGGTATTAAAGGGTCCACGATAGAATTGGAAAGTTGTAAAAAGTTTACTCCTGCAGATTTAAGTAAATGAATTGATAATCAATACTAGATTTCCAGTTAAATTGACAATAAAAAAATGTCAATCAATACTAGATTTTCGGTTAAAGGAAATGTAACCATTTGAATGCAAAACATGATTTTTTATTTTGGACCCCTTGGGAGTGCCATTTAAGCTCTATTGTGAATTATCAGAGAAAGCAACAAGACATTTTGAGATGTCAGCAATTAAGATAGCCAAGGAGTTAATTAATCAGTAGAGCTAGTAGATATTTTAGCTTATTGGAAGATGGAGATGGCCACTTTCTACATAAAAGTTGGCCAAAATTGTTTCATACCTTCTACAATAGAGGCACATGCATTTATTTCCTTAGTAGTCCAGGGTTTTTGTATATTTTTTTGTTTCTCCTATGCAAATTTAATTAAAAAAAGTTTCAAACATTGATCGGTATAGGTAGCTAAGCTCATGTCATTGAATTTATGAAAATTTGATTAGCCTAAACATTATTTTGAGATTCTAGGTACCCCGTTTCTCATTTTTAGCTCATGTCATATGAGTTCTTTGTTTAGAACTTCTTGGGAAATTGACAATTAAGTAATCAGCTTTTATGACGAAATCGGATATAATGTTTTCTTTTTTGTTAAACTTAGAAATTGCACTCACTCAACACTCACCGTCGGTGTTGAGATGATTTATATTTTTTGATCAACTTTAGCTTTGATTACAGAATTTTGCAATTTAAGTTGGGATAAAGTCCCAACTTGCAGCAGACGAGTACGGAGTTAGATATATTTATACACAACAATTTAACCTAGAAAAGAGATTAAAAAAGAAAAACTACATAGAACTAAGTGGGGTGAACTAAATGGAAAAATTAAGATAATTGAAAGATGAATAGTTAGAAGTTACATGGAATGTAGTGGGTAGAAATAATGAAATGTGAAATGTAATGTTGGGTCGTGGCTCTCGAAGGTAGAGGGCCGTTAGCTAAGAAATCATAGTGGTTGAACCATGAAATGCATATTGTTGTAAACATAAAAAGGGATTGTTATACATTTTGGCAAGTATGTAAAAAGGAGTAAAGTAATGAATGATATAAATGGGTTGAGAAAAAGTAAAGAAGGCAGTTATAGAACCTAAGGTTCAAAGTATGTGATGGCCTATTACTAGGTTAGATAAAATTGATGTAGCACGAGGATACAAAAAATGAATAATCAAGGCCCTTGGTAAAAGATGAGGAAACTATGTGAATATGGAAAAGATATTTCAAGCACTTTCTAAAGAAAGGACTTGTAGTAACCTGAGGTATAGATTGATAAATAAATATCCTCGAGAAAGGATACAAGACCTCTTAAATATGAGCTTGTCATATGTCACAAGAGCTAGTCAGATGTGAATCTTCCACCAAGGTAGATGAAAATAACTTCATTATAAGGACCAGAATGGAATTCCTTTTGAGGCTTGCATGTGCCTATTTAATGGTGGAACGTTTTGGTTAGTGAAACTATTGAATAAGATTTTAGTATCTGCAGGGATGCCTATTGATGAAAGAAGATATTTTAGAAAATAAATGAGATATTAGTTGTACAATATATTGCAGTATCGAGTTGGTATCGAGTTAATGAGACTGATGATGGTATTTTTTCCGAGGGAAGCAAGTTAAGCATGGCGTAGATATGAAACAACTATATTTAAGAATTAAGTTGCGTTTGTTGGTCAGGTATGATTAAGCCATCTTCTTAGATTGGGAGGCAGACCCTCTTGGCCAATTTCTTGAGCATTTGTATGCAAAAGGTGTACGGTAACAGAGAAGACAAAGCTGTTTGGGAAGGGGCAAAAAGTAGTGTATTCTCAGTTAAATCGTATTATCAGAAGCTGACGACAGAAATCGTTCATTACTTTGGAAGACTGGAAATCAAAGCCACATACTAGAATGACTTTTATTTTTTTAATTTTATAAATCTAGGAGGCTACAAGCGAAACTATCCTAACTGGGAATGATCTGTGAACCCGGGAAAAAATACGTGTTTATTGGAGTTATATTTGCAAGGGTGATGGGAGAGTGTCAACCATCTCTTGATGCACTGTGTGGTGGCAAGGGATTTGTAACACGTTTCATCGTACGTGAGTAATGCCAAGCTCGGTCAAGGAGCCTTTATTTTGCTGGATCGTGTATAAGCGAAGGAGTAATAACATTTGGGATATTGCTCCTTTGGCAGTATTTTGGGCTGTGTGGAAGAAAAGGAATTGCAGAGCCTTTGAGAATGAGGAGCTGAGTGCAGACAGGTTGAAGGAGTCGGTTCTTCAAATCTTGTTCTTTTGGTGCACACAGTTGGCCTCGCCTATAGTTAATTCCTTTGTAGGGTTTATGGATATGTTATTTATGTGGTGGTATTGATAGTATAGTTCATGTGTACACACGACGCGTCACCGGTTTTGACGTTTTTGTTTATATTAATCTTCTTACTTAAAAAAAAGCTATCTTCTTAGTTAGGCGATCAATGGAATACTTAGTGTTGAAGGGGAGTGTTCATCGGGCTTTTTGGGGGAGTGGGAGGGGGGGATTAAGATACTCAAGTAGGTGTGTTCAAAATAGCCTAGTGGCCAAAGTAGGGGGGAGGGAGGCAACAAGTAGCCTATTCTTGATTCATGATTGTGAAATAGAGAGCAGTCAGTTTTATAGTAACAATTATGTGAAGTAGATGGTGGAATATTCCCTGTATTAGTGGATGGACGAATCTATTGTTGCCCAAGGCAATGCAGTGGATTTTTGTTTTTATTTTGTTTAGTCTATGTAGTTTATGAAAATTGCAAAGTAGAAATACTGAATTAGGGTGTGAAAAGGCAACTGTGTATTCCCTCAGTCCCATAATGAATGTTTCTTTTTGGGTTTTCAAGGAAATCAAGGAAGTTTAGTTTTTAGCAATTTTTAGTAGCACATATACGTACATTAATACATTGGTATCCACCTTATAGAAATGCTAGTTAATATTGGGACATGAGCTGACCAAGGTGACTTTACTAACTTTCATTAGAAAATAGATATTCAATGTGGGACAAAAGAATTTCAAAAATGGACTCTCATTTTAGACGCAGGAAGTACATTTCTCTTGACAAAAAAATGTATATAATATATATATATATATATATAATATATATATATATATATATATATATATATATATATATATATATATATATATATATATATATATATATATATATATATATATATATATATATATATATATATATATATATATATATATATATATATATATTACGTGATAAATATCTTAAATGCCAAAAAGCACCCAACGTATTGTAGTTACCCACCCTTGGTACCTCATCAGGGATGACCCCCTCATCCTCTTGGTGTTTGATGTTTCTCTCCTTTAAACTTAGTAGTCTTTTACCATTTTTTTGCTCTCTCTCTCTCTCTGTCTGTCTTGGATGGTTTTTGTGATATTTCATTCTCCGCGTCTCCAAAATTTATTTCATACTGGCTTGTTATGATTGGCCCCCAGGACATGTTCTTTTTAAGTAGGGGGAAGACTGAAATACAACCAATTCTACAATATTTCTTGGTCAAGATTTGAATATAATTTGGTAGAATTTTATTTTTCTTGCTCTAGTATAGGTATGTGATTTAGTTATTACCGAATAGGGCTGGTAGCATTGGTAGTTTCACAATAATCCTTTTATCAATATAATTTGTATTTGTCTTGTTAGTTTGTATGTGAAGAACCCTAGCCATTTGTGACCTGTGAGGTACGCCTTAACCTCTTGAATAATACCTTTCAGATTAATTGCAATTTACGCAAAATAGCCAAATTAAACTGCTATTGTAGTAGGGGTTATGCCACGTCACTCCAAGTGATTGCCACGTAATTACCTAGTATCCCCAAACAAAGACCTACCGTACGAGAACGTACTAGGCTCCGGGAAATAGCCTAAAGGGGGGCCGAGGTTGAGTGCTTTTAGTCCAAGGGTAATGATACCCAGACCTCTACGGCCGCACCCCGGCTTTATTAATGGTCTCCACGAGCAAACTGGCTGAAGGTCAAAACGCTCCGTCAGGATGACATTTTGCCCGACCCTATGAGAATTGAGTTGGCCCTAGAGCCCCGATCTCTTAATATTAGGGTTCCAAGGAACTAACTCTACGCCTAAGGTAAGGGGCAACAGCTTACCGCTAGCACTTACATCTGTTAAGGATGACCCGACTTAGGGCACTACCGGGTGATTTACTCTAAGTGCAACCCTTAAAAGACCGAGCCGGTTTTTGGGAAACTTGGGGTTATTGGTTTGGTGGCTGAAGTCAAGAGAAAGTCTCACCCGTTGTACGCGTGCGATACCACACACGTGCGACGCGTGTGACCTGATCACTAAGAGAGAAAGAGCTGATTGTGGTCCCTACTTATGGGACACTTGTCTTATGATCATTGCATGATCAATAGGACGATGACACCTAACTGGGAATATTCCTTGAGTCGTCCTACATTCACTATAAATAGAGGTGAAAACTTCATTTTCAAGGATCGATAATCATTTAATAGAATTCACTTGATTGAGAACTTAGTGAGTACTAGAGAGAGAACTCTCTGGCATCAGCCTTTGCCCTCTTTTTCTTTGTTTGATCAGTCTTGGCTTCCACCCCGATCCTTCACTCTTTGAGGTTTTTTGATAGCAACGTGTCACGCCTAACTCTTTACCCCAGCACACATCACACCCTCCAGGATACTCACATTCTACAGCTATCATATGCGACAAACTGACGATTTTTGTTATTTAGGCCCACTTAATAAATGAGTGTGACCTCAGGCAATGACCTCGAGTTCCTTGGTTCCAATCCCCATACCAACAAAAGGTCACACTTACCTATCAAAAAAATGAGTTTGGAGGTTGGAGGTAGTGGTAGTTGTAGAATGAAGGGTAAAATGCGGAAAAACCCCCTGTAGGTTACTCGTTGTGCGGATGCCCTTTGTAACGTTGGTTGTAGAATGACTTATAAAAAAAAATGTTGGTTGTAGAATGAAGGGTAAAAAGCATAAAACCCCACTGTAGTTTACTCGTTGTACGGATGCCCTTTCTGGTACACTATTCGGCAGTTAAACCCTCCATGATACTTGGGGGTTGCAAGTGCTAACTTTATTAACAGAATATAGTAAATTACTGAAAGGCCTTAGTGGTAGTCTAATATTTGATTTTTACTTTTGTAATGCTAGCAGTAGTCTACTCATTTTGTGCCACCATAGAAAAAATAGATAGATGGCAGAACTAAGCAGAGTATGATTTCAACCTCATGATAAATTGTTGAAATCTCAAATTTCAAGCTAAAAAAATCTCGAAGACCATAAAATAATGGCTGTGGGGCATGAACCCCAAACCCAATTAAAGCAGAAAATTTAATGATGATTATTTTTGAAGTGAAGTGTTAGAAGTTTGAGTCAGTATGCAAATTGCAGGGAGTAGCCTTGATTTCATATGATTGTGGTCTGTTCGTTAATTGGATTGTTTCCCGCGCATGAAACCATCAAAACCGAGGAATGTTGGATGCCTGATTCAGAAGTTGGGTATGGTATAAGTTGTAAGAGGGTGCCAAATTTGACTTGAAAGAGGCATGAAGGCTAGTGGCAGCGTTGTCTGTGATTGATTAAGGAGATAGAGCTAAGGGATGGGTGTTTGTTGTTCAACCTGGTTACACTCCTAATCATAAGGAAAAATCCAAAGAGGGGAGGCGACTGAAAAATGAACATGGGGGAGGTTCATGATAAGGGCAGAGGTTGTGGGGTGGGGTGGGTGGTGAGGGTTGGAGGACGAGGGATGGTGAGGGCTAGAGATTGAGGGCACCAATGTTATTTTGTTAAAAATAGGTTAGTACCCGTGCGATACATAGTTTATATATATATATATATATATATATATATATATATATATATATATAATGCTAAAGTTGTCTTTAATAAGATGTGCACTTTTTATTTGGATTGTAATTTGATGCTGCCACTTGTGTATATAATGCTCTCCTCTAAGGAGAAGGGTACATATAAGGGGATTAGGCAGAAAAAAAACAAAAAGCTGCCACGTGGACAATAGTGGATTTTGTTTTAGCAATAGTTAAATAAATTTTGGTCTACCTTTTGACTTTTGGAGCGTGAATAATGTGTATCGTCAATTTAGACGGATGTTCTAATGGTTGCAACCCCTACAAAACGAAGCTAGGTTAAAGTGCCTAATAGTGTAACAGGTACTCTGTTTTGATTAATGGCCAGCCTGAAGGTTTCTTTTCGAGGTTGAGAGGGTTGCGTCAAGGGGACCCTCTTTCTCCCTTCCTCTTCATTGTGATCATGGAAGCTCTCAGTCGGCTTATTGATAAGGCAGTAGCAGGAGGTTTTATTAGGGGTTTTGAGGTGGGAGATGAACCAGGTCGGGGTGTTTCAATATCCCATCTACTCTTTGCCGATGATACACTGGTCTTCTGTGATGCGAATAGCGATCAGCTGGGTTATCTCTGTTTAATCTTGCTGTTTTTTCAAGTTATGTCGGGCTTGAAGACAAATGTTTTGAAGTGTGAGATTATTCCTGTAGGTAGAGTGGATAATGTGAAGAATCTAGCTTTGTTCTTTGGCTGCAGATCATCTAGTCTTCCCATGACTTATCTGGGTCTGCCCTTGGCACGTCTTTTAAAAATATCAATGTGTGGAATTCGGTTGTGGAAAAGTTTGAGAGGAGATTGGCGGGGTGGAAAAGGCAATACTTGTCAAAGGGTGGCAAGCTTACTTTGATTAAGAGCACTCTTTCTAATCTCCCCACTTATTTCTTATCCTTGCTTGTAGCCCTGCCTTGGTGATAAAGAGAATCGAGAAGCTGGAAAGAGATTTTCTTTGGGAATGGGTTAAAGAGAAGAGGAAATTCCATTTAGTTGGGTGGGACTCAGTCTGTTCCAACAAGAAGGATGGGGGCTTAGGAGTCAAAAATCTCAAATTCTTTAATAAGGCGCTGTTGGGTAAGTGGTTATGGAAGTACTTAGTTGATAAAGTGTGGCTGTGGAGGAGGTTAGTGGTGAGTAAATATGGAGCGGGAGACCACCTTTGGTTCCCTAAGTCAATCCTGCCCTCCCACGGCTCCTACTTCTGGAAAGGTATTATGGGAGCTTGGACTGCTTTCAACAGTCTCATTAATTTTGAGATAGGCCTTGGTACTCAAGTCAGGTTCTGGAAGGATTTTTGGTGTGGGGATACCCCTTTGTAGCAATTGTTTCCCAGGTTATATAGTATCACGGTTAATAGGGATGAACTGGTATGTTTGTTGGGTAGCAAATCATGGGGAGACAGATCTTTGGAGTCCTGTTTTTCGCAGAAATCTTCATGATTGGGAGATTGATGATGCTGTGCAGATCATGAATTTTCTCCACGGTTGTAAGAGGCAAGGCTCGAGAGAAGATAAAGTCATTTGGGAGGGCTCTAAAAACGAATGTTCTCTGTTAAATCCTTCTATTCAAAGCTGATTGATAGGGGTACTGTCCCGTTCCCATGGAAGGTTATAGGGAAAGCTAAAATCCCCATTAGGGTGGCTTTCTTTGTGTGGGAGGCAGCTAGGGGAGGTAGTCTGATAGGGGAGAATTTAAGGTCTCGTGGCATGATATGCGTCAATCAGTGCTACATGTGCAAGAATGAGGAGGATGTGAACCACCTATTCTTCCACTGCCCTATTGTGAGGGAGTTATGGAGTTTTCTTTTCCTCTATGCTGGTGTTTCTTGGGCTATGCCCAGGTCTGTTATTGATTTACTCCGTGGATGGTCGTTATTCAAAAGGAGGAGGAATGTCTTCTGGGACTACACTCCTACAGCAATTTGGTGGACCATCTGGAAGAGAGGAACAAGAGGGCTTTTGAGAATATCGAATCTGTTATCGAAGGAATCAAAAAGAACTTTCTGCTATCTTTGCGATTCTGGTGCTTCATAGCTCACCCTAATTCAGAGGACCCTTTTTGTGGAGGTATACAAGAACACGTCACCTCATTTGACGCCTGTTAATATTAGTTATATCTTACTTATAAAATAAAAGTAGTGTAACAGAACGGCCATCTGCTCAAGCAGCAAACCACCGGGGGGGGGGGCGCTGTTCTGTACCATTCTGTGGAATCAAATTAGGTTGGTGAAATGTAAAAGTCCTTCTAGGTATTATGCGATTGGCCCCCTAAGGCTAATTAGGAACCTTAATAGGACGGGTTTTAGACCAAATTTACTTCCTATATATTGTGATCAAGGCGAAAGTTGAATGAGAACATTTATAGCATATAGGACAGGTTTTCGGACCAACTTTGAAATAAGTAGTTATGTCGAATCGTGGATGGCATGTAATTAAATTTAATAGATGCCAAACCCATTTTCTATCATAAATATAACTTCTTGCCTTATTATTCTTTCTTACAGAAATGTTATTCTAGCAGACACTTTTAAAGATATTACAATTAGTAAGGCTGCCGGATATCACACATTTGTTTTCTAGTGTTTCTTACTTCATGCTGGCTTATTGTTGTCTTTCATAGGGTAGATATTTTTGGATTGAGCTGTTTCTAATATCCATTATTACCCCTGCAATAGTGGTTGACAATTGTTGTTTCGGCATTCATATGTTAAATTTGTTGTTTCTAGTGTATGACCATAGTTGCTACTCTAAAGCTATGTCTGGTGTTATGATCTTTAATGTTCACGAGCTTGTCTCGCATGCAGATGGTGCTCCAAGAAGCTGCATATGAAACAGGAAAAATGGAAGCTGAAACAGTGACATATGAAGATCATGCTCGAGATGAAGTTCAACAGGTAACTTGGAATGATTATAGCAAGGCTGGTTCTGGTGTTTTATGTTAAGATTGTTGTGAGTATGCTTTTGGCGCTTTTTCCCCGTTAATGACCCACAAGGATATTTTTAAGTATTCCATTTCTTGAAGTATGTCATATATATTTTTCCATTTTGTCCAACAGAGATGTTAACCTTTTGAAATGTCGAAGAAATGGATTTACTAATTCATCATTACTTTAACGGTGTGCTGTAAAGCTAGTTACACATCCCAATCATGCACACATGCCTACGTGCATGCACGTGAAGGGGCGAGGGGGAGGGAGGGTGGGATAAAAGAAACAGAGCGAAAACCAAAAAAAGGAAATGTCATGATTACCAGGAGAGCAGTCTTGGAAATTTATTCATACCTTTTGAATTTATCACAAAGATTGGCTACAATAAAGTTTCGTCTTTTATCAAAAACTATTATCACAAAGATTGCATGTTTTTAGTATTTGTGTGATGAGTGAAGTTGATGTCCTCCGAAGAATTCTGGAAGTAATATCTCTTAACACACTGCCCTATCTAATGTCCTTTCTTTTTTCTTGATAAGTTTACATATTCAAGATCCTGAAGAAAGCATGATGTAGATATTATATATATGCTTCTTCAGACTGCAGATTCCTTGGGGTTTCATCCTTTTCTTTTGAGGCTGGGATTGTCCCTTTTACTCTCCGGTTTACATGTAGTTCTGTGTGCTTCACTTAATCTGTGGTAATGAAAAAAAATACTCCCTCCGTCCCAGAATTATTGTCATGCTTTCCTTTTTTGTCCGTCCCAAAAAAATTGTCTTGTTTGAAAGTTCCCTTTTTAGGACAACACGCTTACCATTTTACTCTTACTGATTCTTCTTACTTTAATTATAGGGCATATGCACATGTGTTTTAAAGGAAACTACACATTATACCAAAATTAATAATCAAGTCAATTGTTTTTTTTAATCCGTGTGCTGGGTCAAACATGACTATAATTTTGGGACGGAGGGAGTAATAATAATAAAGAAAAACCCTCTTTCCCTCCCTGTGTGTTAGAGAGAGAGAGAGAGAGACGCGCACACACAAACAGAGATGTCTAGACATGTGCTTATATTTTAAAAATTAATGTCTCAGGTTGATCGGGTTTTGGGTTGTCGAATACAAGGCTCTTCACTCATTTCGATGGTGGATACCAGTGACACACATCCAGAGGATTTAGCGAATCTAGACAACCATAAGCAACCATCCGAAGAAAATCCCAGCTGCAATACCACTTTACCAGCAGTGGATGCCAGAAGCCTTACTGTGGGGCCTGAGAATATTTTGAGCCATTTGGATGGGCAGAACCTCATTAAGGATGATTTGGGAGTGAAGAAGATAGATATAGACCGAAGATCTTTGACCAATGATTGTAGAAATGAGGATGCCATGCCTACAATAACCAGTGATGTCAAGAATTCTGGTTCCACATCTGTGAATGATGAAAGTAAAGGTACTCCTGCCCCGAGTGAACATATTTTGTCTGGAGAAAATATTAATGTTAACTCAAGACATCATGATAATAACGAGCTTGCCAAAGGTCGTGAAACACCTATCTCTCTCGATATTGCAGCCAAAAAAGGGGTGGATGTAGAAGAGGCAACAATTAGCTGTCATAAGAGAAGAAATAAGGGGTCTGTCTTGCGTGATTCTATATCCTCTAATGGAGAGTCAATCTCATACGAGTTTTTAGTTAAGTGGGTTGGAAAATCTCATATACACAACAGTTGGGTTTCTGAATCCCAGTTGAAGGTCTTGGCTAAGAGAAAACTAGACAACTACAAGGCAAAGTATGGAACAACATTGATAAACATCTGTGAAGAACAGTGGAAGGTACCTCAGCGGGTGATTGCTCTTCGTTCATCTGAAAATGGTTCAACCGAAGCTTTTGTTAAATGGAAAGGTCTTCCTTATGACGAATGCACCTGGGAGAAGATAGATGATCCTGTAACTGCTAAATTATCCCATCTGATTGATCTATTTAATCAATTTGAGCAACGAGCTTTTGAAAAAGATGCTGCGAAGGATGATACGCTGAGGAGAAAGGGCCATACACAACAAATGGATGTAGTTACTCTCAGTGATCAGCCAAAAGAGCTGGTAGGAGGTTCATTGTTCCCACATCAGATGGAAGCATTGAACTGGTTGCGTAAATGCTGGAAAAAATCCAAAAATGTGATACTTGCAGATGAGATGGGTCTTGGGAAGACGGTGTCTGCGCTTTCTTTTATATCATCGTTGTACTTTGAGTTTAAAGCTAGATTGCCTTGTCTAGTATTGGTTCCTCTTTCGACGATGCCCAACTGGATGGCCGAGTTCTCATTATGGGCTCCTAACCTGAATGTTGTGGAGTATCATGGTGCTGCGAGAGGAAGAGCTTTAATTCGGCAGTATGAATGGCATGCTAGTATTCCAGATGGATCAAAAAAGAAAACGGATACTTATAAATTTAATGTTCTCTTAACTACTTATGAGATGGTTCTTGCTGATTCTTCACATCTACGTGGAGTTCCTTGGGAAGTTCTCGTGGTTGATGAGGGTCACCGTTTGAAGAACTCAAGTAGTAAACTTTTCAGCTTGCTCAACACATTTTCATTCCAGCATCGTGTGCTGTTGACTGGCACTCCTCTTCAGAACAATTTAGGGGAGATGTATAACCTATTAAATTTCTTGCAGCCAGCTTCCTTCCCTTCTCTATCCTCATTCGAGGAGAAGTTTAATGATCTCACAACTGCAGAGAAAGTGGATGAACTGAAGAAACTTGTCGCTCCACATATGCTTCGGAGGCTAAAAAAAGATGCCATGCAGAATATCCCCCCTAAGACTGAACGAATGGTACCTGTTGAGCTGTCATCCATTCAAGCTGAATATTACCGTGCAATGTTAACAAAGAACTATCAGCTTTTAAGAAACATTGGAAAAGGGGTTGGGCAGCAATCAATGATGAACATTGTAATGCAGTTGAGAAAAGTTTGTAACCACCCGTATCTCATACCAGGAACTGAGCCTGAATCCGGATCAGTAGAATTCCTTCATGATATGCGTATAAAAGCTTCTGCCAAGTTGACTCTGTTGCATTCAATGCTTAGGGTTTTGCACAAGGAAGGCCATAGGGTCCTTATATTTTCACAGATGACGAAGCTTCTTGATATCCTTGAGGATTATTTGAACATTGAATTTGGGCACAAAACTTTTGAGAGAGTTGATGGATCTGTTTCTGTGGCTGATCGTCAAACAGCAATTGCACGTTTTAATCAAGATAAAAGTCGCTTTGTCTTTCTATTATCTACGCGCTCTTGTGGCCTCGGGATCAATTTGGCAACTGCAGACACTGTCATAATATATGATTCCGACTTCAACCCTCATGCGGATATCCAAGCAATGAATCGTGCACATCGAATTGGACAATCAAAAAGGCTTCTTGTATACAGGCTTGTAGTTCGTGCTAGTGTTGAAGAAAGAATCTTGCAGCTTGCGAAGAAGAAACTGATGCTTGATCAACTTTTTGTTAACAAGTCTGGATCTCAAAAGGAGGTAGAAGATATCTTACGTTGGGGTACTGAAGAACTCTTCAATGATTATTCCACTGTGACTGGAAAAGATTCAGGTGAAAATAATAGCAACAAGGATGAATCATTTGTAGATGTAGAACAAAAGCATAAGAGGAGGACCGGGGGCTTGGGGGATGTGTACCAGGACAAGTGTACTGATGGAAACACCAAGATTGTGTGGGATGAAAATGCCATCATGAAATTACTTGACCGTTCAACTCTCCAGTCTGGTTCACCTGATAATGCTGAAGGTGATTTGGAGAATGATATGCTTGGCTCAGTGAAGGTATGTCATCATTTTTCAGTTTTTTCTTGGAATAACTTGGCCCATTATTATTTTCTCTTTTATGGAAAATTTTGGATTTGGCTTCCTGTTATCTTATATTTTTATTCCAAACAGTTGAAATGTTGTATCATTTCCTTAAAACTGGTAAATTGATTCCGTTAGGTTTCTGAATTTGAATGTAGACTTGTTAACAAGTGAACTCTCTCTCAAACACATATTGCGCCCGCGCGTAGTGTCTATGTATGTGTGTGTATATGCATCTTGCGTGCTTCTCACTTAGTGCCTTCCATTATTGTGTTTTGAACTGTATGTTGTTTGCATATTGCTTTGTTCGTTGGACTAGTAGATCAAACTGATGAATAATTTTATCCTGCTGATATGCACACTTACCCATCTGACCTTAAAGAGTTGGGATGCTTTTTCAAGCTAGTTTCCTTTCAGGGCTCTTCTTCAATATGCATGCCTTCTCTTCAATATCTATGGCAATGCTTGTGGTAGAAAATTAATGAAGATGGAAATAACTAAGAAAGATACGATTGGCTATTATTCCCTCCGTTCCACCCAAAGAGTCCATGTTTGAAAAGTCTAATAATTAAGGGATATATAAGCGTCATTAGAGTTGTTCAATAATTACAAAAATGCTTGTGCAAAATCAAAATGCTTATATCATATTGGTAAAGTTGAAAAGTTATTCAAGACTGTAAGCATAATTTTTGTAAGTGGACTCTTTAAGTGAAACATCCTAATATAGAATAGTGGACTCTTTAGTGTCCTTGAATTATATAGTGTTCACATTATCTTTCAAAGTACTTGGTGTTACTATGTGCCTGAAAGACTTGGGATCCTTTTTCAATCTAGTTTCTTGTCTGGATCTTCTTCAATATGCAAGTCTTTTCTCTAATATCTCTACAAATGCTAGAGGTAGGGGATGACGAAATTAATGTAGATGGCAATGACCAAGTAAGGTATGATCATCTATTATTTGATAGAATTGATGGTGAAAAAAGATCGATGTAGTTGCCTCCCAAGTACAACACATTTACGCTCGAGTTGAATGTTTCTCTTTGATGTGTATGCGGAAGGCTTGAAGAAACAAAACTGTTCCAGCCTTTGTATTCAGTTTCTTGGGCGGAATCTGCTCCCCAAAACAGCCCCAAAAATAGTTTGTTTTAAAAGAATTTCTCCCTTACAATTATAACCCAACAACTAACAAATTAGCTTTCACCTAACAACCTTAACCCACGCCTGAATTAAGTGTGTATGGACTGCCCAAACTGCCTCCCAATTCCAGCAATTCCCACGCACAAAAGCTGCTCAAAACACTTGCCAAACACACGACTAATCTGCCTTCAAAACAGCCCACTTTTGGATACGATGTTACTCAAAAACTGTCCCGCCCTTGAAGAAGAAACAGGCTGCCACGAACAAATAAAAAGAAGAAGAATTAGAGAAGGATAGAATCGGTTTCACTGGACAAGCTTCACTCACTTGTCGTAAAGAATACCGTTGATTAATCTACCTAGGCTTCACTCACCTTGAAAGAATAATCGAAGGAAGAACGAACTCGTTCTTTGCAATGTATTTCACACCAAACAAATCTGCCGTGTTATTGAAGAAGAATGCCTTAAAAAGGCTTTACAAAATTGTCCTAAGTCTAATTGGAAAAGACTCCTAAACTTGCATGAAAAGAAAACCTATCTAGTTACCAAAACAAAAAGTCTTCCTATCCAACTAAAATAACAAAAAGTAAACTAATTCTTTTAGGAAACAAAATAAATTCTATCCTATGGCAGATTTTATCCTAATCTATTATCCCTTGTGGAGATAGAATTCATGGTGGGCGGCCACCTTTCCACGCCTTGCCTTGGCCTCCTTCCCTAAACCCGTGCCTCCCTTCCAAGTGTGAACCTCCCAACCTTTCCTTCTTGAGCTGTGTTCCATGTCCTTGAATGCACCCCTTCCATTTGTGGTTTGGACCCCCTTTGCCCTATCTTTGTTGTTCTCACGCCATTCTTCATTTCTTCCTAGGTTGATGGATCCTTGAGCCCTTGCTCCCGCATCACTCTTCCCTTAAATCTAACACATTTACGCTCTCTTGATTATAGTGTTTACACTTTACATAATCTTCGGAGTACTTGGTGTCCCTATGCTTTGTACTGCAACTGTTTCTCATGCTATTTAAGTTTTAGCTGTTTTTTTCTTATTTTTTGCTTTATATACATTCTTTTTCATATGTCATTTTATGTAGCTCTAGTGATGGACTGATTGAGCATTATAAATATCCAACATATTGTTGACTGTTGTTTTTGCTGTTAATGTTTTCACATTTTTTTTGTTAAGTAAGAAAATGTTATAAATATGAGAGCATCAAAACAGGTGACGCGTCCTCTATACAACATTAATAATTACATTATGCTATGTTATCCACAAATTCTACAAAAGGGTTTGGTTCAAAAGAAATCGACTCATGGCACCAAAACAGCAGAGTATGCATAATAATTTCCTTAATGTTTTTACATTTGTGCCCAATCAGTCTGTGGAATGGAATGATGAACCAACAGAAGAACCAGGGGGAAATGAATTACTTGCTGTGGTGGCTGATGACACTTCTGCCCAAATTCCTGACAAGAAAGAGGATACTTCAAGTATTGCTACTGAAGAAAATGAATGGGACAAGCTTCTGCGAGTGAGGTAAAAAGATGTATTCAGTTTGCTCTTTCACAATTTTATTGCTTAGGTCTACCTCCAGTTAAGAATAGTTTCATACTTTGATGCTCTTAAATAATATTCAAGACTCTACTTATCAAAATAATAATAACAATAATATTCAAGACGAGTATTCTGAAAATTGAAGCTTCTGAAATACAGACTCAGTGGAACTTAGCAGGGATTGGGTGGCTGTCATTTCCTGATTTTTCTTTTCTTTTGTAAGGTTTTGATAGAGTCCAGATTTTTTTTATAGATTTTTGATGGATTCCGTTGGTTCTTTTGATTCTTGGTCAAGCTGGATGATGAATTATTATCATGTTCGGTTGCTTTCGGGGACAGATGTATAATAATTTACCTATCCATATAACAAAGAACGTAACTTCAGTTGCAATGCCCCGACCCAGGCTCCTATATGGAACCACAAGTCAGCACGCGAAACACACAAGCAAACACAACATCACCTGCTCAACAAGTGAGCTATACGAGCTCGATCACAACAAAACAACAAGCATCACGCAACTTTACACAGGCTCGACAACACGTGTTGGCACCAAAAGAATAACAACCAACAATAGTACTCCACAAAAACTACCCAAAAGATAAGAGTTTGCTTAACTCCATAGAATCCAACGTTCTCACCCCAAACCACTAACAATAGAGACGAGTGTCAAGGGCTGCTACCCTAAAGATTCAGCTGCTAATGTACCATAGCAAGTACTCCGGCCTGACTGCGTTGAACTTTCTGGTTGGCTGGGATCTAAGGAAAACGTAAACAAGAAACGGGGTGAGTCGAAGACCCAGTAAGTTACTAATGCAATTATATGATGTGCTATGATACTGAATATTGATGACAAGCATTAACTACATTCTTTCTTGAGCAAGTGATGGATTACTTTATACGATACAAACATGATCAAACAGGATATCGACTAAGTAATAACAATACCTCCATATCAATTCACTACAGCTATCACAATCACCACAACAACACGAGAGGATACGCGGTCGCCAACCGTCCCATTCCAGTTGGAAACAACGACCACCTGCACATGTGATGATCACATCATAACTATCACATTACACTTAATACTTAAATGACACACTTACAAGGCTACGGCTGTGTCCAATCCCGTACCTGCAATGATTATGTAACCATTCTGCAATACAACTTGTAATTCAGAGGTACACATTACAGCAGGATACTTGTGATATGATTTTAATCTGAAGGAACCGATTCACAAGTATCCATTGTACACATGCTTTACTGACTCTACCACATAAGCACATAACCAATTTGGTCTACCATTTTTGCACATACTTAAATGGGTTCAACCCTTCAATCAGTATCGATTTGGCTATCAGTATCCACTTATGCATTTTGCTATATGGTGGTACTATTTCATTCTTTGAGATCTGGTTCACAAGTAGATATTTACTTGTCAAAGGGATTCAATCCTGAAGATCTGGTTCACTAGCTGGTTACTGAAAAACTGTATTACACATGACTGCATAACTATATAGCAAAGCTGTGTGACTATATCACAACTAACTGAATGACCATATCACAATTGACCAAGTAACTGCATAACAAATAACTGTATAGTGCAAGTATACTTGTCACGATACCACACTTACAATAACTGGCTCACAATGTTTACCAATTACAGTAGTATCATCATATAATTGATGTATGGGTACCATCACTTTGTATAATAGCATATACTGGTTCGTAAATATTCACCTCTACTGTAACATCTTATATTGGTTTATAGGTACAATTACTATATTTAATAGCACCTAATTAGTCCACCGTTACTTGTTACCAATTATTCCTAATACATTATAATTTTAATGCAAAGGTAACACTAAAATAATATTCCTTCCATCGTAGAATCAGTTATATCACTTGATATATTTTATTTATTCCAAATTTGACTCCTCCGAGTCATACCATGAGTACATTAAAGCTCCTACTTACAATGTCAACCTATTTTATTATTACGAGCTATTTCACCAGTCAAACAGAGTAATTACTTACTACAAACACACATACAACTTCCATGCCAAAACCAAGTTCTAGTAGTTTAATTTCTAACCATTAATTAACATAGTAGCATGGAATATTTTATTTAACATGTAATATTTACACCAAAAATAGAAGGGAGTCGTAACTTACTGATTCAACGAATTTTTACCGATTAAAAGTTGTTTACTACTTACAATAATAATCCACACCACTAACCTGTAGCTTCTACGGTGTCGTTTTAGTGATTCCCGACCATAATTAGCTCAATTAGTCAAAAGCCCCAATATTTGCTGTCGTTTTCTCCCTCATACACTCGGCCGAGGCAATAAAATGGAGGAAAAGAAATGGTTGCTGCCTTGGTTTGCTTAACTGTCCAGCAAATCGTCACTAATAAGAAGCATGAGGTGGCAAGGCATAAAAAGTCTCATGGGGTGTTACTCCTCTCCATCAGATTCTCTTTCTCGACAAGGGAACAAAAGAGGGAAAATGAAATGGCTATTAGTCTCCAGCACTTAGATCAACTTGGATGAGTCATATGGTAAGTAGGAGATGGCTTCTACATGGTGTAATCATCCAAAAACCGGTTGAAGTAAACAATTCCTCCCGACCAAGTGCTAAAATGAATCGTAGTTTGAAAATAAAATTTTTATTAAAAAATAAATCATGTGAGTTGGGACTTTTTGCTGTACTTGATGGAAAGAATGGGTTTTGGCTACAGTCGAGAAAATGGGTTCAGTTTCGTATATCTTCCGTGCGTTTCTCGGTGTTGGTGAACGGAGAAGCCTCAGGGTTTTTCAAGAGTTCGAGGGATTTAAGGCAAGGAGACCCTCTCTCCCCGTTTTTGTTTATCATAGTTATGGAGGCACTTAGAAGACTTCTGGAGAAACAGTGATGGGCGTATGCATCAGTAAGTTCAGAGAGGGGGGGGGGAGATAAGCCGGAGTCTTTGGTGTCCCATTTGCTATGCAGACGACATTCTAGTTTTTTGTGGAGAACCGTGTCACCTAAGGATGGTGCCGTTATTTTTTTAGGCGGCCTTGGGTCTTCGAATCATCATTTCTAAGAGTGAGATCATTCCAGTTGGAGAGTTCCATAATGTGTGCTTCGATATGTGAAAGCTTTCTCCTGGTCAAGGCTTGTTCTTCCCTTCTGCAAACCAGTTGCATTTACAGGCCTTTTGTGATAGTGATTGGGCTGGAAATCCAAATGATAGAAGGTCCATAACAGGTTTTTGCATGCTTTTGGTTCAATCAATCATCTCATGGCATTCAAAGAAGCAAATTGTGATTGCAAGATCCTCTGTTGAGTGAGAATATCGTGCAAGATTTGGTTTCCTTTTTCGGATGCAAGGTCGATAACCTTGCCTTCAGTGTACTACTTTGGGCTTGCGCTGCCTATCAAAGCCCCTTTCAAGAGGAGGAATCCGGTGATTGAAAAATTCGAGCGTCGTTTGATGGGTTGGAAGAAGCAATTCCTGCCTAAAGGGGCAGGCTTTGTTTATGTAAAAAATACGTTCTCAAGCATGAACATATTTTTTTTAATCACTTATTGTAATCCCTGTTTCGGATCGGAAAAAGTTAAAAAAATTGGAAAGGGATTTTATGTGAGAAGTTGACTAGATTGAGCGCAAATATCACCATGTAAAATAGGATGTAGTTTGCTCCGGTTTGAAAGAAGGGGGATTAAGCGTAAAAATCCTTAAAGTTGTTTGATGAAATTTTGCTTGGGACACAGCACCTGTTTTACTGCCTTTTGTCTATAATACAATTATACTCTTTATTTATAAAAAAATGAAGTTTTGCTTGGGAAGTGGCTTGGAGGTATCTATCGGATAGGGCTCCATTTTGGCGGAAAGTTGTGGATAGCAAGTATGGCAAAGGGGAACATCTGTGGCTTCTGGCGGATGTCACCGAGTCTTTCGGGTAAGAGTGTGGAAAGGAATTTTTTTTTTGATAAAGGTGACGCGTCCTATTTACAATGAAGGAAAAAGACAAAAGACTAACTAACGTAAAGGAAAGTTTTGCACAAAATCTGCAAAAGAGGAAGACGGGGGAGAATGTAAGTGCCCAGCCCTTGCACACCACACAAACAGGAGATGGAGCAGAGCACTCTTCATATTTGAAATAGATCCTTCCTCATTATCAAAAGCTCTCCAGTTTCTTTCCTTCCAGATAGTCCACCACACCCCCAACGGAGCGACTTCCCACAAAAGATTTCTTTCCTTCCTTCGCCAAAAATACCTCCAGCTCCACAGCAAATCTTTGGAGGCCTCCGGGAGCACCCACTCCACTTTGAACAAGCGGAACAAAAGGTTCCACAATTCCCCAACCACCGAACAGTGCAAAACCAAGTGATTTACACTCTCCTCACTCTCCTTGCACAAGAAGCATTTGTTAACATATATCATCCCTCTTTTCCTCGGGTTATCCCCGTAGAATAGCCTCGTTCGCCACTTCCCAAGCAAAAAAAGCTACGCGACTTGGAGCTACCGTCTTCCACACCAACTTCCAAGGAAAAGGTGACTGTTCTCTATTTGATAGTTTGGCATAATAACCTTTCACTGAGAATTTGCTGTCCTTCGACAGTGTGGAAAGGAATTAGGAGAGGTTGGAATGCTTTTGTTCAAAACATTTTGTTTGATGTAGGGACTGGGTTGACCATGAAGTTCTAGAAAGACATATTGTGTGGAGGCTCAGAATTGATTAGATCTTTTCCTGATCTATTCTCCATGACTAGGGAGATACATATTGTTTGATAAGCTCTATTTTTAATATGGAGGAAGATCGGGTGACCATAGTTGTCAAAGGCGGTCACCTTTCTTGCCTCAGGGGAGGGTCGAGCGCCCGAAGTGCAAGTCGTGCAGGCGAGTCGAGGTGAGGTAGCCGGAAAGTATCTAGCCTTGGATCTACACTTTTCACCCAATCTAAGGCCTGATTTGCTATCACCTCAACTAGGCGAACCAGTCTATGCATTCGCCGTAAGTCGCCGGAATCAGCGTCATGCGCCGGCGCCGGCACCAGAACCTTTTGCCTTCACAGACCTGTTCGCCGGTGTCTATATATGCTAGTCTCTTGCTTGGTTTTTGGATTGGGGGAGTTTCAAGCTATTTTTGGTCTTATTCTATTTAATTGGTTGCCGAAATTTATTTATTTATACATTTTTTATATTCTCTGTGAATTAGGAACTGAAAAGAAGAAGAATGGGCTATTTTTATATCTACTGTCTAGTTTATTCCCATTATTTATTTATTTATTGACAGTTAATTTTATCTTATTTCTATTTTGGGGTTTGTGATTTTTTTAATATTGATATTCTGTTAACTTTGCCTATTTTTCAAAATGTTCAGTTTTCATACTTTTTTTAATTCATGTTTTGGAGTTTTAAATTTATATATTAATGTCATTTATACATGTTTTGGAATTTGTTACAATGAAATAACCAAATACTCCCTCCGTTTCAAAATATTGTCCTCTTTGATTCGGCACACCGTTTAAGAAAAAATAATTGATTGAATTATAAATATCGGTGAAATGTGTGATTTCCTTTAATGCCTTCAAGTATTTGGCCATAATTGTAGTAGGTAGAAAAAGTAAGGCTAAAGTGGTAAAGGTGTTTTCCTAAAAGGGAAAGTTTTGAAAAATGACAATTATTTAAGAATGGACGAACATGGAAAGGAGGACGATAATTTAAAAACGGAGGGAGTATATATATACTACTCCCTCCGTCCCTAAATTATCGTCCTCCTTTCCTTTTTCGTCCGTCCCAAAAATTGTCCACTTTGAAACTTACCTTTTTAGAACATCACTTTTACCACTTTACCCTTACTTTTTCACTCTACTTTAATTATGGGCCACATATACATGGACATTAAAGGAAACTACACATTAAACCAATATAAATAATCAAGTCAATTACTTTTTCTTAAACTGTGCGCCGGGTCAACCCAGACGATTATTTAGGGACGGAGGGAGTATTTTTCCTAATTGTGTTATTGATATTATGTTAGAACTTAGTTTCATATATTATGTTTGTTTTTGTTAAGATTTATTAAGCTATATATTGTTTATTTATTTTTTCTTGATATTGTTCCCGTGAGCGCCTTTTGAGTGCCTCGCCTCTTGCCTCAAAAATGGACCTCTCTCCTCTCGCCTTTGACAACTATGCGGGTGACTTGGAACACGACATTCAGAATCTTTCCAGAACTTCACGGAGATGGAGTCGGTGTCGAGATTTTTTGAGATCCTGTACTCCCAAAAAGTTGGTTGCGAGAGAGACAGGGTTAATTGAGAGGAATTAAAGGGCTACAAATTCTCGGTAGAAGGCTACTACTCTAAGTTAGCTGTTAGAGATAGGAGTTTGTTCCCCTGGAAGTTAGTTTGGAAAACTATAGCGCCCAACAGAGTAGCGTTTTTCACGTGAGAAGTGGCAAATGAAGCCATTCTCACAGGTGATAACTTGCAGAAAAGAGGGAAAATATATGTCAATCTGTGTTGGCTTATTTTTGTAGGAGTAAGAGCGGAAATACATTATGGAAGGCAGCTCCCATGGGAGTGTGAGACGATATGGAGGTAGAGAAACCGAACGGCCTTCAACAATGAGTAAGGGCCCTTATCAGATTTGATGAACTCCTTGCTCCATATTTTTGTGGAGTTCAGTGTATACTCCAAGTGTACTAAAGAATGCGTCGTCACGTGTTTTGACGGTTTGATTTTATATACTTAGCATTATAAAAAACATTCATTAAATTACTCGGCTAATATATTAAAACAAAAAAATAAAAGTTGAGTCAAAGATGACACGGCCTAGACACCTAGTAAAACATAAATAAATATTTTATTTTATTTTTACTAAGCATGAGAAGATCCAAGTAAACATGAACCTTTGGGTGTCACAAAGACATATTCAAAGAAGCGGATAACAAATAGAACAAAAATGGAGCCAGGGTATCACATTAGCGATCGTGTATTAAGAGCGATATTGGCTGAAAGTATGGGTCATAATTTATGGAGAGCCCGCATATTCTAATGATCTTTTACTTTATTAAAAAGGTCCATTTCTCTGTTCTTGTGCATACTGTTTAGAACTATTAAAAAAAGGTACTTATCAAAAAAAATTCTCTATTAAAAAAGTCCCTTTTTCTTTCAAAAAATAGAGAAAAGCTCTTTTAAACACGACATGTTCTCTTAGATAATGTTTAGATTATAGAATATCTTGCAAGGGGAATGATACCTTGTAAGGCACTTTAGTTGGTAAATTCCCAAATATAGTTCATGTATAGAAGAGGGATGCAAATCAATAAACCCAATGATCATGAAAAATTCCACCTACAATGCTCCTATGCGGCCCCAATTAAATGGGGGTGGGTACATAAGAACTTCAGGTTTCTGGAACAGAAATCGTCTACAATTCACTGAAAAGGAGCATCAGATTTGTAATCCTTTATAACTCCACGAGGAAAACGGTCTTAAAAACTAAACAAGAAAGAGAAATAATTGCTCTCAGCAAGGCTGGTTTGCATGCCTAATTACTATGTAATGTGCCCAAAATTTCAGAAATGCGTAGAAGATGGATTCTTTTCCAATATAAGAGTGGACTAGTGTCATGTTGCAAGATTATGAAGAGGTTAAGGAAGGTATTGTGGGTTATCAGAATCTGCACAGGGACAACACTGAGTGGAGAGCTGATCTGGGTGTAGTAAGTTTCAATACTCTTGATACAGAAGATGCAGATAGTTTGAAATAGGTGTTTACAGATGAAGATGTTGTGGTGGCTTTGCGTAGTATGACTAGGGACAAAGCCTTGGCCAGATGATTTTTCCTTGGCCTTCTTTCAGCACTGCTATGAAGTGGTGAAGGATGACATAATGAAGGTTTTTAATTTCTTTCATGATAGCTTGCGGGTTGAAAAGAGCCTCAACTCTTCCTTCATTGCGTTAATTCCGAAATAGAAAGGAGCTAGTGATGTGAAGGATTTCAGACCATTCAGTTTAGTTGGTGGTGTTTAGAAACTCATCTCTAAGGTGTTGTCATAGAGGTTGAGAAAGGTGTTGGATAATTATCTCCAAGTCTCAGCATGCATTTGTTAAGGAGAGGCAGATTCTAGATGCGTCCTTGATTGCAAATGAAATTTTGGACACAAGGGCTAAAAGTGGAGTTCCGGGAATAATTTGGAAGTTAGACATTGAGAAGGTGTATCATCATGTGAATTGGGGCCTTTTGTTGTAGTTAATGGAAAGGATGGGGTTCAGCTACAAGTGAAGGAAGTGGGTTAAGTTCTGCATTTCTTTAGCCAGGTTCTTTGTGTTGGTGAACGGAGAACCCTCAGGTTTTTTCCCGAGTTTGAGGGGTTTGAAGTAAGGAGACCCTCTTTTCCCGTTTTTGTTCAACATAGTTATGGAGGCACATAGCAAACTTATGGAGAAAGCAGCTTTAGGTGGTTACATCAGTGGGTTCAGAGTGTTTAGAGTGGGTGGGCCATGGGGGTAATAGGTCGGAGACTTTGGTGTCCCATCTTTTCGCAGATGACACCCTAGTCTTTTGTTAAGCGGAGCACTCCCAATTGGGCTATCTATGGATAATGCTGGTATTCTTTCAGGTGGCCTCGAGTCTTTGTATCAACATTTCCAAAAGTGAAATCATTCCAGTGGGTGAAGTTCAGGGGCTTTGGCCTCTTTTTTCGGTTGCAAGGTTTCCAATCTTCCTTCCGTGTATCTTGAGTTACTTATTGGAGCCTCATTTAAGAGTAAAATCTTGTGGAATCCAGTGATTGAAGGATTTGAATGTGCTTGGTGGTTCGGAAGAAGCAGTATCTATCAGAAGGGGGGGGGAGACTTGTTTTGGTAAAAACTAATGCTCTCAAGCATTCCTACATATTTTTTAATCACTATTCGCTGTTCTGCTTCGGTTGCAAGGTTTCCAATCTTCCTTCCGTGTATCTTGAGTTACTTATTGGAGCCTCATTTAAGAGTAAAATCATGTGGAATCCAGTGATTGAAGGATTTGAACGTGATTGGTGGTTCGGAAGAAGCAGTATCTATCAGAAGGGGAGACTTGTTTTGGTAAAAAATATGCTCACAAGCATTCCTACATATTTTTTATCACTATTTGCTGATCTGCTTCGGTTCGGAAAAGATAAGAGAAGGTGGAGAGAGATTTTGTCAAATGGGAGACAGTTTGCTCAGGTTTAAGGAAAGTGGGTTCAGTAATTAAAAATTTGAAGTTGTTTAATGAATCTCTGCTAGGGAAGTGGCTGTGGAGGTATTTATCAGATAGGGGAGCCTTTTGGAGAAAAGTGGTGAACAGGGAATCATTTGTGGTTTCTGGTAGAGATTACCTAGTTTTTCGGGGTAGGAGTGTGGAAAGGTATTAGAAAAGGTTGCAATGCTTTTGGTAGAAACATATCATTTGAGATCAAGTCAGAGTCACGGTGAAGTTTTGGTATGACATGGTGCAGAGGTTTGGAGTTACTTAGATCCTTTCCCGAGCTTTTTTCTATGGCTAGGGAAAAAGATAGTTTGACAAGCTCGGTGTTATCCTTGGAGGAAGGATGAGTGATATGGAACCCGACGTTTAGAAGAAACTTCCAGAGTGGAATAGGTGACAAGATTTTTTGAGCTTCTTTATGTACAAAAAGTTGGTTGTGAGAGTGATAGGGTGATTTAGGAGGGGTCAAAGGACAAGTAGTTCTCGGTTAAAGGTTACTACTCCACGTTAGAAAGAGAGGGGTTTTTGTAGTATGGAAGATGGTAGCTCCTAACCGAGTGGCCTTATTTGCGTGGGAAGTGGCGAATGAGGCATTCTCACCGGTGATAATGTGAGGAAAAGAGAGATTATATATGTTACCAGATGTTTTATGTGCAAGGAAGCAAGGATAGTGTTAATCACATGGGTCTGCATTGTCTGGTGGTAGGGGAATTGTGGAATTTAATTGTTAGGTTGTTCAATGTGGCGTGGGTGCTTCCGGTGGCCTCCAAAGACGTGTTATAGAGCCGGAGATATTTATGGCGGAGGAAGAACATAAATTCTATTAGGGAAGCTGCTCCCTTGGGGGTGTGGTGGACAATTTGGAAGGAAAGAAGGGCTTTCGACAATGAGGAAGGGTCCATTTCAGATTTGAAGAGTTCATTGCTACATTTCCTGTTTGCGTGGTGTGCAGGGGCAGAGCACTCACTGATCCCCTCGTTAGCCTCTTTGTAGATTTGTATAAAATTTCTCTATGTCTTAGTTAGCTTTTTGGTAGATCATACTGATGGTGTACAAAGGACGAGCCACATATTTTGACACTTAGCTATCTATACAATTATCATTATAAAAAAAAATCACTGGCGAGTATTTATCAGGAGACTAAATTTATTTAGTTCATATTGATACTATAAAAATTTCCTGATATTACTTTGACTTAGGCCATTTGAAGTTAGTAGTTAATGATTTACATGTTTCTCATGCCTTATTTCTTATCAATGTGCAGATGGGAGAAATATCAAAGTGAAGAGGAAGCAGCTCTGGGTAGAGGGAAAAGACAAAGAAAAGCTGTTTCATACAGGGAAGCATATGCTCCACACCCTATTGAAACAATAAGTGAGGTACTGCCACAGTTCTTCGGGATTCAAGATAATCACTTTTTCACGGCTTGATATGTCTATGATTTGCCTGCATCTGTAACATTTCATTCAGATTGTTCTATGGATTTCATGTGTGATTTTTCATAAGATCATTCCTCATTACACCCCAACAAGACTGAAAAAATGCCATCGGAACCAGGCACCTTTTCATCTGCCATCACAACTATTGCCCTCCTCGCTTCATCCTCAGAAAACGGTCTCTCAAGCCTCTCATTCTGATCTGTAGAAAGAGTGCCCCAATCCAAACCCTTAACTATAGGCCGACTAACAACTCATGAAACAACTCCCTATAATACCGTGTAATAGAATCCGAGTTCAACACAGGGTTACAAACCACCTCACCAGAATCAAGCTCTACTTCTTTGATGTAACTTTTACACCTCTTACGAAAAGCAACTCTGAAAAAGCTTTGAATTACAATTCGGCCCCTCCACCCACTTAAATTTCGATTTTTGTCGCCAACTAATGTCCTCCTTCATTAACCCCTCCACAAATTCATTCTTAAGGGCACTCCTCCTAGCAAGCACATCCTCCGAAAGAGGAGGAGGCATCTCTTTGAACTTATCAATCTCCCCAATGGCTCTCAATATACCATTCTTCTTTTCCTTTTTTTGTTGTTGATAAGTAAGGTATATTATAAACTAGCGCCAAAAAGGTGGCGCGCCTTTGTAAACTAGGAGTATACCCAACAATTAAAGTAAAGTAAATCTATACAAGAACTCTACAAATGAAATGGAAGAGCTCGCGCTGCCCTCCACCTCTGAGGAGCACCAAAAAGATAGAGTGCGAAGTAAAGAATCCTTCAAAATAGGCGTCGACATTTCCACATTCTCAAAGACCCTCCTATTTCTCTCATGCCATATTGTCCAGCACACTCCTAACAGAGCGGTGTGTCCCAACTGAAGTTTCTTCTCTTGCGCTTGTACAAAGATCTGAAAAGAGCTCTTTGACCGAGCACGGCATTACCCACGAGATGCCAAACAAACTGAGGACCAAATCCCACAGGTGGGATGCAACAGGACAATGTGTCCCCCGTCAAAATAGCTTCATGCAATGCTTCCCAAGCAAAAAAAGGCTACTCTTATAGGGGCACTTGATCCCGAGATTTGTCGCCAAAAACCCCCTTGTTCCACATAAGCCTTTTTCTTTGATGAACTGCAGTTTCTTCTTAAACACATATCTCCCGACTCCCACCCACCCTTGAGCTGGACACTCGTTCCACCCATCCTCCACCAACTCTTAAAACCCAGAATGAGTCAGCCTAGAGTATTCAAACCTGAAGGTGGTCAGACCCAATTGCACCTGACTAGACTCCAGAGAAATGGAGAAATGATCCGACTCCGGTTAGTCCAACACTCTTTGGACCAAGGTGGGAAATGCCTCTTCCCATTCCATGGAAAAAAAGTAATCTATCCAATCGTGTCGCCACTTGATGCTAGGTTGCTTAATTGATCATGTACATTGTCTCAACCAGCCAAAATCATGAAATTATCTTTCTGAAGAATGGAGAGAAAATTCAACCACTCCAGCTTTCTTCCATTTATATTCAAGATGCATTGTAAGCCATCATGTCGACCATTCATGGTGAACTTCGTGCTATGCAGCCATGCTTAAGCCAGAAAAGAAATTAACTGTTCAAGGATGGTTTAGGGAGAATGACAAAGTGCATAACACCTTTTCATACTCATCTGTGTGGTTGATGCCTTAAAGATTGAATCTGATATTGAAGGAATCAAAAAGACTTTTCTTATGTATTTGAGATTCTGGTGCTTAACTGCTGATCCAACCTTAGAGGATCCTTTTTGTAACTAGGTTTGGGTCTTTTGGTTTGTAGTTTAGTGTATGTATACTTCCTGTGTACAAGGATGCGTCTCCTTTTTTGACGCCTGTTAATATTACTTATACCTTATCAAAAAAAAAAAGTTTTGTAGAAAGATTCGCTAGCATCATAGTCTTTTCATTGGTCGTTTTTTTGTTTTTTTTAAAACTGGTTCTCATATTTGTTTTTGGGAGGAAGTTAAACTGATTCTTTGGGGCGAAGGCATAAAATGATTCTTTAAATAGGAAAGGCATAAGGTGGCTCCTTAAATATGCATAAACACACACGTCCTTAATTCTCTTAAGCTAATTTTAGCCTTGAGAAGGGTAGAAGAAATAATAAATATATAAAAATCACGTCCGTAAGGGTTGACTTAAGTGAAGCTACCTGCTTTTCCTCTCTCTTTACAAAATTTAGCTAGGTCCTCCCTCTTTGGACCTTAATATTTCAATCAAGCCTTGCTACGCTTGTGCAATTCCAAAAATCTAGAGAGAAGATTGAAATCTTAGTGTGCGTTACTTCAGTGGTATTGTGGCTTGTTATGATGCATGGGTATGACTCCAAGACAGTGTTTCGCGTATCAGATATGCTCCGGATACGGATACGCCACAGATACGCCCTTGGATATGTACAGGGGCCGAATCTGCAATTTTCCAAACTTTGGATACATGACCTGGATATGCGTGTCTATAACCCAATACGTATACCCGAATCCAGACACGCTTTGGCACAAAACACTGTCGTTTTGGTTAAATGGTTGAAAGGGAAAGGTTGATTGAGGTCGAACTGTTCGCATACTCACTCTGTTTATGCGACTGAGATCTGAGAGGGGGAGACAGACGAAGGGACGGAGACGATTGACGAGAGACATACCTGCTGACTGCCGTCATGAGTCCTCGACTCCTCTTCTTCGCCTCTCGCTCTGCCGGCCGGCGCTGCTTGGCCTTCGTCTTTGATGCAAGGTAAGTCAATTTTCTTCTTTTCGAACCCTAGTTTACAAACTAGGGTTCGTCACCTTCTTTCGTACTCTCCTGTCTCCTTGGGTTTGGGTTGTGGGTGTGAAATTGCGAATGTGATTTTGTTGGCATATATTATATATGTATGCTATAGAGTAGCCTGTATGCCATATATCTATATAATATATGTATATTAGTATGCCTGTGTTTATATAATATATGTATATTATTATTAGTATTATAGTATATTAGTATATACTATTTCTTTGTATATAATATTGTATATTATATATGCTGTTTATTTGTATCTAAATAATATATGTATATTAATATTACTATATTAATATATGTATATTTATATTTTGGTCCTTGTAGTTTGAATATTTACACTTTACCCCCACGTAGCCGTATCCGGGATTTTTCAAAAATCTCGTATCTTCGTATCTTGTATCTCCAAATCCGTATCTGTGCAACCTAGGTGGCTTGTACTCTATATCAACTGCTCCATGGACCATTAACTTATTCGGTTTTGTTGCATTGGAAATCTAGTAATTATTCCTGTGGCCTTGAGTTTACTACATGCCTCACAGGTTATTAGCCAATATCTTTTTCAAGCTCACGTAGGTTACCTTCTGTGTGTGTATGTGTGTTCATAAAGAAAGAATGAAAGTACAATCACCGATTGGGAGCTGACAGTGGTAAAGTGAAGGGATCTGTTATGTTAAGTGCTATAAACACTTCTATTTTAAATGGCTTTGAGTTGTCTGAGGGAATGAAGTATTCATTGTTATCATTGGATTCTGGAATGCTTTTAGTTACTCCGTCTGTTCTGGGCAAAGAGTCTCCGTTTGAAAGTCAAAACTTTTTAAGAAAATGACACTTTTAGTAGCTCATTAGTACTAAAATGACACTTTTATGCGTTAATTTTTGAAAATGGACTCTTTAAGTGAAACATCCCAAAAAGGGAATAGTGGACTCTTTACCTGGAACGAAGGGAGTATTAAGCTAGACTTCCCTTTTTGCATATCCATCAAAATGCATATTAGAATGAAACTAATTTAGCTTGAGCAATGGATTGCGGCATTCTCTTTGATGATTAAGCTAGACTTTCTTTTATCCCCGTGTATCAAGTTGCTTCTTATAACCTGAAACTGTGCTTCGCACCGACGTTCTTAGATCTGGAGTATGCGATGGCCAATGAAATGGAATAATTTTAAGTTTGATGAGTTGGCCATTGATTTCAATACGTTATGATCGAATATTTAATTGTGTGTTTTTTCCATATTCCACAGGAATTTCGTCCTTGGCATCCTTGCTATTTCTGGAATACACATCATTTTGGCTTAACTTACATTTATCTATAATATATATTCTTGTGCATAGGAAGGGAGTTTGCTAACTCTACGCTTTGCTGACGTAGAAGATTAATCTGTAAATGTTAGCAGACATAAGTGCACTTGAATTTGGAGCTACGCCTGTCCTTATTGACCATCTATCTTTCCTTGTTTTTACTCTCCATTTACTTTGTTGGGATCAAAGTTCTTGTCACTTCTTCCAGTGTACGGTCAATTCAAAATTTCGAAATTTAGGCATCCAGCAATGGGTGGGACATTGTTCTGGAGTGGAACCAGTATAAGTTGATGCCAATATGGGGCTTTTTATTTTACCCTTCTCTGTGTATGACCTTACATGTCTGCCAAGAAATGGCCTCTGTAACAGGGTTATACCTCGTTGTAACTGTTCCATTTCCTGCTGTTGACGTCCTTGCTTTTTAAGTGCAAATAAGGTTTTACAACTAAAGTGCTCCATTATTTTTTTGTATTACTCTGACTTTGACATAGAATTTTGTTCTTCTTCAAGAATGGGGCAGAAGAGGAGCCAGAGCCCGAACCAGAGCCAGAACGCGAGTACACACCTGCTGGACGAGCTCTGAAAGCAAAGTTGTGAGTCTCTTACTGTAGATATATTTTACCCTTTTCTAATGTGCAGTCTTGAAAGATTTGAGTTTCGTGATCAATTTAGAATGGTTCTAATTGTTGATACTGACATAATGGCTTCATAGAGCAACCGTTGTTATTTAGGTGGATTTAATCTTTACAGTTGATTTTGTGGGGGTAAACGTCAATGTGTTTCAGGACCTAGGAACCAATTTTTTTTGACAATAGCTGGAGTTAATTCCAAACGAATGCTGAGTTCAGTGGTTTTGGATATATCTCTACCAACTTAGTAGCAGCTGGCAGATGGAAGTAATGAATATCAGAAAGGAAGAAAGATAAATAGCAAGAATCATTCTTAAACACCCACGTCATTCGTGCAGAGGTTCACTTGCGACATATCTTGGATCATTCTTGGATTTGGTATAATTTGGATCATCTAACGTTCACTTGCGACATATCTTACTTTAAGTAATTCGTTGTCAAGTGTTACTGTTATGACATCGTTTTGTATTCTGGGAACAAAATTCAAGTGCTAAATTGTGTTCTCCCTATCAGGCCTACCAGGGGAACGGATTTTGATCACCTGGTCCTACTATTTGGATTTGGTTTACTCCTTTCAGTTGATATAGCCGTATTAAGATCCAAAACTCTTTGAACCACTGGATAAACAAAGAAGATGTTGGTCAGGGCTGATCTGGTTCAGTAGTGATAACTTTTGGAGTTACAGTAATAGTTATTGTTACAGAGCCCTACCTATTTTGAATCTGAGATCTGTTTCTATGATTGTCCATATGAAAAGCTCTCTTTCATTTTTTTTCTATGCACATAAAAATATTGTATGAAGATGTAGTACAAAACATATGTCCCCTCTGCTTTTCACAAATTCAAATACAATCACCCAGTCATTAGTTTCACTTGATACAAATAGGTAGGAAGCGGAAATTACTTATCAAAAAAAAAAAAAAAAAGGTAGGAAGCGGAAATCCAGTGAAGTACGAGCTCTTTCACCCTTAGGAGTGACGACGAATAGATGCCCTTCTGTTATTGGAGTATCTCTCCCTTGAAGAGATTTTAGAAGTTCTATGGAAGTCTAAATTGAGGGTCCACTGGTTGTATGGTGGGTTCCTTGCTGCGTTGTATTCTAAATAGGGGGAAATGAGAAATTGCTAGACTCTTTTTCACTGGAATATCACTTATTGGGACCGGGTCAAATCCAAACGGATTTAGATCTATAAACATCTACCTCTGGATTTAGGTATTAGATCTGATGAATAATTGGATAATAATGGATTTGATATCATTGTAACTATTCATATTTGGGTTGAAGCCAATTTGATCCATACCCAGTTCTTGATAAGCCAACCTATCATCATATTCTGTTGGGTTTCTAGATTGCACCGTTGTGTTGACTGAAATGTTGTACAATGTACCCGCATGATTGTCTTATTATGCATAAGTTAGATATCCAGTAGGCCATTTTTTGTCTTTCAAGTGTTCGCTATAGATGGCTGGAATGAATATGATAGTTTCTCATTCTCGGGATGCCATATCAGTCGAAACGCTTCTCCGTGACCATTTATATGGGTAAATTTTAAAAGACTTGTGTTAATGTAGCCCAAATGACTGGTTCGCAAAATGGATTTCTTCTCTTTGGTTAAGAAAGGAGGGGGGTCTCTCCCCCACCCCACTGAAATGCCGGTACATTATTCTGTAGTAAGCAATAATGCAATCAGCGAAGGTAAGATGAGACTATAAGAAGGGAAATTGGATTGCGAGATCTAGCTTAAAATAGCTTAAATGCCCATAAGACTTGAACCCAATAGAATCAGAGTTAGCTGCTCTAACAAGTTGAAAAAATAGTTTTTATTGCTCTATAAAGAACATTTGATCTAATAATGTTTTCTCTTTTTATCAAAAAAATAAAGAACTTATTTTTTTTACTGCTCTATTAAAGAACCTGAAAGTTTTGATCTACCAATGTCTTCTTCTTGTATCTCAAAAATAAAAATAAACCGAAAAGCCGTTTTATAACTGATAGTGTCTCGCAAGAAATGATTGTTGCCTAGGGAGTCAATTTTAAGGGCTAAAAGTATGTCTGACAGTTAGAAAATATTCTGGAATGCTAAACAGCCCTTAAGCAGCTGCATGACACTTGAGATCACCCGACTTATAGAATAGTAGAACGAAGAAACCCCAAGTAGTGCTAAAAAAGAGGTCAATTTAGATCAACATCTGTGCACAGAGGGACCAAATGAGCTTCTTTTAATGCAATCTATCTCTTTCTATTATATTCTATTTTTTGTACATCCAACGAAGAACGTAATTTACCAAGAATTTGGTAACCTTCCATGTTACAGTAGTAATTTTTTAATTAATTATTTTTGGTTTGACAGTGCTAAGTTAAGAGCAAGACAAAAAAAGCGATTGGCTCAGAGGAATACTGCCGAAGCATCTGCCCTTGTTGGACTGTCTGGACATGAATCCTTTTCATTTCCATCCTCCAAAGTCGAAGATGGACATCATATTCGTCGGTCAGATCAGCATGTTGTAGCGAAGGCTTTAACCATGAACATAGATGATAGTCAAGGTCAAACATCAAACGCTACAAAGAGCAAGGCTGACCAAACTCTGAGGCCGGGCAAGATTCCAAAACATAAATTGAGTAGTCACATGGATATTCCAATAAAACATTTTGGGCCATATGCTCTCGACAGTTTCGTGCCTAATCACCATTTACAGGGTTCAAACTATGCAAATTCAGTGCCAAGCAGCAACTTGCTACCCGTTCTTGGACTATGTGCTCCTAATGCAAACCAGATGGAGTCATCTCAGAGGAACATTTCAAGAACATACAGCAAACAAAGCAGAAACGGAATGGGGATCGATTTCCCATTCCATATAGCTCCTTGCTCTGGAACCTCGAATGAGATTGATGTTAAAGGACGGGAGAGTGCCTCTGACAAATTTAAACTGGCAGATGTCTCATCTGAATCTTTTCAGCATCGGGAAAAGAATAGCATACCTGACCATTGTCTCCCATTTAGTACGGTATGCTCTCTCTCTCTCTCTCTCCCTCCCTCCCTCCCCCCCAATGGTTGTTTCTGCGTGTTCAGTTGACTTTAAGTAGCTACACTTTGCAGTATTACAATCTTTCTATCTTTGCAGCATACTCTGGCTGCCTCAAGAGGAAAAGAAGCCGAGGCTTCAGAGAGTTCTGGGGCTTTCACGGACTTTCCCAAGTTACCCTTTGATGAAACATTGCTGCCCAAATTTCCTTTTCCAGGCAGGAACCTTCCTCATCCTCAGCCTGACCTGTTTCCGGGCTTATCACTGGGTTCAAGATTTGGAGTTTCAAATGGCCCTTCCATGCAAGACCTCCCCACGATGCCATTATTGCCAAATTTGAAATTTCCACAAGATACACCATTATATAATCAGCAAGAGCGGGAGGTGCATCCCACTTTGGGTTTGGGACAAATGCCACCGACATTTTCCTCATTACCTGAAAATCACAGAAAGGTTCTTGAGAACATAATGATGAGAACTGGGTCTGGAGGATCAAGCAGCCTGGGCAAAAAGAAGCTTGTCAAAGATTTTTGGTCAGAAGACGAGCTCGACTTTTTATGGATTGGTGTTCGTAGGCATGGACGGGGCAGATGGGATGCCATGCTTCGAGACTCAAGGTTGAAGTTTTCCAAATTTCGAACTGCAGAAGACTTGTCATCAAGATGGGAAGAGGAACAATTAAAGATCTCCGATGTCCCAGCTTTTCCAACTCAAAAACCAATAAAGGCTACAAAATCTGGGAAATCTTCTTCCTTATTCCCAAGCATTTCTGATGGAATGATGAAGCGTGCATTGCATGGAAGCAGATTTGCTGGTCCACTAAAATTTCAACCCCACCTGACAGACATGAAATTGGGGTTTGGTGATCTGCCATCCAGCTTGCTCCCACACTTGGAAGCATCTGATCAACTTGGCTTGCATCACGAGCATCTTCCTCTTATTCCTACTTGGAATACGGAGAGGTTTCAAGGAAATTTTTCTGGAGACTCATCCGCTGGTCCCTCGGACAGACCCGGAACTTCTTCAAGCGTAAACGTACACAGGGAACAGCCATTTATGCTTAGTTCATTGGGGACCAGTAGCTTGGGATCCCTTGGTTTGAATGGTTCTTCAAGCGGCTTGGATCTGCAACTGAAGGAGGATGAACAGCGAGCTTCTAGATCTTGGACATTGCCAAATTTTCTGGATCAATCAGTTAATCTTTTGCGTGAGTCCCGAAATAATGTAGGGAGTGGTGAAGCTGCAAATTCTGCATTGTTGGCTGGTTGTTCGAGCATAGGAGGACAAAATGTATCCCACAAGTTGAAGGGGAGAGATGAGGTAGCTACTGGGAATAACAGTTCTCCAGGTAACAAGCTGCCTCATTGGCTTCGCAAAGCAGTAAGTGCTCCAGCTGCAAGACCCCCGGAATTACCGGACTTGCCTCCGACTGTCTCGGCAATAGCACAGTCTGTTCGGTTGATTTATGGAGACGATACCCCAACAATTCCTCCCTTTGTAGTTCCTGGTTTACCTCCTCCTCGACCAAAGGATCCTCGACGGAGTTTGAAGAAGAAAAAGAAAAAGAAGCACAGGTCATCCTCATTTGCTGTACAACATCTCCTCTTCCAAGATGTTCCCGGAAGCAGCCATTTTGTCCAAAACGATGTCCAAGGAGATTTTACTGCCTCAACTTCAACTGCACTTAAGCTGCCCTCACCGTTCTCTCTGCTCCCCCAAATACCAGGAACGTCCGGGGAAATGGCAAAAATCGAGCCAGACCTGATTATGCCTTCTCTCAATCTGAATATGCTGAATCTGGCACCATCCTCATCGTCAGTGCCTTCAAATCCAAAGAAGAAAAAAAGTGCTGTTGGAGCTGGACTATCACCCTCCCCAGAAGTGCTTCAGTTGGTGGCATCATGCATTGTTCCTACTCCTGCTGTAGTTCCTGGCTCAACAAGTTCAAGCTTACCAGAAAGCGACGTCCCTCTGGACTCTTCTGAGCAAGGAAAGCAAGATCATCCTCATCTTACTCCTCCTCTATTGGGTTCTTCGCCTGTCGAGGAAAAAACAGAGGAGACAGCAAGTGGCGATTCAAGCAAGACTCAGTCAGATCCTAGTAGACGGCAGCCTGGTGGGCCCCAAGTGGACGAAGAAGTCTCTTCGGAGGGGACCGTGTCAGATCATCGTGTTAGTGACCCTGAATCTTAGATCCTGAGGTGGGGAGATTCATTACCGATGATTATACAAGTTATAATTGTGCTCCAAATTTTTGTAGGTATATGATGACTATGATGATGAATTCTGAGTGTTTTTTAAGTAGCAAATATAGGATTTATAGAACAACCATCTTATGTAAATCTTTTGTAAAAGATAAAGAAAATGTATGATCGATCTGCGAACCCTTTTGTAATACACTGTCCTGATCACCCAGGTTAGCTTCTATTATTTCTTCTTTTGGCGAGACTCGCCATTCCTTTTTGGTTCTTTTTCTGCTATTTTGATCGACCTTGCTTGGGGTGAGCTCGCCATCCTTCTGAATGGCTTCATTAGGAAAATATTGTCTTTTCTACTACTTTCAGCTATCAGCCGCGACAAGCGTTTGCAGGTTCACTAAAATGCAACGTGTGTGTTGAAAACTGGCAACGGATTTAGTTGTCTATTCTCAAGATTGCCCAAGAAGTTGAATACCAAAATTCAAGCTAAAACAATCTTTTGAGGGGTTAAATTTATTCGGTTCCTACTGCGATTCTAAGAGTATGCTGTCATTAATCGATGATTTAGGAAGAAAGCAAAAACTTAGTTGAGACGGTTATACGGTTATTTTGTGTAAGACAGATCCTTTTTACCTGATCCACCGTGTGTTGGTGGGTTGAGATGTGAGAGAGTGAGGTTTCGTCTTACGAATTATGATCTGTAAAACCGTTTTATAGGAGATTTACTCTAAGACGAAGTGAGAAATCAAAATGATTATCCTCCTGATTATTCACCTCATAAGAATCATTATGTATATATATATATATATATATATATATATATATATATATATATATATATATATATATATATATATATATATATATATATATAATTATTTAAACAAAATCAATTACTGATTGACAAGTTAACGGTGGATCTGATATTGGAATAGAAGATGAAATACACTTTTGGAATAGAGGATCCGGACTCCTTAAAGTGAGCGTACCTTTTAGGGTTGATAAAGTTGGTATTTATAGCCCCCGATGAGTAAAATCCAGATGGATTGATATTGAGGGCGAGATTTTAGGGATTGATTAAATCCAAGTTCTCCACCAAGATCTTCTCCAAGTTGTCAATTCTTCACCATGTCCCCAAGTTTCCAATATCACAATCTATTTGAGGGCATAATAGATGAGATTATGGCCGGAATCTCGGGTGTTGCCCCTCATTTGTATGACTGTGATAGACGTATTTTATACGTCTATATCGGGTACTTTTATGACTTAGAAATTGCAATTTCGCGAGACTTTTAGCTACTGATATTGTAACACCCTGCTCCTTCGTTAGCTCGGTTTGCGTGTCATATTCACAATTCTTCTTTTGCGGGATGTATGATTGGTTAGTGAGATTGCCTAGATGCGTATGAGAGACCATATTAAGACCAAAACGCTATTAAGAGATGCCCTATAGTTGTTGACTTGTTAAAGTCACAAGTCGTAACCCGACAATAGTCGGAATGCGACACGATTGAGAGTTTGCTTGCGTATTAGGTTCGTGACCTCGGTTTGGTCCTAGACCTTTACATGATGATTGATTAGCACGTTTAGATGTATTAGACTTCAAGTTGGAGGTGTTCCTTAAGTCTATTGATGAGTTGGAAGCTTTGGGGATAGCATTCGCCTCTATTGCGTAGTTCGGGGATTGAGTCGTGTAATCGTCTCTTCTTTGGAGTCCTTATTCTCCTAGTTGTTGCTTAACTTCTTAGAAGTATTTGAGCCTATTCATTAGCCTTTGAGACTTGCTTTAAGCCTCCTTTCATTGCTCGTTCGATTGCTAGTTCATTCGTTGTGTCGGTTACACGTTGTTGCACCTTGTTCCGGTTTCGCTCCGAGATGTTTCGGGGGTTGTTTGTGAGTGTTCTACGGGAGTTCTAGACCTACTTTGATTGGGGTTTGAACCTTGTTTGGGTTGGTTAAGTGTTTGGGCGTCTTTTAGGTTGCATTTTGAGCCTTTTTGGGTCTGCCGGACTTGCGGCCGCAAGGTGGAATGGCCTTGCCTCCGCAAGGTAACCAGAAAATGAAGAGTTTGGCATGCAGGTAGCTTGCGGTCGCAAGGTAGGAAGGACCTTGCGTCCGCAAGGTCCCCCGAGCCTAGTGTGCTCTGTTTTGCTGTTTCTTGAATTTCGCACTTAAACCCCTATCCAAAACCCTTTCTAAACCCCACCTAAACCTCCCTAACCCTCATTACTTAGGACCTAACATTAGTAACTTGTTTTAAGAGTGGATTAGTGAGTGCATTAGTTGGATTAAAGAGCCCAAATCAGATTTTTATGAACCACAAAGTTTTGACACTTGTCCCACTACCATTTTGACTCTTTTTACACCACAAAATCAGTCTTTGTGCCCTCATTTCTCACCCCTCCTCTCCAAAAACGGGAATGGCTTCTCTCATAGTTCCTCCATGAGTTCTTGAGGGTTCTTCTTGACCTTCCATGGTCCTTCCTCCCATTGCTCAAGCCACCTCCATAGAAGTGAAGAGCTTGAAGAGTAGATCATTTCCAACCGAATAGTTTTCTCATTTGGTTTCTTGGGTGTAGAATACAAGTAAGTTACTTGTTCTCCCTTTGATTTTGTACTCATTGATCCTAAGGAAAACAAACTCTATGCTATTTGAGGTCAATGAGTACACATTCTTGCTTTGTGTGCCTTTAACTTGTGATTTGGGCATGTGAACTTGTTAGGAGCATATGTAGGATGACTTCTATGATTGTGGAAGTATATTGTTACTCTTCATCTTGTGTTTCTAGGATTGTGAGCATGCTAGAAATCATGTCTACATGTGAGAACCCAAACCCCATTTCATGTTTGTCATCATTATAACATGTTTATAATAGGTCTTGACATATTAGAGACTTCATTTCATTCATATCTTGCTTGCATTGTGTTGGTTAAGGTCATAATAGAGTAATGATCTTCCATGCGTTGCATGCCTTGCTGTTGATGTTTCGAGTGTTCGTCATAGCGTGTTAGCACCTAAATAAGTCTCATGAGAGTCTTAGTACTTTGCATCTAAGGTTTATAATGTTCATCTTAGTTGTTGTGTGCTTGGTTGGAAGTTTAGAAGCTTCGTTGCTTCGTTTGTGTTTTGAGGTTGTTCTTCATTGCTTGTATTGCCTTCTTGTTGTCTCGAGAGAAGTTCGGTTGAGTTCTAGGCCTTGTATACAAGCCATAACCATGTCTAAACAAGCCTAATACATGTTGAAGTTATCCTAGTTTAAGTTGGGTTTGATTCGTGTTTGATTTGTTGGCCAATTGTCGAGTGATTCCAGCCATGTTTTAACTTGATTCGGATGTGTTTCGGGTGTGTTTCCGACTTGTTTTGAGTTGGGTTACACCTTAGGATTGTTGCCTTTGAGTTTGAGATCATTTAGGACATGTTTAGAACAAGTTTAAGTGATGAACCTCGCGGGCGCATGGCTCTTGGATCAGTGGCTCGCGTTGAGATGCTGAGAGCTAGTCAAAATGTTCAGAGTTCTGGAGGCAGACCCTTGCGGTCGCATGGGTAAAACATGATGCGACCGCATCATGGCAGATTCAACTTTGTGATCTTTTCTGGTTGGTTTTGGTTGTTGACCCTTGTGCCCTTGCCCTTGGCCGACCAAAGTGAGTCAAGCCCCTCTTTGTTGACTCTCCTACAACCCTTCTAAGCCTTTGGATCATCCCTTATCAAAGGCCATCCTCCCTTAGCCAATTAGAAGGCTTATAACCCCCTTCACTTGGATGGTGGTTTACTTGGCAAGTATATAAACATATTTTCAGCCATTTCAGCTATTTTTGATCAACAACAACCAGAGATTCAGAGACACAACCTTCATTTTCGTCCATGGAGGTAACCCTAACTTGAGAGACCATTTCCCGGAGTTCCGGTGATCCGATCGGCGATCCGAGACCGCCAAATCGAAGGCCTTGCTCTCCTCTACAACAATCCTTGCTTTGATCATCCTTTCCTCCATTAATCTTAGGCTTAAGGTGAGTGACAATTCCCTGAGATTTTCATGTTCAATATTATAACATGACCCCTTCATTATAGTTGTTCTATTGATGATTATGAGCCCTTTTTGTGAAGAAGAAACCACCAATTCAACCTATAAAATATGTGTAGGATTTTATGAATTCTTATTGAAGTTGTGATTTTGACTTTATGCAAAGCATGAATGTTGTTTATAATGAGCTTAGGAATAACTCTTGTGAAAGAATATGTTTCAATTCAAGGTTTAACAAAATAACCGAATCTAGGGTTTGAAACTTGGGAATGTGTTTATGGCTAGTCTAAGGTCATGAACGGCTTAGTTATCGAGTTCTAAATGAACGGAGAACTTAGGGAAGGGCAATGTGATGCATATAGTATCAATGCTCTACTAGTTGCATTTTAGTAAAACTCACCGGAGTTGAGATTAGGGAGTTATTGAACAATACCGACTCCACATTCAATCCCTACGACGTTTGTAGTGCGTTAGACTAATGAATCAGCTTACGTGACTTCGGGATGAATTGAAGGGCATGTTTGATATGAGTGCTTATAAGACTCGATTGAGTTCTTATGTGGTTTATGTGATTATGTGAAGCAAATGCATAATTGAGAGCATGTTGTAGAATGATGTATCTATTTGACATGTTGAATTCGCTCTTGTCGAATTCTTATTTGATTTCTTAATGAGTAAACAACTACTTGTTGAATAAGTTCGCTCTTGTCGAACTTGTTCCTTATTTGAGATTATATGACGAGTAAACATCTACTTGGCATTGCATTAGTCCAGCTGGCATATTTGGTTGAGTCAATGGTGTGACAATGCATCGCCGTCACGAGTTATGGGACTCGTGATAGTGATGGGTTGTTATACCGGGTTTTTATCACACACCCCTCCTCTGTTGGCCACAGTGGGGAAGTAGCCCCTTTGTTGTAACCATTAGAGCACATTGGCAAGTCTAATTACCAAGTAGAGAGCTCGGTACTTTGATACACTCATCACAGGTATCATTGGCACGAATGTTAACGCTGTGTATTGCAGGAGCTACGTAGCGGCACCGGTTCCATAACATATCCTCTTTTATGTGGTTTATTTTATAGCACTTATGTGAAACAATGTGCTACCATGGATATGTGATTTAAGTGTTTATATAAATGAATGCTTTGATTGACTTGATATTAAAGATGATATCTTGCTATGTATGTTGCATGATGCCATGACATGCATAATTGTTAACTCACAAAGTCTTTATGACTTACCCCCTCCCTTTTACTGCTTTAGATCCGAGCCGTCCAGGTACATCTCGTTGAGGCATAGCAGGGTTCGTACTTGTCCGTGATCACTTGCGACAAGGTTGTGGTATATAGATGTCTTTCTGTTGAACTCTTTTGTAAGGACGTTGGGATTAGCAAGTCATGTAGACTTTGCTTGGGAACTTTGTTTATTTGTATTTATGTCTATACTTGTATCCTATTTTGAGTGCCGGCGCATGTACGCCGAGCCTTGTATAGATGTAGTTTGGTTCACATGTTTAAATCTTCCGCTGGGCATTACTTTAGCTCTTATTTATTTATGTTGTTCTCCGGCATGTTGTAGCCGTCGAGGTATATTTGCATGAACTGTGTAGTGTTGGGTTCCGGTAGTAAAGTCGCCGATGAATTGATATACTTGTCTTTAATTGCTATATCAAGTTTTAAAAAGTTTTAAATTATTCCGGCCTTTTAGTGCCAAGTCGCGCTTCATCTTCAATGTTGCGTCACGTCGTTTTCTATAATTGTGTCTTTGCATGTATTGTTGTCCTATTTGGACGACTTGACTTGTGATTCCACCTCGGGGTCCGGGTCGGGTCGGGTCGTCACAGTTGGCATCAGAGCTTTATAGGTTAGTTATTGGCCAGGATAGGTTCCATGGCCTAGGTGGGTTGGTTCTTTGTGTGATTTCTAACGTCGAGTGATTTTTTATAGGTTCACGATGGTGGAGACTAGACACGGTACGAATACCAGAGGTACTGGTCCTAGCCAGGGAGGCGGTGTTGGTCGAGGTGATAGAGAGAATAGACAGGGTGAGACCTCCACAGCAGAGAGCAAAGTTGACCCTAATGCGCAGATGGCGGACATGTATCACCGTATGCTTGCTTTTATGACTGAGATGGCCCAGGGAGGTCAGCCAGGAGGAGTACCACTTGTACCACCACCACCACCAACTGAGGTGAGGCGCCGCCGCCCGTATTGATGTGCCTGTTGATCCTAGAGCGAGGAACAACGCTATTTTGGAGAGATTCTTGAAGATGAAACCTCCATCTTTCGAGGGTGAGTCTGATACTAGTATTGCTGAGTTGTGGCTGGAGGACTTAGAGAAGATCTTTGCAGCCTCGGACCGCACCGAGGAAGAGAAGGTTGTACTAGCAGTTTATAAGCTGAGGGGAGCCGCCAACCATTGGTGGAAAGTCTTGCTAGCTAGCTGGGATCTGAATGGGGTTCCTAGAGTGTGGCCTAACTTTGAGAGGGAGTTCAGGGCTTCATATGTACCGATGGTAGTGAGATAGAGGAGAGAGAAGGAGTTCCAAGACTTGGAGTAGGGTTCTATGTCCGTGGCTCAGTATTCGTCTAAGTTCACTGAGTTGTCGCGGTATTGTGCGCATCTTGTACTAGATGAGCCTCAGAGGGTACTTAAGTTCGTTAAGGGTTTGAAGACAGAGTTTAGGAGGCAGCTTTTGTCTCTTCAGTTGACAGATTATCGGGGCGCGGTAGATCGTGCCTGCGAGATAGAGAGAGATATTGAGGAGCACAGCATAAGCCTTCGTGCGCCTTCACATCGCATCGGGCCATCACGGGCCTCGCAAAGATTCGGGAGAGGCCGATTCGGGAGTCGGTCTAATCAGTAGGGCAACCGTCGCAACGGTGGCCATGGTAGACAGCAGTCTGGGGGACAGTCTGGACAGCCGTCTGAGAGTCGGGATAGTCGTGCTCCATCTTCTCAGGGGCAGCAGGGACAGAGGAAGAGTTCTGTGGTATGTTCTTATTGTCAGTGCACGGGGCACGCAGTTGAGCAGTGTTGGACTAAGACTGCTAAGTGTCACGGGTGTGGTGAGACGGGTCATATGAGGAGAGATTGTCCTAAGGCTGGTGTTAGTTAGTCCGTGGGTTCTGTTTCACAATCTGGGAATAAGAGGGATAGTGATGGGCGTCCGAAGGCGCATGCACGTGTATTTTCGCTGGATCAGCGTGGCGTCCCAGAGTCTACTTCAGTGATTGGAGGTCCTATCTCAGTTTTCGGTCATAGAGCTCGAGTTCTTATAGATCCGGGGTCTATGTGGGTCCCAACGGGCACAATAATAAGCTAGAAAGGGGGGGGGGTCGAATAGCTTATTATACACTTAAAAACTTTTGTTTAAGTTCTTTGAAAGATACTTACAATCTATGGAAAAGATTGAAGTAGCGGAAGACTTTCAAAGTAGCTGTTTCAAGTCTGCCGATAAGGACTACCGGTAGACCTTTGACAGGTAACTTAAGTTCTGTTGTAAAACGGATAAAGATTACTAAAGTTATAAACAGTTCAAATAGCAGACAAACATTAAGGAATAACACAAGTATTTTGAGATGGTTCACACTATAACGAGTGCTACGTCCACCACCAAGACAGTCAACCTTGGATTTAAATAGTACACTATGTTTTCCACTAGATCTATTACAAAGAATATTCCTAATGGATCATGTACAAAATATTGACTTGTGTTTGGGGTCTAGGGAATTAAATATCTGTAAATACATGATATTTAATTCGTGCAGAAGTATAGTTAAAGAATGAATAACAACAAGAAGTAGAGAAATAAATATTGATGCACGACTTCTTGTTGTTGACGAGGACTTCTAGATCTGTTGAGGATCTCTTGAATGCACTGAGTTGTAAGACTTGGAGTTATGGAGTTTCAGAGCAATCCTTTAAGTGTTCGATGATGTGTATTTCTCCGCCTTCAATGGCAAAGATTTATAGCAGTGCACTTCGAAAAGATCCGTTGGAGAAGACGAAGACTTTAACAGCTCTATTATGAATGCATTAAATGCATGGGGCTGTCAGTCAAGAAATTCGTCTTCACAGATATCTAGAGCAGGGAATGATTTTTGAGATCTTCGAAAAAGTGGGGCAATCTGGGTGTCAGATCTAAGAGTTGTTACGCATGCAGGTGACCGCTTCCTTCTTTCACTGCTCGTAGCGAAAAGTCTTCCTGCTTTTGAAAGCGCCGGCGGGCTTGATGTGTCAGGGAATGTCTTAGATAAATTCAAACATTGATCAAGATAAGTTTGAATTAATCCAATGAGTCATTGCTGGATAGGACACGTCATGAGAGACCAGGTGGACACAAGGTCTGCCGTTTGTAAGCTTTGAGCAGGTCTTCCGGTGAAGCTTGTGAAGAGGTCTTCCGCTGAACCTGTAAAGTCCTATTAAAAACTATACTTGGCAAAGTTCTATACACAGTTGCCATGCTAATCGATACGCAGCCTGATTAGCCACTAAAGTATAAAACTAGGGTAATGAACTGAACAAATATAAATCTAACATAAGAATCAACAATCTCCTGCTATTTATATCTGGTCATCATTACTACAAATGAGGGCTATAACCGACTATGTGATAGATAATAGCATGTCTAAGAGATTTATATAAACAGTAGCGGAAGACATGCCTCTATCAAACAGAAGAGCACCTCAAATGTAAAGACTAATCTAAGTGCATACATGGATAAGGAAATCATAGAATAGCACACAGATCAGTAGCAAAAACAGTTCAAATATAAATTTAAATTGAGTATTTAAATTCTAAGCAGATATAGAAAATGACATAACAAGAATTTAAACAAGATAATTTTGAAAAACAGATAGTCTTCTGTATTATAAACAAGATGTTTACATCTTACAGAGTTTTCAAAATATAAGATAGATACAAAGGTAAAGGGAGGAAAATATACAAATCTACGAAAGTCTTTTCCCTTTGCCTTTGTCTGCAGCTTCTTTTTCCCTTCGTTCTCTCTCTAGCTCTTCCATTCTACGCACGCACTCGCCATTGGCATCGCAGGAGGTCCGTGGAACGAGAGCGTAGTCGAAGTTCTTCACGAAGACGATTTTCTTCCATCAAGATTCGGTTGATTGATCTCATTTGCTTCTCCTCCGTGATGGCCAGATCACGAGCACGATGGGCATTCATAATGTTATGAGCAGAGTCTCGAGCTAGGTTGTTCAGCTCTAGAACAGGAGGGAGACCGCTACCGAGATGAAGTGTGATGGCATGGAACATCTCGTAGAAGAGAGATGAGCAGATTTGGACACATTCTTGGCGTTGTGCTTCGACATTGATTTTTACGTCCGTGAACTTGTGCTTCATCTGTCCAAAGCGGGTCCGTACATCTTCTTGAAACTGTTTGAGAAAAGCGGCAGTTCGGTCGTTGGCTTGGGAGGCGGCAGTGGCTATTTCGGCGGTAGCGGTAGTGATACTGGTAAGTTCGCCTAGCCGTAGGTAGATGGCATCCAGCCTTGACAAAATTTCAAAGATTGGCCGATCGAGAGAAAGAAGTTGTCCGCCAATGTGAATGGTACCCCAGAGGTAGAGGCGTCAGCCGTAAGGGCCGTTGTAGATGGAGGAGTGATGGAGCTCAAGAGGAAGAGTCCTGGGTTGGTATGGTGTTGGTAGAGGAAGATATGGTTTGAGGTGGAGGGGAGGAGGGTTGGTGGGGAATCAATCTCAATGTCGCTGTCGAATTTTCACCGACAAGGGATGATTCTGTAAGGGGTCGGTAGAGAACCGTAAAGAGGGCGTGGTAGAAAAGGGATTTTGGTTTGCGAAGGGTAGGTTGAGGTGGTTGCTGGTCAGAGGTGAAGAGCTCTGCTACTGAAGAAAGTTCAAAAAGGAACTTGGCAGCAGCAGAGTCTATTGGCTTTGTGGGAGGGTTTGGAGTTGGTTGAGGTGTGGTTGATGAAGTTGGTTGGGATTGGTGAGGTGATGAAGGGGTAGATGGGTCAGGTGAGTAGTTGAAGGGTGAAGGAGGAGGAGCTGGGGTTCGGGTTGGCTCCTCTTGTGTATTGAGGCTCCTCCCGAGGGATAGACCTCTGAGGTGGTGAATTCCTCGAGTAGATGACTCAGAGGAATGGGTTATTGGTTGGGTGTGGCGGTAGATGGTTGGCTAGCGGTAGAGGGTCGGGCGTCGGTAGAGGCTTGGGCAGCGGTAGGGCTTGGTGGCGGACCTCCTTTCTTCCTTAGCGCTGAATTGGAGACTCATCCGCTTCTCGGTAGAGGCGGGAATGTCCGCCGGTGGTTGGTCCTCGAAGGTTTTACGTAGTCTCCTACGTTTGGGTTTGGGAGTGGGTGCAGGAGAGGGTGAGTGTGGTTGTTTGGTTTGAGGAGATGGCTGTGAAGAAGAGGTGGGATGAGTTTGAGAGGATGGCTGGGCTGGTGGGGGGGAATTGGGTTGTCTGGACTCTTGTCTTTTTGGCCTTCCTTCATCTCCTTACGAATCCACTTGGCCTGCTCCTCTTCAGTTGGAACTGCATCTTCTGGCCTTGTCTTCTTCTTGGCCCTTGGCTTTGCTTGCTCTCGCTTGCTCCTCGCCTCATCAGCCAGATCTTTGGCTTTTTGATGGAGGGACGAGGCAACTTTTTCGTCAAACTTTGCAGAGGCCTTCTTGAAGGTTCTGGCGGCCATAAGCTTCGATGTTGAAGCGAGTCACGATGATCGGTAGCGGCTTAGCAACCTTGTCAAGGGTGACGGCGGAAGACCCTGCGGCCTTTCGCTTGTTCTCATATTCGGGTATTTCTTGAAGAACGAAGCGGTTAGTCTGCTTTCTCCTTTGCCACCACTATCAGTTCATCTTCCTTGATGGAAGAGTTGACTTCCTCGTTGTCTCGAACCAGAGCGTTGATCAGCCTCACAAATGGGCGCTTGCAAGTGGGGTTGTTCTTCACTTTCTCCACCCTCTGCTTCAGTTCATTGAAGATGATGGTCCCGAAGTTGAGACGGGTCTGAAGGAATACATCACAGGTCAAGTTGAGCTGTTGTGCCGTAAACATGTCATGTGCTCCACTCTTGAATAGAAGCCCCTTGCCCAAAAGGTGGCTTGTGCAAGAGACGCCCGTCGAGAGGAATAGATTTCTCAGCATTTTTCCTTGTGCTTCCCTAGGGGTATCAACTCCCCTCATTGCTTCCCAGGCATGAATAGCCTCAGCAATGGTTGCCTCAAGTGATCCACCGAAATGTACGCCGATGATGGTGGAGATGGTCTTGGCGGTGATAGAAATGGGATGGCCTCTAATCCATCCTCGTAGAGCGTTTTTGTTCATTAGCTCCATCCTTTGATAAAATTCTTTGTCGTTGAGGCAGAAGAGGGGAAGTATTCCAGAGGCGTTCATATCCTCGCATGCCTTGACGCCCGCGGCTATTGTGCATCGGCGAAGGTCAATGCACATCCCAGAATATACGCGATTTTGGGTCAAGGGCCACTATGACGTCATGAGAGGCGGGAAAAGTGGGATATCCCGGAAGGTTGACGTCCAGACTTGGTGGAATATCAGTTTCGGGGTCTAACACCTTTCTGCTGTCACGCTTGGATTTTGAAGTTTTCGCCTGAAAGAAATGCAATAAAAAATTAGGGCTTTTTACCTCAAGAACTAAACAAGCAGAAATTTCAAGGTTTTCTGAGATTATTTGAAAATTTTGAAATGAAAACTTGAAACCTTAGAATGTTTAGAGTATCCAAACCAGAGAAATGTATAACAGAAGTTTTTCAAGAGAGTAAACATTGAAAGCATATAAACGACTGTTAGTTTCTAGGTTTTTAAGAACAACAATGAAACCGTTAGAAACTCGAAAGTGACCGTTTGAATTCCAAAACAATTTAGGTTATGAAATGAAATGCAAAACAGTAAACAATAAGTTTCAAGTAGTAGAGTAGAGAAGAACATACCATTGCTGTTTGATGAGAAGAAGAAACAAGAAGATTTGGGAATGCAGAAAGCAGTTGCACAGAGAGAGTATGAATAGAGAGAGAAATATTTTGACAAAGGGGTTTCGTAAAGTTTTGCAAAAGGCGGTTTAAGGCCTATTTAAAGGCGAGAAAATTTTAAGCAAAGCGGAACTTAAGATATTTTCTAAGTACCAAATTTTATCCTTGACCCCCTTTATTGCTTTAGAAACCTCTTTAATAAAAATAGACTAAGTAAAGATACTAACCTTTAAGTCTTCCGCTCAAGGGAAACTTACGTCTTCCGGTCAGCCTAATACTAAGTCTACCGGTATGAAAGAAAAGTAATAAAACTTTGAAATTAAGCAGTAGGATCAATCATACCAAGATTTCTCCTTAAATAAGCAAACTTGGTGGCATCGAGTGGCTTTGTGAGAATGTCGGCTAATTGATGTCTCGGTTGGAACATATTCCAAGCGATGTTACCTTTCTCACATGATCTTTGAGGAAGTGATAACGAATATCAATATGCTTTGTCTTGGAGTGCATCTTTGGATTTTTGGAGACTAAAATTGCTGATGTGTCGTCACACATAATTGGACAATTTGCAGATCTTGATGTTGTAGTCCACTAGTTGTTGCTTCATCCATAAGAGTTGAGAAA
>CM028377.1:158264351-158310772 GCA_013146195.2 Codonopsis lanceolata | reverse complement strand
GAATTATTTAAGTGAAACATCTCAAAATAGAATAATGGACTCTTTTTTAAGAACATGGATGGAGTATATTGTTATAGCTTAAATAAAAATGTTAAAATCTTGTAAAAATAAACATTTTACTGCTTACGGTATTTGATAAAGCTGAGCCAAGTTTTTTTTCTTTTTGATTGAGCCAAGTTTTAATGATCTGGATATACACATGCTTATGCTTGAATTGTTTATCTAACAAGCATCCATGTCATTGAGGAGGGACTGGTTGCTATACTGACCATGTCAATAAACCCGTTATCGTCTCCTTCTGCTTTCTTATCTTCGGCAACAATTCAGTCCACAGCTAAATTATTTACACCTTTCCCTTTCCATGGATGCTTCTCTGTTACTGTAATGAAGCTGCTTGCCACGGCCACAAACGGCGAACATAAATCCCAGTTAGCCCTAGTGGGTCGGCATCTCTCCAAACATGGATTCATCCAATGCAGCAGTGGTTCTGTCGCTCCAAGCAACGACTCAGACATCGATTCAGGTTTTCCCCTCTTTCAGTCAAATTCACAAACACCTTGCGTCACATAAAAAAAACTCTCTACTTGTGCGTGTAATATGTTCTTGCAAATATTAATATTGGTCCTTCGATTTTCTCAGGGATAATGCTGTTCTCGCTCTTCAAAGAACTCGGAATTAGTCAGAAGAAAACTGAAGTCCTGCTGGAGACCCACCCAACTTTGAGGTTAACTCCTTTCGAGCCCATCCGCGCCCGTCTTCAATCTTTGCAAACACTTGGAATCAACAGCCTTGCGCTTTCTCGTTTGATTGGCAAGCGTCCAGATGTTTTGACAGCTAAAGAAATTGATACATTTATATGCTTTATACACAATGAGTTTAAAACAAGGATAGAGGCTAAGCAGCTCGAACGCCTTTTGAAAACAATAGAACCCAGATTCCTTTTGGGTTTTGAAGGAAAGGTCAAGCTATTGGTGCATTATGGGATTCCTAAAGAAAAGCTTGCCCATGTTCTCAACAATATGAATCTTACCAGGGCTTTGTGTCTCAAGTCGGTTGAAGAGATAGAAAAAACATTGGATTTCTTGAACCAGTTTGGTGGAAAAGATTTGATCTTGCGACGTCCTGCAATTCTTAATTTTGATCTGCAGCGTCAGTTAATTCCAAGAATTGAGTTTTTGTTAGAAGTAAGTGGCGGAGATAGGGATGCGACAGCTACTGTGTTGCGTAAACTGCCATATGTCTTGGCTTACAGTCTAGAGCATCTGGAAGATCACGTCGACTTGTTCAGTTCATTTGCGGGTTTAAGCAACCCAGAAATATTTAGGATTATTCTTGTCTATCCGAATTTATTTAGTGCCAGCAGGGAGAGAAAATTGAAACCTAGAATAGATTTTCTTAAGAAACACGGGTTGAATTCTGATGATATTTTCAGGTTCTTGATCAAAGCCCCTTTGTTCATGACGCTGTCATTTGAAGAGAACCTTGCACACAAGCTGGCATTCTTGATCAAGATTGGGTATGAAAGCAGAACCAGGGAACTGGCTTTGGCAATGGGAGCTGTGACCAGAACTAGTTACGGGAAAATGCAGGAGGTGATTAGTCTTTTCTTGAATTACGGGTTGTCATGCGAGGACATTCTGGCAATGGGAATGAAGCACCCGCAGGTTCTGCAGTACAACCCTGAATCTTTGGAACAGAAATTGGATTATCTGATTAAGGAAATGGGTCGTGAAGTGGGGGAGCTGTTAGTTTTTCCTGCATTTCTGGGTTACAAACTTGATGACAGGATAAAGCAAAGGTATGAAGTATCGAGGGAGATTATGGGTGAAGGAATGTCAATTAACAAGCTCTTGAACTTGTCAACAGCCCAATATTCCAAGAAGAAAGCCAAGAGGTTTCCGTTAACCACGCTTGACAAACAGAGCAAAGGGTAAAATTAAGCAAAGTGGGTAGATATGACTATGTTAACTCCCTGTATACAATGGTTTAATTTATAGATTACTCTGTCCTTGATCCCAGCTAAAGGTTTCACTTCAACAAATTTTAGAAAGCCCCTCCCTCTTTAGTTGCATGACATTGGGGAGTAAGCTGGGACAGAAATAGTTGATGGTGATAACTATTGCTGGTTAAGGGTGGAGCGGAGTTATTTTGACTGGCAAGAAACGGAACGTGATGTTAAAATGAATACGACGTATGGAAGTTATCGTTTTCCATCGTTTTGTGTACAACTTTCACACGTTTCAGGCAAGAACCTGTTTGTTTTTGCAGCCTTCTCTTCCAAGTTATGGGTAGAGTTGACAACAAATCCATCGGACTCTATCATGGATGAATTTTTGAGCTTCTTGTTTAGGCTAGATTCTAACTCACTGAAATGGATGTAATCCCTGTCTCCCTGAAACACAAAGCAGTCCCTGTTGGCTTTTCTGCATTTGGTGCTTACAAACTTGCGAGAGATTATTATGGGAAAAGGAATGTCATTTAACACGCGCAACAGTTAGATTCTCGAGAAAGAGAAATGGTATCGCATAACCAATAACCAGGGGAAAGGTGAAGGTTAGATAAAATCTTTGATTCTAACCCAGTGAAATCAATGGCTATGATTCCTGAAATGTAAGTCTTTTGTTACTCGATTTGTGCTCAGTTTCTTAGATGCTAAACGTGTAAATGCTGCTGCTTTGTGTAACCAATATTGCCCAGAACAATTTCGTATTAAGAAAACTAGTGATTAAAGCTTGCGAGAATGTAAAGCTAGTGTTATATGTAAACACTAAACAAGAAGAAGATGTTGGCTCGTATACATGATTAGTTGGGAACACATAAACTTGTTCTCAGTCCTGTTTCGAGAACCACATTACAAAAATTGGGCATCATCTTCTCTTTTTAACCACATGGTTTCGCCATGTAAGACGACCCAAAATCAAGGATTCTTGACATTCTCAAAGATCACCATTGTTGAAAAATATCCACAGAAGTAGGCACAATCTAACCGCCTTGCTTTCTCCACAAAAACCATCTATTCAGCTACGGAGGATGTTGCAACTGTTCCAGCATCGACAGGCTCTATTTTCTCAGCTTCGCCATTCTCCTTAGGAATGATAATTCCATAGCCTCCAGATTTCCTTTTGTACAGAATATTTACTTCGCCTGAAGCCAAGAAATGGATCGACTCGAATCAACCAAAGAACAGCAAAACAAACTAAAATAAGTGGAGGATCATAAACTCCTAATGAGATATTTTCTTACCAGTCTCTTCATTCCTGAAACCGTAAAAGTCATGATCAACATTCTCCAGCTGCTGGATTGCTTCGTCAACAGTGAGAGGTGGCATGTCGAAGTATTTTGTTCTAACAACCTGACAATTTATCAACCAACTACATCATCGTACTAGCAAACATTGAAACAAGTAGTACTGATAGAATATTCGGAAAATGAAGATCAACCTCATCATAGACGGGTTCGTCGTCATCATCATCATCGTCATCGTCATCTTCATCTTGTTGAAGAAGAGCCACGGGGTCCACTGCTTCTACTAACGCCTCATAGTCCTTAAGCTTGTGTCTATCAGAATATCCTTTCATGTGTCGACCATGGTCGGTCTCTTTCTCCTTAATCTTTCTCAGCTTCCTTTGAATAACTTTAGATACCAAATCGATACTTGCAAGCACTGTTTCTGCTTCTTCTTCTGCCCGGACCACGCCATGCTTCTTTGTAAACATGGTAACCTAGATTCAAAACATTTTATAAACAAAAACCCAAGTTAAGTCATCAGATTGACACACATTGACAAGTTGGGTTTAGTTTGGTCAGGGGGGAACCTAACCTCACATTTACCAACCCTAGGGCCCTTGCCAAATTCGCCACCACGAGCTAAAATCCGAACATCGACTTCTCGCACTAAGTGGCTATGCTTTTGAATAGCCTTACCCACCTTTTCTTCCACATGGCTCTTGACTGCATCCGATAACTGTCAATTACACAACTAAAATTTAATACTCTAACATTTTGGAAGAGGCTCGTTTCAAAAATTAAGCTTAAGATATAAAACTATATGTGGTCTAATTGTTGGGATAATGAAAAGGGGGGTGGGAGAGAAATGAATACCTTGAGATGTCTGCCTTGGATGATCAATTTGACGGAGGAGAGAGGGCCATCCCATGACATACGAATGCGGAAGCCCAGGTGCTTTGGAGTCGGAATTTCCAAGGATTTGAGATTGGGGAAGAATGTTGAGTTTAGGAAAGTGGATGATAGTGAAGATGAGTGGAGATGGTGCTTAATGGCTGAACCGGAGAGAGATATGGTTGATGCTGAGAGAAGTGGGTGCTGATAGTGGCCGCCGGTGGTCGCACTCGTTTGTACGGTTGGGGAAGCAAAAAGGGTCGCCATTTCTACGGTGTCTGTGTGTGTGTGTAATTACTGTATTACTAGTGTGTGACGGGAGAAGGAGACGAAGGTATGTCGATGAATCCTCTATAATTATCCAGATTCAGATAATGATAGAGTAGATGAATGGCACGTGACCCAATTCAATTTTGAACAGTGACTTGTTGGTTTTTAGCGGAGTCGTAGTGACTTCATCGTACGCGTACGCGTGGACTCTACTTTAATTCGGAGTTAGGAGTTAGGACCAAGGTTTTTAAAATTGTTAGATGGCAGGCGGCATCTTGCTAAGATACTGCCGCTAGAGTGACTAGTTATCGCAATCGGGCGGATAGCGCAAATTAAGACATAATTACCAATTTTTTGATAATTTACATCAAAGATCAAGCACATTGAATACAATTTTTTTTATATTTGTCATTTTATCAAACACTTGTCTATATTTGTAAAATGAACAAAAATATACAAACCTACCATTAATCTTAATTCTCAACAACTCAAAAGTAATAAACCAGCCAAGTTTAGAATTAAAAACAAAAAAGATATTACTCTAGTTCGCCCTCATTACCTCCATCTTTGTCTCACCATTACCACTCTCCCTTTCTTCTCCAATTCACCCCCTTCCTTTTCTAGTCACCGCATGCTACAAAATCAAAGCTGCAAAAATAAATTAAGGTTGGTGAGGTTTGGGGTAAACGTCAACTTGGTCGATTAGGCACGACTGACTGAAAGTCGCGGCCAGGCGGTGAGAGGCCTAACGCTGAGCGAGTCTCAGCGAAAGTGAGTTTTAACACCGGTTGGTTGGACCAATCCCTCCATAATTATTAGGCAAAACTTACTTTTTTTTTTTTTTTTTTTGAAGGAAGTAGGGACGGTACCCTGCGGGTTTTTATTGATATAAAAAAATAAGTACAAACTTGAGGGGGACAACTAGCCTTGCCCTTATAAATGGGAGGACGGAGGAGCCTGACCTCGAAAAGGAAATACAAAGCGAAATAGCACAAGAAATTAAGAAAGCCTACGACGAATGTAAGGAGTGCCATTAGCATCCAAAATAAGAGAACCACGAACACGAGAGGGCAAATCACATACGTCATGGAATTGAGTCGAGGTTAAAGAATCACATCCCAAGTTAGCCAGCAGATCCGCAACTGTGTTTGCTTCCCTATAGCAGTAACAAATATCAAGATCAAGCTCCCTTTGAATGGCACAAATACGATGAAGAATGGGCCAACATTTCCAAGGGAAAGAATAAGAAGATGAAAGGCAACCCACAATAACTTTGGAGTCCAGTTCAACTATTGCTCCCCGGAGACCAGAATCTTTAAGCCATTGCACTCCCTCAAGTAATGCCTTAGCTTCAGCAATGGTTTTCGAAGAAGAATCATAATGCGAAGAAAAAGCATACATAAAGTTGCCAGAAGAATTGCGAACAATACCTCCACCCCCACTAATACCTAGATTGCCACAGGAGGCCCCATCAGAATTAAGCTTGACCAAGGAAGAAGGAGGTCGCATCCAGCGAATAATTTGAATCTGCGGTTAAGCAAAGCGGGCTGGATTATGATAAGTGGGGTGGGCAGCCTTAATGGCAGTTAGGTCTTGGCGAATGGTGTTAATTAAAGCCAAAGGGGATTGGCCCTGACCTTCAAAAAGGAAAGAGTTTCTATTCTTCCAAATATTCCATAAGATCAGAGATGGAAGCACAACATGAGCCAAAGAAGGTTTGAGAAAAAGCCACCAGGAAAGACATAACTGGGAAATGGAAGTAGGACGGAAAGTAACCTGGTATTCAGCACAAAAGGCAGACCATATATGAAATGTAGAGGGAGAGTGAAGGAAGACATGGTTGAAGGTTCAGCTTGACTAGAAGAGCAACAACTACATTTGGAAGCCATATGAAATCCCCTTTTCGAAAGAGCTTCATCTATGGGGAGCTTACGATGGAAAAGTCTCCACATAAAAATACTGATATGTCTAGGAACTTTTGGATGCCAGTAAAATTTAGTAGTCAATAAAATGGGTTTGGAATCCCTGAGATGCTGCCAAGCCGATGTGAGAGAGAAACAGCCCATAGGTGAGAGGCTCCAGCAGGGAGAGTCGTCAAAATCCTGAAAGAGAGAAACCTAATTTTGAATGCGATGTAAATCAGTAGGGAGAAGACGTGCAACAATAGAGGGGTCAATGGATAAATCATCTTGAAATAGATCACGCACGGAGGAAGCCTGAACAGAATGAGGTCTGGAAATAAGGCCTCCTTCCAGCCACTTATCAAACCAGGGAGAGTAACTACCTTTACCCACAAGCCAAAGAAGATGCTGCTCAACAAAAGGGCGAATATCAAGCATGCGACACCAGACATGAGAACCCCTAAAAGAGACCTAAGTAAGATGATGACGAGAGAAATATTTGGCCATGAGAAAACGAGACCAAAGAGTTTGTTTGGTGCGAAATCGCCACCAAATGCTAGCTGAATAGGCTCGAGCAATATCCTGTAAGGAGCGAATCCCAGCTCCTCCTTCAGAGACATGAGTGCAGCATTGGGACCAAGAGATCCAATGAAATTGCTGATGATGATCAATTTGGCCCCAAAAAAAATTGGCTAGCATCTTTTCAACCATGCGAATTACTGACTTAGAGGGATCAAGGGCAGCAATCTGATAGGCAGTAATGGAGTGAAGGACCGAATTGATGAGAGTTATCTTGCCCGCAGTAGATAAGAAAGCACCAAACCACGATTCTATCCGAGATCTGATCTTTAAAATGAGGGGATCAAAATATCGTTTAAGTTTTCGCCCATAAAATAAGGGGCATCCCAGGTAAATAAGAGGGAAATCCTTGCGAACATAACCCAATAGGGAAGCAATAGAGTTAACCCGATCTGAGGGGAGCTTGGGAGACAAGAAAATTGCCGCATTTCTCGAATTAACAGATCGACCGAGATCCGCCATAATTGGAGATAAGTTGTTGATGTCTAGAGAGGGATTGATTACTGCCATTACAAAAAATAATGATGTCGTCTGCAAACGCTAAGTGAGAAATGATAGGGCAGCCACTAGCCGAAGAGTAAGCAAGGTGAGGATGAGAAGAGTGTAATTCATTCAAACTACGACTAAGGACCTCGGCGGAAAGAATAATGAAAGAGTGGGACAGGGGACATAGGATCGTTAGGCGAAGCCCTTGGCGAAGCCCCTGTAAGATGAGAAAAACCGTAAGGGGAGCATTAACCAAAACCGAGAACCAATTATTGGAGATGAGTCGCCAAATCATATCAATAAAAGTCTTGCAAAAACCAAAGCGGCGGAGCACTTTAATGAGAAAAACCCAATCAACTCTATCAAAGGCTTTGGACATGTCCAACTTCATAATAATGTTAGAACCAGAAATCTTCTTATTGAGGGAAGTCATTAATTCTTGCGCAAGAAGAATGTTGTCTTGAATAATACACCCTTTGACAAATCCACTTTGATTCAGAGAAATAATGTCCGGGAGAATACCAGCAAGGCGAGAAGCAAGAATCTTAGAAATGACTTTGTTACTGAAGTTGCAAAGACTAATAGGTCTGAAATCAGTAAATGAAGTAGGATTGTCAATCTTGGGAATAGTGACAATAAGAGTGCTAGTCCAGCCTACGCAGAAAAACCTAAAAGAACTCCAAAATAGCAAAGATGAAGATCCGACCAATAATATCCCAAAGAATGAGAAAAAAATAAGCCAGAGAAACCATCCGGGCCAGCAGCGCTATCACCATTCATAGAAAAGATTGCAGTCTTAACCTCATCCAGAGAGGGGTAGTCAGTGAGAGATGAGTTCATATCACTAGAGATAAGAGAGGGGATAGAGGAAATGAGCTCATTATCAGATGTGGGAGTAGCCTGAAGTTGGGACTGAAAATGATGAACAGATTGATCCCTAATGTCCGAATCAGAAGAAGTCACTTGACCATCAGAACCAACTATGGAGTGAATATGTAATTTCCGACGAGCCTGTTTAACAGAAGCATGAAATAATTTGGAGTTGCCTTCACCATCTTTAAGCCAAGTAATTCTAGATTTTTGGCGCCAGTAGTTCTCTTCAATTTTAAGAGCCCGCTTAAGATTAGCATGAGCCTCGTTCATAGAAGCTCTATCCTCAGGGGATCTCGAGGTCTCAGAAAGGAATTCCAACCGTTGAACCTCATCTTCAGCTTGTTGGATATTGGTGAAAATATTACCAAAAACATCTCTATTCCATAACTTTAAAGCTTGCCTGCAAAGAGCAAGTTTTTTAGCAAAAACAAACAAAGGCTTACCCTCGATAGTCTGCTGCCAGGTGGACTGAATAAGAGGGAGAAAGGCGTGATGAGATGTCCAAACATTAAGGAAACGGAAAGAAGAAGGATGCTTGGTGCTAGCCAGAGTAATGCTTGTAAGAAGAGGAGCATGGTTTGAGCAGGCACGACCCAGATGACGAACAGAAGAAGCATGAAAAAATTGCTGCCAAGAGAGATTACAAAGCATACGATCAATGCGCTCAAAAATAGATGCATCACCATCTCTAGATTTCCACCAGGTGAAGCTGCTGCCGAAGAATCCCAAATCAACCAGACCCGAGGCTGATATACAGGAGTGAAAATCCATAGCACCAGCACGATCCCAACCATTACCTCCTGACTTTTCTTCAGGAGAAAGAATGATATTAAAATCACCACCAACTAGCCAAGGAGTGGTTCCAAAAGAAGCACTCATGTCCACAAGATCAGACCATAAATCCCGCCGAATAATCTCATCACAACTTGCATAAATACATGAAATGTTGACTGGATTCGACCATTGAAAATGCTTAACTTGCATTGTAAGATGTTGGTCTGCATCATGCAAAATAGAGCAAGTGAAAGAGGACTTAACAAAGAGCCAAATGCATCCACGAGAGTTGGAAAAACAAAGCTTGAATTTTAACCTTTTAGCAATACAATGAATCTGAGCAGCATTAATTTTTGGTTCAAAGATGGCAAGAAATGAAACTTTGTGAAGTTTAATAATCCGTTTGAGGCGGCCAATAGACGGGTCATTACCAATACCCCGGATGTTCCAATATATAAGATTACCAGCCATTGGAAGTAAAGGAGGAAAACTGAACTTTAGACCTTGTTTTCATTGCTGGAGCCGTGGCTTTTACTTTATTATTTTTTCTATGTTTCGGAAGTGGGAGAGAAGTGTCCAGATTAAGTTGTTCCATAATAGGGTTGCCAGCATCAGGTAAAGGACCCATAGCATATTCAGATTCACGATCATCAAGATCAGCTTCCAGCTCATGATCATCTTCATTAAGCAAATTATCACAGTCAGAATCATTATTCTCACTGAGGACTGCAAATCGGTTGGGAGAGGTAATGGTGTCTGTGACATCTTCTGTAGGCAAATGAGCAGCGAACTCAGATGAATTACCATTGTTGAATCTTACATAAAAATTAGATTTGCTTAAAATCATTCCACTTGATTGTCAGCCAAGAATTTAAATTATCTTTGGTCGGCTCGTAAAATTATTTTGTCAGTTATTCACTTCAGCTGACCTTAACGTGTTTAGTGTCAGTTTGCCTTTCCTTATTTGATTGATCATATACTTGTACTGACACTTTCTTACTTTGTGTTTTTGGTAGATATTCTGCTAGAAAATATTTCACAGGATCTTTTGAGATCATGCATCTGCCAAACACATTTTCAAATTCAAAATGTGTTCCTAACGGGTTACTTTTGAAGATTATATATAAATACCCACTGGAAGCATTCTTGAAGGAAAAACAATTTTTACAGAAGTCTTAAGCCATTATAATTTCAAGAAATTTCTCTGTGACTTAGTCTTCTTAGAAAAACATTAGCTAGATACTCTTCTTTGATTAATTCTTTCTAGTTATTGTTTAGGCAAACACTGAGTGATTCTACTTCATATCTTTTGAATTCAGTCAGTTTGTCTCACGAGTTTGATTGTTTCTCAATCATTTTCCACAAACACCGGTCTTTTGTTGTACACTGATCCATTAGAGATCAAATAGATTTTTAATAAAATTAGTGCACTTCAAAAATCCAAGTCCGACCAACTTGGTAGTGGACGTAGCGCTTATCTCAGTGAACCACTTCAACCGATTTGTCACCGCTTATATTTTAAACTGAACCGACTCAACACTTAAAGAAGTTTTTCAACTAATTAAGTGTCACGCTTAACAACAATTGTTTGCTTAATTGTTCGCTTAATTTGTATTTCGCTTTCTCTATATTCAAGTGATCAACTTTAAAAACAACTTCTTTTGAAAACAGCTTGTGTCGCCTAGCGACCAACTTTCATCGCCTTAAGCATTTCAAAGTGTCACCACCGACCATTTTCACCGACCGATAAACTAGTTTTCCGCCGCCAAACTTAAAAGTTTTACAAATCAACCTCGAAGTTTTTAAAGGCTATTCACCCCCTCTAGCCTTAATCTGCCATCCGGACTTACAATTGGTATCGAGCCTTGCTTTTGAAAAACTATTTTCCAAGCCTAACAGCCTTGAAAGCTCGATCATGGCAACTCTAAAGCTTTTCAATCAAACAATGTCACTCAAGTACCCATTTTTGATGAAGATCACTTTGATATTTGGAAGGAAAGAATTACAAGATATATGAACAATATAGATAAACGATTGATGGAATGTGTAAGAGGTGGTCCTATGCAACCTATGAAAATCAATACTAAAGTTGGTAAATCTTCTACTGCAGATGATGATACTATAAACCCTCTTGCTCCTGTAGAAGAAGAATATGTCCTCAAACCTCAATCAGAATGGACTGAGGAAGACAAAATTACCGATGGATCGGATGCCGAGCCGCATATCCCGTCAAGTGTCAGTACTGATGAAAACTACAAACATATATATGACTGTGTAACTGCCAAGGAAATTTGGGATGCTCTTGTTGAATATGTAGAAGGAGATCAAAACACCAAGGACAACAAACTTTATGATTGCATACAAGAGTTTGATGCCTTCAAGAAGGATCCAAAAGAATCTTTAAAGAATGCCTACGATAGATTTCTTGAGGTAAGTAATAGATGTTCTTCTCTTGGTAAAGTTTATAGTATGAAAGATTTGAATATGCGTTTTCTTAGTAGCTTGGGTAGTAGATGGCATGTTAAAGTCACTGCCATTAAGGAAGCAAGAGACTTGAACAAAACTCATATACGTAGTCTTGTTGCAAGTCTGAAAATCTATGAAAAAGAAGTTCTCAAAACTCAAGAAATTGAGAAAAATTTTAAAGGTATATCTCTTCAAGTCAAGAAGAAACTTCAAAACTTCTACATCACTGCCGATGATGACTTTGATGAAGATGAATTTGTCGCTTTTGCTAGACAATTTAGAAAGTTTAAATCTTTTAAAAGGAACTTTCAAAACCTTCAAAGAAACTTTCAAAAGTCTTCATCAAATCCTCAAAAACTTTCATCAAGCTTCCAAAAACCATCTACTTCAAACTTTCAAAAGCCTTACTTCAAAACAAATGAAGACAAGGTTGAGAAAGAAAAACTGTTGTGCTTTAACTGTAGAAAGCCTGGTCATTTTGCTTCAAATTGTCCTTTTACAAAAAATGAGTATTACAAAAGAGCTCCCGTAAATTTTGAAAAACAAAAGGGCTTAGTTGTCAAGATCAAAATCTTGCAACTTGATTGAAACAGATTCTCAAGATGAATCGCCGATTTTGAGCAAGAAGCAAATCTGTGTCTTGTTGCGTAATCAACAATATATGATTCGATAATGAGTTTCCAAGTCCAAAATATTCAAAAGAGTCTAAAATGAGTCGTCAAGCTCACCTATTACAAACTCCAAACCGACTCAAGGTCATCAAACCCGATCGCTTGTGGTTAAGAAAATAGGAAATGGATTTTATGGACAAGGAATCATAAGTCACCGTAAAGGAAAGTCAAGTCAACTTCTCCAAGGACCGCTAAAGTAAGTCATGATTCAAAAAGGCAGAGGAGAAGATTATCGACTCAAGTGTTGATGATTTGTCGAACAAATGCAAGAAATGTATTCCAAGTTTGAAACACTTAAAAGAATCCATGTTTCTTTATCCGGAGATTTTAAAAGAATTTCTCAAGAAAACTGTGAGCTTCAAAAGATCAATGAGCTTTTACAAAGTTCAAGAAAAAGAATTGCCGCAACTTAAAAGTCTCAATGAAAAACATGAGATTCAAGCAAAAATCTCGATGCCCGATTGCGACCTTGTGGAAAGAAATCTTCGATCGACCAATGTTGTTGATACTTACTCAAAGTCAAAAGTCAGAAACAATCATCACAACAAAAGTCATGAAGACCAACATGGTCTTGGATACTCAAAGGATGATGAAGACTGTGAGATCGCATACCAAAAGGTGAACCTAAGATTCTCGAAAAAGGACAAGGGATCGCCTTATAATGTTGTGCCATTCACTTATCCCAAACATGAATCAAGACAAGAGGTACATTAACAAAAGGATAGGTCGAACAATGACAGCTTGTCGGCCTTCTCGTCACAAGCCTCTAAATCGCCGCCTAACTCAACAACCGACAAATGTCACATCGACAAATGTCGCCTAGCCGACAAAAGAGGAGGATTCGTAAGAAAGGCAACCGACAAGTTCAAGCCAATAAATTTTGTTGCCGCTAAGACCTCTAAGCCGAATCATAAGGAATCAAAGAATTCACCTCAAATGACCGATAAACCCGGTTATCACAAGTGTAATATTTGTTCTACTTTTGGTCATCAATACATGAATGCTTGTATAGATTTAAACCTACCGACAGAACTAAGATGCCTAATTTCGTGCAAGTTTGGATACCTAAGAAAACTAACCCTTTGGACCCAAAAGTATAAAGGGTACCATGATTTAAATATTCATATTTCGTATGCTTAATGGCGTATGATCAATCAACCGACATATGGATATTAGATGCTGGATGCTCCGCACATGATCGATCACCGAACTCCTTACTAACATTATCCGCAAAGAAAAGGACCTTCGTTATTTTTGGAGACAACTCAAAAGGAAAAACTATTGGCTATGGATCCATTATCGAGGATCTATAATAATTGAAAATGTCTCTTTGGTACAAGGTTTGAAACACAATCTTCTAAGTATCTCACAATTTCGTGATAAAGGTATGAGCCGCTCATTCTCCTCCACACACGCTTTATCAAAAATAGCATCACTAATGAAATTTTGCTCACCGGTTCCGTAAAAAGGAATGTTTTTGCTATTGATTTACTTTCTTTAAATAACAAGACTCAAATTTGTTTGGTAGCAAATAATATTTCAAAAATTCATGGCTTTGGCACAAAAGACTTTCACACTTGAACTTTAAGTATCTTTCAAAACTTTCAAAAGGAGATTTGGTAAAGGTCCGCCATCCATAAATTTTCCTATCGACAAAAATGTGATGCTTGTATTTTAGAAAAATAACAAAAACTACTTTCAAACCAAAACCATGTCTTTCAACCAAAAGAATTCTTGAACTTCTACATATGGATTTATTTGGTCCTCGTTACAACCGCAAGCCTAGGAGGAAACATGTATACTTTGGTTGTTGTAGATGATTATTCCAGGTACACATGGGTTGAAATGATGCAATCCAAGGATGAAACTTATAGCATTCTCACTTCCCTATTCAGAAATCTTCAAACTCAAAAGGAATGTGAGATTATAAGTGTTAGATCTGACAATGGTACAGAATTCAAGAATCTTGGGATGGACACATACTGTGATGATCATGGAATTGATCATAACTTTTCAAAGCTAGAACACCTCAAAGAAATGGTATAGCCGAAAGGAAGAACAGACTCGATTGAAGCAGTAAAACAATGATAGCGTACAAAATTGCCAAAATATTTTTGGGCGTAAGCCAACACAAAGATGTTTTACACAAAATAGATCTCTCATAAACAAGTTTCATGGTAAGACTCCCTATGAAATATGGAGAGGTAGAACCCCTAACATTGCTTTCTTTAAAATCTTTGGGTGCAAATGCTTCATTCACTACAATGGTGGTGATTACAGAGGTAAATTTGATGAAAAAGCTGATGAAGGTATTTTTGTTGGTTATGCTAAGCATAGTAGAGCTTATAGAGTTTATAATAGAAAACTCAAGTAATTGTTGAATCTATGCATATTACTTTTGATGAATCAAATTTATTTGAGTCTTATAAGACTCCCGATGTTACTAACAATTTTGAAATATTTGAGACAGAAACAAGATCGGTTCAATTCAAAATAATCCTTCATCTTCAACCCCTCCCGAAACTCTAGATATTCGAATGAACTTCAAGAAGTCGACAATCTTCACCACCGACAATCCTAACCTCGTCACAATAGATCGGCCACCGACACACTTAGTTCTCAAGCTATTCACCAACCGACATTCATCCATCTCCACCTTTACAACCGAATCTCTTGACCTTCCTAAAGAAATTAGGAAGCTAGACATCATCCAGCTTCAAACATCATTGGAGATCCCTTGTCGGATTAAGAACCGTAAGTAGCTCCGTAAATGAAACTCTTGATTCACATGCTTTTGTCTCTTCCATAGAACCCAAAAAGATTGATGAAGCCGTGGAAGACCCTCATTGGATTGAGGCCATGCAAGAAGAGCTGAATCAGTTTGAAAGATGTAAAGTTTGGGAACTTGTGCCTAGACCCACGTATCAACAAGTCATTGGAACTAAATGGGTGTTCAAACAAGTTGGATGAAGATGGAAATGTTACAAGAAATAAAGCAAGATTAGTAGCCCAAGGATATAGACAGAGGAGGGCATTGACTATGATCAAACTTTTGCTCCTGTGGCAAGGCTGGAAGCCATCAGATTATTTCTTGCTTATGCAACCTTCAAGGACTTCAAGGTATATCAAATGGATGTAAAAAGTGCATTTTTGAATGGGGACCTACAAGAACAAGTATTTGTTGAACAACCTCCTGGTTTCATTGATCCTAAAAAGAAAGACCATGTTTACAAGCTAAGAAAGGCTCTTTATGGTCTTAAGCAAGCTCCAAGAGCATGGTATGAAACCCTATCCAAATTCCTTATGGAAAAGGATTTCAAAGAGGTAAAATCGATACTACTTTTTCTCTTTGAAGCACAAAGGTAATATTTTACTAGTTCAAATTTATGTTGATGATATTATTTTTGGATCTACTAATGAAATTTTGTGCAAGAGATTTGAGCATCTTATGAAAGGAAAATTTGAGATGAGTATGATGGGAGAACTAACTTACTTCTTAGGTTTTCAAATTAAGCAAACTGAGGAAGGAATTTTTATCCATCAATCTAAATACACAAGAGAGCTGATCAAGAAATACAATCTTCAAGAAGCAAATTCAAAGAAACACTCCAATGGGAGTTGAATGTCACCTAGTCACCGATGAAAAGGGTAAGCCGCTTAATACAACCGAATACGAGGTATAGTTGATCTCTTCTTTATTTAACCGCTAGCGCACTGTATATCATGTTTGTGTGTGTATATGTGCTCGCTTTTCAAGCTAATCCTAAGGAATCTCATATGATTGCAAAGAAAAAGAATCATTAGATATTTGATTGATACCGAAAAATTTGGCATTTGGTATCCCGTAGATTCTTCTTTTAATTTGATTGATATTCAGATGTCGACCTTGCAGCCTGCGAGTTAACGTAAAAGTACCGTGGAACATGTCGGCCTTGAAACAGATCGATATCATGGGCATGCAAAAAGCAAGCTTCGCTTCCACTTCAACTATCAAGTCGAATATATTGCCGGAAGTCGTTGTTCTCGATTCTTTGGATGAAACAACAACTATTGGATTATGAAATGCCTATGGAACCCGTCCTATTTATTGTGATAATACTTCGCTATATCGCTTCTAAAAATCCCGTCATGCATTCTAAAACCAAACACATAGACATCGATATCATTTTTGAAAGATCATGTTGAAAAGGCAATGTTCACCTAGAATATGTTCCTACCGAATTTCAATTAGTCGACATTTTTACAAAAGCCTTAAAATCCGATGATTTGAATTTTTAAGAGGAGAATTAGGAATGCTTATTATGTCATAGAAAGATATTTTGGTTTGTCTAATCTTTGTGGTATACTTCAGCTTGTCAATAATACGCCTCTAGTCGACAAATTATCTCACCGATATTATATGGTCACCAAGGCATAGCAAAAATCTTGTCACCAAGAATCGACATATGAAGCCCTTAAGCAACAAATTTTATTCACCGACAAAAATTTTCCTCATTCCCGGTTGGAACCATGTCAGAATCAAAATTATGTCACCAAGAGTCGACATACATTCACAATCGACACTTCTTAGCCGACAAATCAGATTCAATATTTATCACCGACAACACGTTGATTAACAGCCGTCTGTAGTCTCGAGCCTTAAGTCAAAGCCGATCGTATCTCGCCTAAGACTTACTCTAAAATTTATTAAAAATCCTCATTTATTTCCCGCCTTTTTATTTTTCTTGGAACTCGCGAAGCTTTCTTGAAAAGCCAAAATGACCTTTCCACTATCCCACCAACTCTGGCGGTTGAAATGACGTGTTTTCACAAAAACGGCTCATCATTGTGATAATAACTCTCTGTCATAAATTGCTATTTTTATCACAAAAACCAAAATTCTGTGTACTTTATCACTACACTCCATATCTTCACTTTTAAAACCCACTATCTCTTATAAGTGTCCGTACCTATCTGATTTCTATTTAAAACACACTCACCCTCACTTTTCACTTATCTTTCTCTCTCTAAAAATCTCTTCTTCTTCAAAGCTCTCCCTACTCTCAAAAACCCTAACCCTAGATTTTCTGGTATTCTCTATTCCTACTCTTTCTTTCTTTTTCTTTTTCATCTGTTTCTTTTAACTTATCTGTTGTTATTTCAGGAAATGGCTTCGAACACAGCCGTTGGATGTCTTCTGGACATTGTTTCTCTGAACTCAGAACCTTTAGGGCTTGAACTGATTCATCTTGTCACTGCTAATGGGTTAATGCCTCTACTCTCCTTCAACATTCGAACCTACAGCTGCCAACTAACTGAAGAATTCTTCATGGGTATGGAGGAAAACCCAGCCGATCCTTTCTCTCTCATCGGCAATATCAGAGGCGTCCCTGTTGTGTTTGACTCAGAAACCATCTCAGCAGCCTTCCCTGATCTTTATGACGATGGTTCAACCACCTATACCATCCCTGACGAAACTCAACGAGCAGGCTGGATTACTATGAGAGGTGAAGTACCAGTAGAGCTTGCCTTCGACAGGCACAAGCACCGATTTGCCCCACTTCATTATGCCTTGGCTACTATCCTGGACAAGTGCCTCATAATCAAATCCGGGGGGCATGACAAGATTACTGAAGCCCAACTGTTTCTCATGGAAGGGATTGTGGAAAACTGCGAGATGAACTGGGGAGCTGTTTTGGTGGAATGTATAAAGGTCAACATTGCCAAGTACAAGGAAAACATGGCAACTGGAAACCCAAGGCTCACTCACCATCATCCGATTATAAATCGCTTTCTTCGATCAATTCCCTCTTCAAAGATCTACTCATTAAAGTTGGTGACCTTGAACCTGTCAAGGTAAAGAAATATGTTGCAGCTGACATCAAAAGAGCAAGTGTGTCAAGCAGATTTGGTCAGGAAGTGCTTCCAGTTCAGTCAAGCAGGAGATCAAGAAGAACAAGGACCCATGCTCTACGTTTCCTCCAACCACCGATGATGGTCAAGAAGTCGTCGAAATTGATCAGCCAAGTATTCAGCCAACAAGAGTTCAGCCACCAAGGGGTCAGTTAGTCAGTGGTCAGCCAACAAGAGGTCAGCCAGCTGAAGATGCACCTCTAACTGCAGCTGATGTGCAAGAAGCTGAAGTCCCTGAAAGGAGGCAACCTAGAAGGAGGAGACTGACATTGGCAGCTGACACTGCTGCAAAGAGACATAGAAGGAATCCTGAACTTAATCCAGGTACCTTTGTTCCTTTCTCCACTACTCCTACCACTGATCCTGCTCCAAACTCTCCCCCCTCAAATCCTAGGTCTCCAAACACTGCTCCAATAAAGTTTTTCCCACCAATTAGGAATCCCACCTTTCATCCTAGGCATTCCTACTACCAAGCTAATCCAGTACCTATTCCTCCTAATTGGGTCTTCCCTATAGACCATCTGCCTTACTTTGTTCAGTTTCTTCTTTCTTTCCATGAGGAGAAGAAAGTTGAGAAACCACCTGTCAACCCAGTTAAATACATTGACCACAATCTAAAAAGGCGACCTTACATGTTGTACCCTGTCACTCCCAATCTCAGTCAGGAAGACTTAGTGGCCAATTATGGCAAGTATTTTGATCCTCTTCCTTTGCTCTGGAACATATTCTATCTCTCCAATGATAGATTTGTTCAGGATGAGCTTATCTATTTAGCCTGGACAATTTATAACAAAGTTCATGACCTACCAGCTTTCCCCTCAAATGATCCCTTCCTGGTTGGCAGACTTGCACTGCCTGAGGATGATGACATAAACCAGGACTGGGAACAACCTTCAGTTGAGCCAGCCAAATTAGCTAGGATCCAAAGGGCTGCAAACAAATATGTCCAGGATGCAGCTAACACTGCAAACCAAGCCTATATTGAACTCCACAGACAGATGGCCTCCATGCCAGGAGGAGCTTCTATGAACACTGCCTTTCTAGATGCATTGGTAAGTCAACCAGCCCCATTGATTACAGAATCCATTCCGACTGTTCCTCATATCACTCCTTCTCCTATTCCCTTTGTTGTGTCAGCCACAACCTTACCAGTTTCAGCCTTAAACCAGCCCACAGCTATTTCAACATCTACTTTGCAACCCATCTCTCTACCATCTTTTAGTCCCACTATTGATGCCTCCTCTTCCATACTTCCTGCTACTGCTACTCTCCCTACACTCCCTATCTCAGTGCCAGTTCCTTAACCATCAATCCCCATGCCAGTCAATCTACCAACAATCACACCTGTGTCAGCTACTCCCTCTTCTGCTCCAGATATGTCAGCCATACCCCTACCAGTCACACTTGTGTCAGTCACTCCATCCATTCCCATTCCTCCCTTGACTGATACTATTCCTGCCCCAATTCCCACTGTGTCAGCTATTCCTGTCCTTCTAACTGATGCCTCAGCTGCTATTCTTATCTCCTCAGCTGACACTGCAGCTGCTTCTCCCCCTCTTCCCGCAGCTGACATACCCTCTCACCCAAACCAGGCCTCCCCTCTGTTTGTTCTACCTGACCTATCCCTTCACACATCTCTCACCCTTTCAGTCAGTCCTTTGTCTACCATCAAGCCAACTCAACCTGAGCTTTCTCCAGAAGATGCTTCTGATTCTTCCTCTTCTGCACAATCTGTTGGACCTACTTTGAAAGTGGATTGAGACTTGTTTGGTTAATCTAAGTGTTTGAGGTGTTTTAGGGTTGAATTATAGGCCATTTTGAAGCTTTAAGGCTTGCGGTTGCATGCGGGAAGGACCGTACATGAAAGGGGTTGCGAAAATTGGAAGTCAAGGTGGATAGGGAGCATGCGCTCGCATGGTATGCAAGCCATGCGACCACATGGTCTTCGAGGTAGCTTGGTCCCTGTTTTGTTTCATGAAGTGTATTTCCTATCCTACCCATTCTAAACCTCTTCTAAACCCTTCCTAACACCCACATTTAGTCCTAATCATGTCCTAACATGTTTGGGTAGTTAATTAAGGTTGGTGTTGAATCTTCCATGAAATTAGATTTTCTTAAAATCATTCCACTTGATTGTCAGCCAAGAATTTAAATTATCTTTGGTCAGCCCGAAATTATTTTGTCAGTTATTCACTTCAGCGGACCTTAACTTTTTTAGTGTCAGTTTGTCTTTCCTTATTTGATTGATCATAGGCATGTACTAACACTTTCTTACTTTGTGTCTTTGGTAGATATTCTTCTAGATAATATTTCCCAGGATCTTTTGAGATCTTGGATCTGCCAAACACATTTTCAAATTCAAAATGTGTTCCTAACGGGTTACTTTTGAAGATTATCTATAAATACCCACTGGAAGCATTCTTGAAGATAACAATTTTTATAGAAATCTAAAGCCATTATACTTTCAAGAAATTTCTATGTGCCTTAGTCTTCGTAGAAAAACATTAGCTAGATACTCTTCTTTGATTAATTCTTTCTAGTTATTGTTTAGGCAAACACTGAGTGATTCTACTTCATATCTTTTGAAATTAGTCAGTTTGTCACACGAGTTTGATTGTTTTTCAATCATTCTCCACAAACACCGGTCTTTTGTTGTACACTGATCCATTAGAGATCAAATAGATTTTTAATAAAATTAGTGTACTTCAAAAATCCAAGTCTGACCAACTTGGTAGTGGACGTAGCAGTTTATATGTGAGCCACTTCAACTGATTTGTCAGCCGCTTCTTATATTCTTGCAAACTGACTCAACACTTACGAAGTTTTTCAACTAATTAAGTGTCAGTCAGTTAACAACAATTGTTTGCTTAATTGTTCAGTTAATTTGTATTTCAATTTCCTCTCCATATTTAGTGATCAACTTTAAAAACAACTTCGTTTGAAAAACAGTTGTGTCAGCTAGCTGACCAACTTTCATCAACTTAAGCATTTTCAAAGTGTCAGCCAGCTGACCAATTTTCAGCTGACTGATAAAACCAGTTTTCTGCTGCCAAATTTAAAAGTTTTACAAATCAACCCTCGAAGTTATTATAAAGGCTATTCACCCCCCCTCTAGCCTTAACTGTTGCCATCTGGACTTATAGTTGGATTAGTTCTAATCTTTACTAATTGTACCATAGAATTTCCTATGTGCCCTCCTTGTTTGTGGAAGTAGATATACTCAAGCCCTTTACAATATTCAGCAAATTCCCTCATTTCCTCCTTCTATTTCATACGTATAGTGAGAGAGAGTGTGGGAGTTCATGGGGGGCTTTGAGCCCTAGGGTTTCTTCCTCCGATCCATGAAGATCCGACCGTTGGATCGCCTTCAAACTTCAGATTCTTGAAGCCCTCGACGAGTAGAACAACTTCACCGATCCGATTTTCGTTCTGTGGAGTTTTCATCCAAGCTAGGTAAGTTACTTTCTTTTGATTTTGGTTCATTGGCCCAAAGGAAAACAATCTATGTGCTATTTGTGGGCAATGAACACTTGGTATGCTCTGTATGCCTATTTTGGGGATTTTTGGAAGTGTGAACTTGTTAATATCATGAATATGATGATTTGAATGATATAGTATGTTGTAAGAAATGGGTTATGATTTATGTTGAGTGTTGTGAATTTTAGGGCTTGTGAATGAAGCCCGAAATATTGGGGAAATTGTTATAAATTTGAAATGGGTGTTAATGTTGGAATTGATGAAATGTGAAGCGAATGAAACTTAGCATTAAGACTCAACGGAGTCATTATAAGTTCAATAATTTGTTAAATAAACTTGGGTTGAAATCCTATGACGATTGGGTTTCGCTTGATCAATGTTGTGAAGTACATAGCTTCCAAACTTTAAATGGAATTATGATTATGATGAGTTATATGGATTTTTAGGCTTGGGAAATCAAGCCCGAATGAGTTTTGGGATTTTGTTGTAAATTCGAATGAATGTTAAAGTGTGGATTTATGAAACACATAAAGAATGAAATGTAGTATTAACACTCAAGGGAGTCGTTGTAAGGCCAATAATATGATAATGAGCCTTGGGTTGAAACCCTACAATGTTTGTGTTTTGGTTGATTATGTTTGTGTGCACCCGAGCATCTCGTTTTGTGTCCAATTGAGTCATTCATGTTATAGAGACTTATTGGAAATATATTTTGAGTGTGCTTGTTAGATCACGGAGCATTAGAGACCAACCTATGGTCTCGAGTTTATTTAAGAAACGATTAAAAAAGAATTCTCTCTTTATGAAATTTGGTCGCGTGCATATAAAAGCACTTGCGAGGAAGTGACTACGGAGTAGTCATGATGTTCTTGAGTATGGTATTGGGGACGCCGAATATATACGACGATTAGGACTATGTTTGAGTCAGGTGTGTTTTAAATGAAGACTAAATACTAAGTCTTGAGTTGTGGATGTTCTTAGACTAACGTAGTAGTCTTTGGTTTGATATTGAGCTTATATGCTATTCTTGTTTGGGTGATAACTTGAAGATTTATGAGTACGACAATATGTGGTTCTTGAACTAAACTTGTGAGTTAGTTGAACATGTTAAGTATATGCAAATATGTGCATTGTTTATGGGATTTTGTAGAGCATTATGTCCTACTTGATTTGATGAGCCCGATCTTGATGAACATGGTCTCATTTGGTTTATGCGAGTAAATATCTACTTGAGCATTTTGATTGAGTCCATCTGGCGTCTTGGTCGTTGTGTTGGCAATGGGACGACTCATAGCCTTTGGGAACAATCGCTATGAATCGTCGCATTGGGTGCTTTTCTCCTCACTATTTGGCCAATAGTGGGATGTGGTCTCGAGTTAGAGCCATCTAGCCTGATATCGAGCTCCCATTTCTCATCCTAGGTTGGATGAAGGTAATGAGTACTCATTAGGGGAAGCTGGTGAGTTGTGATCATTTGAGGATGAAACCCAAGGTATGATTTTTTTTTTAAACCCAAGGTATGATCAGTTGGGTGTTCAACCCATATTTTGGTTTGAGAATGAATCCCATGGTATGTTTGGTTGGGCGTTGGACCTGGATTTTGGTTGTAACAGTTCGATTTACGTTTCTTATTACACATATTTATTTATGAGCATTTATGTGAAAGACAATATGCTATGTGGTTTATGTGAGATTATGTGCTTTGGTAACTAAGTATAAGTTTATTGTTGGTATACTAGTATGATACCATGATTCTTATATATGCTTGTGCATTATGCCATGCCATGACATGATATGTCATACAGTTGCATTTAGTAACTTACTGGATCATTATGACTCACTTCGTGTGTTTTTTTCCTTAGTGTGTGCAGTGATCCCGTTAGTACGCGTTGCGACTTCGGATAATGATTTCTAGCAGGTGGTGTTCCAGGCAATAAGCTTGGAGTTATTATTATTGTTGTTATTTATTTGTGAGACACAGATGTAAAGTTATGTAGACTTTACTTGCGTAGATTGTATTAGTACTTTATTGGTGTGTTATTTGGGAGCCGACTAGTATGGTCGAGCTGTTGTATTTTTTGAAAGTTATTCCCGTTGTTATTTCGAGCAAAGTTTAGCTCGCTTATTCTAGTATTGTGTTATTGTTGTTTCTTTCTCCGACAACTTTAGTCGTGAGATCTTTGTTTAGTTTTTAGTATTTGAAATATTATTCTTATAGTCAAATTGTCCCTCCGGCATGTTATAGCCGTTGAGTGGTTGTTTATCAGGTTGGGATCTTGTTGGTTCGCCGACCTTTGGTTGCCGATGGTTTGTTGCCCGTGCGCAATGTTGCGTCACGCGCGTCGTAGATTTGTCGAGAGATAGTTGTCTCTCAACCTTGCATTCCTAGGTTTAGGATTAAAGGCTTGGGTTTCACCTATGATTTGCTTCCGCAAGTTTTAGTTTTTGTTGTTTCGTTTTGCCGTTATGGCTTTACCTTCCTGTTTCAAGCATGTTGGCTCATCTTTTGACTCGCACCATTATGCTTAGCAGGTGCTTGTCCGTCTCTTAGATTGTCTTGACGGAACGACCTTGGGATTTCGTATAGAATTCCGGGTCGAGTCATCACTGATTTAAAGTGCTAAATTATATTTCCAAGAGTGTAGTTTATGAATATATAAAATTCCTGAAATTTGGAGTTGTGTGAAATTAATGATCGAATTTATAAGTGACTTTGCAAAATAATCATAACAAAAAAACAGATTATTAGCTTGATCTTGATATGATCATAGATTGATGAATACAAGTCCGAATGAAGTTATTTAAAAGGCTAAGTTATAGTTTAAAGAGTGTACTTTCTGAATAATTAGATTCAGTACATTTGGAGTTGAGATGAACTTTTAATGCAATTAGCAAGATTACTGCGCAGAGTGGTTCAAAATAATTGAACTTGTTAAGGTTGCTGTTTGTTTAATTCATGGACTACTATGGATTTTGGAAGTTAGGATGAATTATCATTCTAGGAAGAGTTTATTCTTTATAACCTAAATGGTTTAATGATCCTAGACTAACAAGGTAGCCTTGGACAATATGTGATGGGTTGATTGTTAAATTGATAACTTACAATGGTTTCATGCTAGAATGTGAATTTCGATGCTTATTTGAGATTATGACTTAAATCATAATTATGATATTGGTTAAATATTGAATCCTCTATGTTTATTTGATAATATGACTTGATAAAGCCTATTTGTATTGAACTTAAATTTCACTAATAGGTGGACTTATGAACTCATTGAACTAGGGTTCCTGAATGGAACAAGAACCTATCTATCCCTGAACGAGAATATAGAAATGGGTAAGAAGTGCATATAGCATTAATACCCTATTTGGATGAAACTGTAGTAAGGACTCAACGGAGTCGAGTTAAGGAACAATTGAACCTTACAAGGATCGGGGTGAGATCCTATGATAATTATATTCCATTTGACTAGATTGCTAGCTTTTGGGACTTGAATCGAATATAGTGAACAACTTGACACTTATGATTTAAAGACTCAAATGAGCTCCTATTGTGGTTTTGTGATTATTGTAACAATGTGCATAATCGTATGAATTTAGTAGATTATTATGTCTACTTGAGAATTTGCAAGTAAACATCTACTTGTGCATTGCATATAAGTCCAGCTGGCATTTGTTGAGTTTTACGTTGAAGGTGGGACGGTGAATCGTCTTCACGAATTATGGGATTCATGATTGCTATGTATCGCCGTACTAGATTCGGTTCACACACCCCTCCACTGCTAGTTATAGTGGGAAAGTAGCCCCCTTTTTCGTAACCAAAAAAGCGCATTGGCTAGTGCTATTTTCCCGAGTATAGAGCTCAGACCCAAGAAGAGATATCGATACTTTGATACCCAATCACGGGTATCACTAGCACGATATGATTAACTTTTGTGATTGCAAGAGCAATACGACGACATTGATTCGGTATCTTCTCTATCCCTTATGTGGCTTACTATGGTCACTTATGTGATAACAAAGTGTTAGTTGAATATGAGATCTAATTGACCGTGTTTATCTTTATTGTGTATTATTGAAATACTTGAGGTGTATATCTGTAAGTATACATACTTGTACATTATGATTCTATGAACGATTTGATATGTATATTATTAGACATACATACTTCTACTAGATTATTCTATGAAAGGCTTGATGTGTATATATATATAAATATGCACACTTAAACTTAATGATTCTATGAACAGTTTGATTAGTATATATATATATATATATATATATATATATATATATATATATATATATATATTTATTTATTTATTTATTTATATATATATATATATATATATATATATATATATATATATATATAATTGTATATACTTGCATATGATGTTTTCATGGAAACTACGTTCTAATTCATTTGATTTGTGTTTGAATATGGAATTACACCCTGGTTCATTTGGACGGTTTAGTAGGTAAGAAGAAATGACTATCTTGTGGAGTATCTAAACAATACGACACCTCTTCACGGGTTTTTCCGTCATTTGTCAAATGACACCATGATTATTTTTATGGTACATAATTATATGTTACATATCTCTTGTAGTAGCGTACTGGGTCATTATGATTCATTCCGTACTTTGTTTTCTAGCTGCAGTAAACTGGTAGCTGCGTTGAGGTCGAGTAGATCATGACTGTAGCAGAGCGCAACTTATCACTAGATCGAGATTAGATCGTGTGGTTCGTGCTAGTTGCAGTAGACTTCCCTGAGTAGTAGCTTGTGGAGTCCTATATCTTTTTAGCATCGTCACATATATTATGCACTTTTGCTCCTCTTGTGAGATCAGTTTTATAAAGTTATCTACACTTTACGGTCGGGTAGCTACTTGGGTATTTGTATTCGTTCTTTCTTGGGCCGACGTGTTGTGTCGTGCCTTGTTCGTGGTTTTAGTATTTATTTCAGTTGTCTCCCGGGCACGCAGTAGCTTTGGGACTTTTCTTTATTCTAAATTGTTATAGTTGTTGGTTAACCCCGGTATGCTTTAGCCGTGGGTAATTTTTATATCAGGTTGGTTCTTTGTTGAAACGCATGCTTGGAGTGCCGATGGTTTGTTCAGCGTCTGCAATGTTTGGCACACGATTTTTGTTTTTCCTCCTTTGAGAGATAATGTCTCTCTTGGTTTCATTGTCATTGGTTTCGAGCTTCATAGCTCGGGACTTCATTTCCTTATTACTGCCGCTAATTCGATTTTTTAAATCCCGTATTTTAGTACGACTTTATTTTTATGTTTAGAGCTTTTTAGCTCGATTGTACGACTCACACTACTATTTAACAAGTACTTGTCCTCTTCTTATTTTACTTTCAGCAGCAGACCTTGCGATTTCGTGTTGGAATTCGGCTCAGGTCGTGACAGTTGATATCAGAGCTTATGTTAGCTATAAGCCAGGATAGGTTCCATGGCCTAGGTTGGATGTGGGTTATCGTCGAGTATTTATCGTCAAGTGTTTTGTATTATGCCTTGGTGGCATGTTCTTTTGTACAAGTGTAGGACTTGGAGTACTAATTTTAGTTGGTCTAGATTGCCGCGAGTGCAATTTTGTGTTTAGGAGTATTATATTCCTCCTTTGTCGCTTTTAAGTTGCAGTTATATCAAGAGCGTGTGTTGCGGTTCCGTAGAGCCATTGTTTCACTACAAAAAAAAGGTAGTTTTAGGGTCGCTACTTTTTAGGCCGCACGTATCTCCCGACCCAATTACATAGTTATTTAGGTCAGCTGAGTTTAGGGTAACAAATACCTTTCATTTGGTATGTTCATTTACCGTCCTAAGTAAATCAGTAGGTCAATTGGGAGGCTAAAATGAAAATAACCAAAAACTTTCCCTCTAATATTCCCAAAACTTTCACATGCCTCTTCTTTTCCCTCTCAATCTCTCTCTCCCACCTAATTTTCTAGGGCTTTCTAGGAGAAATATTCCAATCCTGTTTCAAATTTGTAATCCAATCCTGTTTAAAACTTCCTTTTCTTGATTCAATTACAAGTAGAGGTACTGATACAATCTAGTTAGGGCTTCAACGAGCAGTGACAAGTTAATTATATGATTAGGGCTTCAGGGAAAGGATTGCGAACATGTAAACAATTCTCTCTACTCATCGTTTAATGGTTAGTTCTTGTTTTTATTTTGTTTTTCAATTTTTTCTCCTTCTCGTCGTCCTCCCTCTATGTCTAGGTTTTTGTTTGATTTCAACTTTAGTGGTACAGAGAATAACATCGCATACACTCGAGTTAGGGCTGTAATTGAGCTCTGCACCCCCAACAACAGGTAATCCTCGGCGAGTTTATTATGAATAAGCATTTGTAAACCCTAATTATTTGTTTTCATTTGATATATATGTACATTTTATACCCTGCTTTCCTTCAGAGTTCCTTTATCCTTTTACAGTTTTACATTTTGTGAAGCTCACACCTTTGAAAGTTGTTCTAAATATAGCCCTTGATAATCATATAATATGTTAATATCTGAATTAGCTGCCTTGAAATTATAGTACATGCATTCCCCACAAAGTGTTACTATAAAATTGTCTTTTCTTAGTATTAATATTACTTTTCCTAATACCAAGGATGGTAGATGGATACTTAAACTGAGGCTTTTGGGAGGTGGCAATTGCCTCATTATGAGAAGTGTAGCTATACCGATGTACCTTTTGTTTCTATTAGTAATACTTGCTCATATCTGTGATATTTTTAGATTGTCAATTATCAAATAAATGGAAAAGATACTAGGGGAATTTTTACGATTTTTACCCAGCGAAAATTAAAATTTCCTTATTGAGTGTAATATGCAATTTGTTCTTTAGGGTGCAATACTTCTATTAGTAGTACTTCTTGTAGCTATGGATCACTTGGTCAATTGTCCAAATTAGATTTAAAAGAAAGATATTGACACCATTTTAGAACTTTGTACGCAGTCGATTTTCACTTGTGGAGTACAACATGCAATGCGTTCTCTAGGTGCACTACATTTATAAGTGCATCATGTCAACCAGAAAATTGTTTAATGATTTTGCATCTGTCAACAGATGGGGGTTTTCATTTAGTTATTAATACAATTGTGCCTTTGATGAGTATGTATTACTGTGTTTTGGTTCATGGTGCATTTATATCTAATTAGACATGTGTTCCTAATAGCTCATTGTTAACTTCTAGAAGATGTGATTGGTCTTATTGCTTTGTTAAATAATAACTGACTAGTGGATGATGAGGGTGTCTGTGCCCTGAGTTAGGTGCAAGGACATTACCAAACTTGATCAAACTTGAATTCTATGTTGTCTTTGTTGAAGCAGTTTCTGGTGGGAAACTAGAGAATGACCTTGGTCATCTTTAGATTGTAAATATTTTTTTTAGCTCTGGTCTCTATGGTATTGTTAGATTCCCTGATTGTTGATTCTGTGCTACTTACTTACGTGTCTGAACGACTCTTTTGTTTGTATATATTTTTTTTTGGAGGAAGCAGATCGGCACCTGCGTATTTATTAAACAAAAAGCAGCAAAAACAAGGAGGGGGACAACCAACTGAACCCAAAACAAGGGGCGACAAAGGAGCCTTACCTCTAAAACAAACACAAAAAAAAGGACTATCTACGAAAATTGTACAAACCCAAAGAGTCCTGTCTAACTACCACCTGAACCGATCTCGGAAGCTCACTGGGCCTAGTAAAGGATTTTTTCTCTCTAGGATTTTTTCTCTCTAAGTTTGGTCGCCCTAATTAGGGTTCTGCGGCTATGCCGCCGGATCACGTACCTGATGTTAACCCTCCACCACCTGACCCTAACCCTCCGCCGTCTGGTCCTACACCGGGCATGCATCCACAATCTGCTCCCTCTTCAACGCCTAGGTCCTATGCTAACCTAACTGGGCAGCCTAAACCGTTTGTGGGATCTTATGGCCCCGTGTTACAGGCGGTTCCTCTTGCCCCTCGCCAGACGTCTTCTATTGACGGAGAACCAGGCTGCTTGTTCTCTCCTATGGAATTGGATGCTTCTGTTAAGCAATTTGCGAATACTATTGTTCTCAAATTTTTGGCCGGTCGTCCCTCAGTTTTTGCCATACAAGAAGACATAGCTCGCTCTTGGAAACTTCATGGCCCCTTCGTAGTTGGTCTCCTTGACCCGCGACATGTAATGGTTCGTCTTGCCTCGGCAGAAGACCTAGTTTTGGCCCTGTCCAAGGAATCACACATGATTCAATCATGCATGTTTCGTTCCTTTCGATGGTCCCCGGACTTTGCTTTTCGAAAGGATAGCACAAGGGTTGCGGTTTGGGTTCGTTTGCATCAACTTCCCTTAACCTTTTTCAACCCGTCTTTTCTTCAATGTCTTGGCAATTCTCTTGGTAATTTTCTTCGGGCAGATGAGAAAACTCTCGCTCTTTCTCGACCAATGTTTGCTAGAATTTGTGTGGAGGTTGATGTCTCTAAACCGCTCCCCACAAGAATGTGGATTGGCACGAGTAAAGAGTCAGGCTTTTGGCAGCCTTTAGAGTTCGAGGGCAATATAAATTTTTGTGTTGGTTGTGGTCTTTTGGGACATACAAAGGAGTTTTGCCGAAAGGGGCTTCGTGGGGTCTCACGGGTGACACCCAAATTTACTGAGCCACCGCAGACTGGGCATACAGGAGCTGCAAAACATGACTATGAGCATGTTCAACAGACTGATCCCATGGGAGATTTTAATGGGAAAGCTTCTATTGGCCGAGGCAAGGCGGCTGTTGCCACCAATAACAATAATCCTAAGCAGTCTGAATCCCAACCTAAACGGTCAATTCCAGTGCAAGGTCCGACAATTATTGATGTCCCTTCAATGTCAATGGCCAAGGATGCTCATGGTTGCCCTAGGGAGGTGGAACATATTGACTTGGTAGGTTCTTAAAATTCCAATCGGGTGCAAAAAGAAAAGGATTGTAGGCCTTCTTCACCTCATGTTATGGCGGACTTACACATGCATAATCCTTTTAATGCCTTGGCAGATCTTTCTGGTGATGGGGATGATTTGATCAACTTGGAAGAGGCTCACATTGGCTCAGATCTGAATGAAAAAACAATTACCAGGAAGGCATATGGTGGTCCTGCGTTTGGGTCCTTTTTGGAATGAGATTTTGCATAAACATCCTAGGCCTTATGGGAAGGCTCATTCAACAGGAGGTGATTATGAAGATACAATTTTTGAGCCGGATATTCCTTTTACTGACAATAATATTGGGCAGGTGTCTATTAGAACATCTTTCTCGAAGTACTGCCGGGATCTTCATAAAAAGGTCAAAAAGGATAAGTTTCTTAAGGAGAATTTCCGTACCACTAGGGCTGCTTCTAAATCCCAACAAACTCCCTCTATCTAGTTGATTTATGTCGATTGTCATTTGGAATGCTCGAGGAGTTTGCAATAAAACAACTCAGAATTATCTTAAATTACTTGTTAGACAACATAAGCCCTTTTATGTGCTGTTTTGGAGCCTAAATCTAATGGGGACAGATTAACTAAATTTTGTCGGCGTATTGGTTTTGCCAAAAGTTTGCACGTGAATCCAATTAATACTCATAGATGGTTGCTATGGAATAATGGTGTGGATGTGGATTTACTTGCTCATTCTAATCAGTTCATTACTGTTTCTCTCAAGATGGGTAACGATTTTAAGGCCATTTCTACCTTTGTTTATGCTAAGTGCAATCATTTGGAACGCAAGGAATTGTGGGAGGATATTATTTCCTTTTCAAATAGTTGTGCTGTGCCTTGGATGGTTGGGGGGGATTTTAATGTGATAACTCAATCATTGGAAAAAAATGGTGGAACGCCTTGTGAGTTTGGCGAGATGGATGATTTTAATAACTCTTTACTTCAGGCGGGACTTGAAGATGGTGGGTATGAAGGAAGTCGTTTCACTTGGTGTAACAATCAGGAGGGTACTCACAGGATTTGGAAGAGATTAGATCGGGTTCTTATAAATGGGGCTTTCAAACTTTCTTTTCCAGCAATCAAAATTCAACATCTAGCAACGGTTACTTCTGATCACGCCCCTTTATTGGTGTCCATGTTCAGCGATGTTAAAACAAAAGGGACTTTCTGTTTTCAAATAATGTGGTTAGATCATGCAGATTTCCTTCCATTTGTTGAGTCTCAATGGAACATCCTTCTGTTTGATTCGGCCATAGATAATCTTTTCAGGAAATTGCAAAGCCTTCGGGTAGCCTTGAAGGGCTAGAATTGGAGTGTCTTTGGGAATGTCCAACGGAATATTAATGCAACTCAGGATGAAATTTTTCGGTTGGAGGTCGAGTCCCAGCAACAAGGTAACTCGATGATTGAGCAGCAGCTTATTAATGCTAAGGCGTACTTAGTGCAACTTTTGAATTGGAATGAGGAGATGGCTGCCGTGAAATCTAGACGGCATTGGCTTCGAGATAGGGAAAGGAACACTGCTTATTTCCAAGCCAGTATTAAGGATAGGGCTCATCGTAATCGGGTTCGTTTTCATATGGCAGATGGCTCGACTAGTGATGATCCGGCTCAGGTTGGTTTGCATGCAGTGGATTATTTTTCCAAGCTTTTTTACTTCTGATAATAATATTATGGATGAGGATTTACTTGTGGGCTTTCCTAGTATGGTTAAGGATACAGACAATGTTTTCCTTCTCTCCCACCCTTCGGAAATAGAAGTGTGGAATGCGGTTAAGGCTTTGAACCCGAACAGTGCTCCCGGGTCTGATGGCTTTACGAGTTGGTTTTATCAAGGATGTTGGGACATTATTAAAGTTGTTGTGATAGCGGCGGTTCGGGATTTTTTCATTGGAAGGTCGTTGCATCGAGGGATGACTGCTACCACCTTGATTCTTATTCCGTAGGTAGATAATCCTCGGGGTTTTGAAGATTTACGTCCCATCAGTTTATGCGATTTTGTTTGCAAAATCATGTCCCGAATTTTGGCTACCTGGCTCTCGTCCTTACTTCCCTCTTTAATTTCTCAAGAACAATCGGGTTTCATTCAAGGCTGTAACATTCAGGAAAGTATTTTGTTGGCCCATGAACTAGTTCAAAGGATTGATAAAAAGGTGCGTGGGGGGAATATGGTTGTTAAGATAGACATGTCCAAAGCATACGATCGTTTGGAGTGGAATTTCCTTCAACGTGCTCTGGCTGCTCATGGGTTTAATGAATCAGTTCGGCACCTGGTCACTCTTCTAGTTGGTAACATTTGGTACTCTTTACGTGTTAATGGAGACTCATTTGGCTTCTTTAAATCTTCTCGGGGAGTTCGACAGGGAGACCCCTTATCACTGTTGCTTTTCATCTTAGCTCAGGAAGTGCTTTCTTTTAATATCAACAAGGCAATCGGGAATGGTTCTATTCTGAACTATGATCATGGCAGTTTCAGATTGCAAGTTTCTCATCTATTGTATGCAGATGATATGCTCATCTTTTGTAATGCTAGAAAGAGGTCAATTAAGGGGTTGCGACACGTTCTTAACTTATATGAAAAAAGCTCGGGGCAGTTGATTAATATTCCTAAAAGAGGCTTTTATATTTCTCATAAATGTTCTCCTAGGAAAGCAAGTTTAATTTCTCAGTGGCTGGGATTTTCGCAACGATTTTGGCCTATGAAATACTTGGGGCTTCTGCTTTTCAAAGGAAGGGTGAAGCGTTTATATTTTGAGGATCTTGAATCTCGGATTTATCGTCGTATCAATGGATGGAGGGCTCGTTTGTTGTCTTTTGGCGCCAAACTCACTCTGATCAAGTCTGTTCTCTGTAGTATCCAGTCTTTGCGATGGCAGCGCTTCCAATTCCTAAGTCTGTCTTACTTCGCATTGAAAGTATGATGGCTGCTTTCTTATGGAGTGCTAATGGGGAGTCTAGAACTTAATGGGTTGCCTGGAGTAAAGTTTGTCGCCCCTTGTCGGAAGGCGGCTTGGGTATTCGGCCTCTCAATCAGTCTCTCGAAGCCTCACATGCAAAACTTGTTTGGAGCGCAATCAATGGCAAAAGCCTCTGGGCTAAATTCTGTTTGGGTAGATATGGCGGTGTGCATGGTTCCAACCGAAGTGTTTCTGCTCCTTGGGCGTCCATTTTGAATCAAGTATGGTGTGTTCAACAGTGTAGCCGATGGGTCGTTGCTAAAGGTGACATATCCTTTTGGGATGATAATTGGTGTGGTCATCGTCTTGAGGGGCCTTCTCCCGTGGATCGTAACCTCTAAGTTCGTCAAGTTCTTGCTCAGTTGGAGGAGTTTCAGGACCTGATCGAGCCTACTACTATGGATTGTATTAAACGTGTGTCATGTGATACTAATATCCCGGATCGTCTTATCTGTACTCTTACAACTTCGGGGGACTTTCAATCCACGGCTTTTTGGGAGAAATTTAGGCTGCGTCATCCAGTTATTGAATGGGCTTCGAAGGTGTGGCAACCTTGGATTCCTTTAAAGGTTAGTTGTTTTATTTGGAAATTATTCCATAATGGCTTGCCAGTTGATGTAAACTTGCAATCTCGACATGTCCTCTTAGCTTCCAAATGCACCTGCTGTCTAGATAACCATGCTTTGGAATCTGTCCCACATTTGTTCATTTTTTCTGAGACTGCCAGGGCTATTTGGGCTCACTTCAGTTGTCTTATTGGTTTGAATGTTAATGCTCTTTCTATACATCAGCTTTTTAAATGTTGGGTGCGGGGTTCTCTTCACCGGCAGTTGGGAGCGTGTCGTTTGGGTATTTTTGTTTTCTCTTGTTGGGAAATATGGAAAGCTAGGTGTGCAGCTCTTTTTGATAACATTCGCATACATGTTGATAAAATCCGCTTGGCAATTTTGAGGGATATTGATGGTATGTTATCCATATATAACCCGAAATCAGGCAGTGGTTCTTTTGGGGATTTGCTTATGCAGCGGCTGCGTCTCCCTATCAAGAAGGTGGTGGTTTCTAGAGGTCTTTGGCTTAGATGGCATCCTCTGGATCCGGGAATTTTTAAATTAAACACGGATGGATCATCCAAGAATGATATTTTCACTGGTGGAAGGGTCATTAGAGATTTCAATGGCGATTTTGTTGGCACTTTCTCTAATTATTATAATCATGGCACGGATACTAAAGCTGAAATCCGGGCTTTGTTGGATGGTCTGAATCTTTGCCATTTTTTGGGTCTATCTTGGGTGGTTGTGGAGTCAGATTCTTTAGTAGCAGTTGGATTTTTATCTCACACTCTTTGCGTTCCTTGGCAGCATACTTATGATCTTCGGGCTTGCAAGAGACTGATTGCGGATTTTAATTTGTCCCATGTTTACAGGGAACAGAATAGGGTTGCCGATCAGCTTGCAGATGAGGTGCATCATTTTCAAGGCGATAGGATTTTTGTCTCCTTCTCTTCCTTATCAAAAGAGGCTAAGCATCTTATGCATTTGGACATGTATGGTTATTATAGTTTTCGTAGTCGGGCTAGATAGTTGTTTTGTCATGTCTTATTTCTTCTTTGATATATCTCCTTGTCTTTCCCTTTCGAGGTCAGGCTCCTTTGTCCTCCCTATATCGGGTAAGGCTGGTTGTCCCCCTCAAGTTTGTACTCTCTTTTTATTTTAATAAATCTCCCGCAGGTGCCGCCCTGCTTTCCTAAAAAAAAAAAGTTCACTGGGCCTATGAAACACCCGGAATTCCTTATGGATTTGACCAAAGGATGCCAATCTATCTGCCACAAAGTTCTTCTCCTGAAAAACATGCACCAACGAATAATCTTTTGATAATTGCTAACAAGTTCGCAACAGATAAATATAATGCCAAGGAAGTTTGTTAACCCCATTTATACCCAAAACAACAACCTTTGAATCTGTCTCCACCACTACTTGAGTCAAATGTAACCTCCTGCAAAGTTGCAAACCATCCTGCAGAGCTAAAATTTATGCCATCATGTTAGACCCATTCCCATAAAAATGAGAAAAAGCACAAATCACATTCCCAGAACAGTCATGAATCACTCCCCCACCAGCACATCTGCTCTCTATAGCAGAACCATCAGTATTTAATTTGTAACTACCTGGTAACAGACGCTCCCAGCGAAGCCAAGTTCCGGAACGAATATCCACACGAACTATAAGCACATTAAAATGCTCCATGAAGCGAATCCCTCTAGAATTAATAGAACCTTTAGGCTGAAAATTGATCATCAGATCATGAATCCCACTTAGAACCTTTAAGAGAACCCTATGATGAGGACCAACATTAGCTTCAAAAATAGCCTTGCAGCAGAACTTCCAAATCTCCCAACAAACCAAACTGAAAATCATCAACTAAAGAGCTCCAAGCTGAGAGGTAGCAGTTGCGCCACCCTTCCAAATCTCGAACAGATGCTGAAATGAAACATATTGACACACTTTGTTAAAAGGGGCCGCCACCTTAGCCCAAAGAAAAGTCACCAATTCAGAGTGAAGGAAAAGATGATTCAAACTTTCCACATCATGAAGAAAGTTACAACAAACACACTTGGAAGCTAAACTAATATGCTTCGAATGCAGCAACGAATCCATAGGGAGGGCACTGTGTAAAGGCTTTCAAAAAAAACCACTAACCCTTTGCGGAATCCATGGTTTCCAAATCCTTTTGTTCCACGAGAGATGAGGATGCTTGGACCGAAAGTATTCCCAAAAATCTGTCGTAGTAAAGTTCCCAGATGTATTAAGCATACTCACCAGCCTATCTTTAACCGTGGGAATAAGGACTATGTTCTGAATGTCTTCCTGCCGTCAACCTTGAATCAAAGGAAGAAACTCATCTAGATTGTGAAAAGCATCTGCCACCCTTAAATTAGCATCCACTAGGAAAGGACCATGCAAAACCTCACCACACCAGTTCGAAGACCAGAAACTCACCTCGCCAGCCCTAAGAATCCAACGAGAGCTATCAATAACTCTTGGCATTTGAGCAAGGATAGCCCTCCAAACATGAGAAGATGAACTCGAACGGAAACCACCTTCCACCGTACCATATTTATTCATAAAATGACGGGCCATAAGAATGTCACCTTGGCAGATAGACCTTGCCAACTTAGCATGAAGAGATTCCATAACATGTTCCAAAGAACGAAATCCTAAACCTCCTTCTTCAATAGTGCGGCAAACCACGTCCCATGATACCCAATGCGCCCTACGCTCCCCTGCCGAGTCCCATAAGAAATTACTCATGACACATTGTATTCTCTGGCAAACCACTTTCGGAATTTTAATCACAGCAAGACAATAAACCGGCATACTACTAAGAACTGACTTAAGAAGAGCCAATTTTGCACCAAAAGAAAGTAGATTAGCCTTCCGGCCGTTTATCTTACACATGATTCTGTTTTCAATTTCTTCAAAATAAATCTGACGAAGACGACCTTTGAAAAGAGGAATACCAAGGTATTTAATAGGAAGTAAACGTTGAGTACAACCAGATCATTGAAAGATTTGGTGAGCTTTGCTACGGGAAAATTTTGAGGAAACATGGAAATCAGTTTTTTGCAGATTTATAAGCTGACCCGAAGCAGCTTCATATTTGGTTAAAACCTTCCACAAGGCCATAGTAGAATTTTTTCCAGCGTTACAAAAAACCAACATATCGTCCGTGTAAAGTAAATGAGTCACAAGAATGCCTCCCCGACCATGAGCATAAGGTAAAATGTTCCCATCCCCAAAAGCCTGATTTATATTAATAGACATTACCTCCTGAGCCAACACAAATAATAACGGAGATAGAGGGTCACCTTGACGAACACCCCTGGAAGAATTAAAATAACCATAACATTTTCCACTGACCTTGAATGAATACCAAATATTACTTATCAGACGATAAACTAGGTCACAACTTTTCTCGTCAAAACCAAAAGCTTTCAGAGCCCAGAGGAGGAAAGGCCACTCCAGTCTATCATAAGCCTTAGACATGTCTAACTTGAACACTACGTTACCCCCTCGAATTTTATGATCCAGCTTATTAATTAACTCATGAGCTATCACAATATTATCTTGAATAGAACGGCCTTTAACAAAACCTGACTGCTCAGGAGAAATTAGGTTGGGAAGGAACTCAACAACCTTGAAGCCATATCCCGAGATATAATTTTGCTGGAAAAGTTGCACAAGCTAATAGGCCGGAGGTCATTCAGCCCCATAGGTCTAGCTATTTTAGGAATCAAAACCATTGTAGTAGAAGACATGCCCCGATGAATTTGCCCATCCTAATAAAAATCATGTACAGCCGCAATAACATCCTCCTTAATAATGTCCCAACAACCTTGGAAAAACAAGCCCGTAAACCCATCTGGCCCCGGCGCACTATCCGAATTTAGAAGCTTAACTGCTTTCCATATCTCATCTCCATCCGGGACTTGTTGAATAAATTTGTTATCCACTGCAGTGGTTTGAAAAGGGAAATCATAAAACAGCTCCTCATTAATCGAAGGACGAATGGAGGAAAACAGTTGTTCAAAGTGTCGTGCTGCCATGTCCCCAAAACCTAATCGTCAGTAACCCAACTACCATCCGACCGTTGAAGACACATTTTATTATGATTAACCTGTTGTTTAATACTAGCATGGAAAAAAGAGGTATTTATCTCCCCAACACGAAGCCATTGATGTCTAGCCTTTTACTGTATTAATTCCCCATCCCATTTAATAAGCTGACATAATTCTTTTTTAGCTAAACAATAATCCTTGAAAGTATCTTCCGTTTATCTGCTCTGTAAATCAAACTCAAGACGGAGAATGTCATCTTGCTTCCTTTCCATCCTTCATTGAACATTACCAAAAACCTCCTAGTTCCATTTTCGGAGCCCAACACGCATAGCACACAGTTTCCTATGAAGAATCGCCATTGCCGAGTCTGTAGGTTTCCCGGGATGCGCCCGTGCCCCGCGCGCCGTAGAATAGGGGTGCGTGTACGTGCGGAAGCGGGACACCACGCTTTCCATTCCACCCTCCCTTGTCTAGGGGAAGACGAAATTAAAAATGCGGAAAGGGTGTTGTCTAAATAGAGCGTTGAATACGCCTCGGTCACTTCAATGATTTTTTTTTGGTCTGTTATGGGAGCTTTGGATTTTTTGTATCAAGTTATCCCTTTTTTAGGGGATACTAGGATGCAGGAAAACATCACCTTTTCATTCCCATTCTCCCTTGTGTAGGGGAAAACAGAAAAGTGCAAGAAAGGATGTTGCTGGCCCCATTATACACTTTATGAAAATTGCCTTAAGGCCTATATCTGATTACTATGAGTGCTTTGGGTTTTCTATATCAAGTTATCCCTTTTTTAGGGTATACCAGGATATAGGAATACATCACCCTTTCATTCCCACTTTCCCTTTTTTAGGGAAAAACAGAAAGTGCAAGAAAGGATGTTGCAATTCCCCACTGCGGTCCAAAATGTTATAATAGAGTCACCATCTTTATTTTGAGGAAGAAATAAAGCAAAACCAAAAATAAAACCAGAGATAGCAAAAACGTGTTCGGAGGCTAAGTTACGAGTTGGGAAGGTGCTAGTCACACAACTCGCCCTTTCGGTCTCAAAAGCGGTTTTTGGCTAAAGTATGCTTTTTGTTATATTTTTCGAGCAAATAAATAAAGCATTAAAAGACAGAAAAGAAATTCAAATACATCCAGTGTCTACATTATTTATGGAGTTGCAGCCGCCTCCTTTCAATAATTACAAATATACTTAAAAATATTTGGCCATAATAATGGCTCTTTTAATCTTATTTTCTAAATAAATCCGGGCAGCACAACAGCTTATATTTTTACATTGGGCCGGATGGAAAATAGCTTTTTTAATAATTTAACGCTCTTAAAGGCTCACCTTTTAGAGCGTGGTGTGCTCGCTCTGTCCTTCTCGAGAAAGGGAGTCTTTTTTTTTTTGCTTTGCTGCTGCTGCTGCGGTTCGGGCAGAGTGACTGCTTCCGAAAGTTGCTTCTGGGCACCGTGAAACGGGCATAGCAACTGCTTGCTTTTTTTGCTGTTGTGTGCTTGCTGTTGGCGGAAATCGGGCAGAACAAGGGCTTGTTTCTGGCAGATTTGGCCTTTTTACTCAGGCAGAGAAACTGTTCTTTTCGAGGTTTTTGGACCGGAGAAATAGGGTGGATACCAAGCTGGGGGGCTAAGGATCACTTTAACCGGTTGGATTTGTTTTTGGAGGAGTTTTGGCAGGGCTTCGAGGTTTTATAGGAGGGGGCGATCACTATCTCTCGATCGCTCACTAATCTCGCAGCGTAACAACAACGCTGAAAGCTTGGGAGTATTTTTGGTGTGTTGAAAGTGAACCATGGGGCCATTATTTATAGGTTGGGAGAGGGAAATCGAGGGAATTACAATTCCTCTCTTCAAGCTTCATTTCCTTGTACAGTGTACCGGAATAATTGTACATTGCGCGAACTGTAGCACTTCTGTAGCAATTTGGGTTGCACTGTAGCAAAGTTGGGCGCTACCATAAGACCTTTTGGGCGCCGTACCAGGCTCCCATTTAGGTGGCATCAACTGTTCAAACTTCAGTCCATTTTTGACGCTTTAGCCCCTGCATTTTACTGTTTTGTGCATCCTGCTTTGTCTTTTGCATTTTTACTCCATGTAACTTGACATTTGTTAAGTTTTAACAGGTCTTGATATCGCATGCCAGAGTTACATACCAGGGGTACGAAATTGGGGTGTCTACAGAGCCCCTCAACGATGGAGTCTACGGGTAACCCAAATCTTACTGAGTAGACGAACATCGTTGATAAGAAATAGACTCTCCAATTTCGTGCAATTATAACGGGGGAGAGATGCAATAGGTAGCAGTTATAATGCAACAGTTTATAATGCTAACTAAACCTCCATATCCTAGACATATCTAGTCGGTTATAGCAGGTTATCGCAGTTTTTAAGTAGATATACAAATTAAATGCTCTAATGGTCGGACCTACTAAAGTAGGCTGCCTACGTATCCCTTAATAAAAGAAATCAGACCAAACGTAGTTCAGGCCTAGCCGAAACAAGCATGCTGCGATGGTCGTGCCTACCGAAATAGGCTGCCTAAGTATCCTTATTCAAGGAATCAGACCAAACATAGTTCGAACTAAAATGCCGACAAACAAGCGCTACGATGGTCGTGCCTACCGAAATAGGCTTCCTACGTATCCTTAGCCAAGGAATCATACCAACCGTAGTTCACCCTAATGCAAAGAAACAGCTTTGGGTGGGATGCCTAGGTTCAACATCGTGTCCTCAGGACAAGATCCTTCGTCGAAACACGACAGCCTTTCTATCTGGCCCGGGGTTGCCGCTCCTTCATGAGAAGGCAAAATAAAACTCACATCAACTGCATGTCGTATTCTCAAAGGGTTACGGTCCTTTGCCGAACACGACGGCGAAATCCATCGTCTCCTTAGGAACTTGCCTTCGTCAGAGAACGATAGCCTTTCCCTTTGATCCGGGGTTACAGCCCCATCAGGGAAAGTTTCCTAAACCAGGTGGAACACATAATGGGCTGATCACTCTTCTTGAGGTTACGCCTCACAAAGAGATGATCCTATGCTACTCCTATTAAAGTAGGGAAATGCTGTATCCTCAGGACCTTAGTCCTTCGTCAAATGCAATGGCGGAATGCATCGTCTCCTCAGGAACTTGCCTTCGTCAAAGAACGATAGCCTTTCCCTCTGATCCGGGGTTGCAGCCCCTTCAGGGAAAGTTTCCAAAACCAGGAATCACATGATGGGGTGATCATTCCTCTTGGGGTTATGCCCCGCGAAGAGATGACCCTAGGCTACTCCTATTAAAGCAGGAAAAAGAACGCAGGTAAAAGGTAAAATACTTTACCTTTTCTTACCTTAGCTGCAACTTCATTCGCATTTGCTGCTTTTGCTGCGAATTCTGCCGCTTTTGCTGCTTTTGCCGCTCTTGCTGCTCTTGCTGCTTTTGCGACTTCCGCCGCTCTTGTTGCATTTGCGACTTCTACCGCTCTTCTTCGCATTTGCCGCTTTGCGGGCTCATGTGGATTTTTCTTTCTTTCGCATTTCGACTTTAGTCGAAAATTTCCCTTTTGCTCTTGCATTTCTGGAAATTTTCCTCTCTTTTTTGCTGCAACTTCCAACTCTAGTTGGAAATTCTTCTTTGCTGCAATTTTCGGCTTTAGCTGGAAATTTCTTCTTTTTGCTGCTATTTCTGGCTTTAGCTGGAAATTTCTTCTTTTTGCTGCATGCACATACATATATTTTTCTTGCACTTCTTTTCCTTTTATGCTTGCATTTTTTATAGCATGCTTTGCATTTTTTTTCCTTTTTGCATTTTATTCCTTTTTCTTTCTTTTCTTTTTTTACTTTTTTTTTTCGCACTTTGCTCCTTTTTTATGCATGCTTTATATATATTTTTTTCTTTTGCTCTCTTTTCTTTTTTGTCTTTCTAAAATCTTACCTTTGCCGTGGATTTTCATGGCTTTTCTACTCATTCTGCGGCTGATCTGCTGGGGATATGGGTTTTACTTTACCTTTGGATGGATGACCACTAAATTTGGTTAACAAAGTTAACTTTGTTAACTTTTCGTTAAGCTTCAGAAGTCATTTTGCAGCTTTGGAAATTGGAGGACTTAAGTGCAGAACCTTTAAACTTTTGGAGGGGGGAAAAAGGAAAAATTCCCTTTTTCCACCTATAATTGGTGAGGTTTGGGGGAAGCAGAAGCATTGCTTCTCTTCTTCATCTTCTTTCTTCTTCTGCTTTCTGCGACCTTTGCTCCTCTGTTTCTTTCATTTCTTTGCCATTTTATTTCCTTTTTTTTCTTCCGCCAATTTGCATGCTTCTTCTAGCAGATGGCTTCTTCATCGCATTCTAGGAAGGGGAAGGCTCCGATGCATCCGGAATCAGGCGGGAGGAAGAAGGAACTCCCTCCTTTGGTCTGGAATTATGTCAAACATCGCTATTCCAAAGATGATTGGGGTAACCTTCACCGCGGTTGGAACACCCACGTATCCAATCTTCCACATTTGGCTGTAAGTTTTTTTTTTTCTAAACTCATTTGGATGATTTTTCAGATCTACTAGATTTTTTCACTGCTTTGGCTTGTTGGAGCATTCCTGACTCTGCTTATAATGCTTATGCATGCAATATATATGCTAAAATGATGGAATTTGGTGATTATTCATGAAATTTATGCAATTTATTTTTGTGATGCATAATTTAACTAGTTGACACTATTTGACCCTGTAATGCATGATTTATATTGTTAATGCAATTTGGCTATATGATGCATGCTTTAGGCTGAAAAATATTTTAATATGATGCATGCCTATGAAATCAACTTTTTGGAATATGATCCATTTTTTTTCGTACATATTTTCAGATGGATGCAAAATATAATAGGAATATTTCATGCGGTAAAATTCATTTTTATGAAATACTTATGATGTGGAGACATAATAAAATGCCATGGAAATATATTTTTCTTTTCATGATTTGCAACATTTTTTTCTTCATTTTTTTATTGCTAAAATGCATATATCATTTTATTTGATGCAAATATAACATAGGCAATTTATGGGATGCTAAAGGATGCATGGCCTTTTTTTTTTTTCCAAAAATGCAAAAATGCGTTATATAATTAAATGCAAAACATACATTTCATTATATTTATTTTATTATTATTATTTTTATGCCGTAAATGCCAAAAAAAAATCGAATACAAAAGGATGCATTTTATTTTTTAGGATGCTAAAAGATGCAAATAAAAAAAATTAAATGCTAAAATGCGAGAAAAATTATTTCTTTTTTTTTATATGCCCAAAATGCATTTTGAGTGCAAAAAGATGCATAATAATCTCTATATTGCACTTTTGCATTCAAAAAAAAAGGAGAGATTTTATTGCATTCAAAATTATATATATATATATATATATATAGAATGCAATAAAATCTCTCCTTTTTTCTTGAATGCAAAAGTGCAATATAGAGATTATTATGCAAATATTTTATTTATCATGTGCAACATGCTTTTATTTAATAATGCGTGTAGGAAAAATAAAAGGATAATAAACTTACCTTTTCCCCCCTTTTTTTTTTGTTTCCAATATGTCATTCTTCTTTTTGCAGATGCAGACGTCTCTGAAGCGGACTCGGGCCACCTGTGCTAACGTATCTGATATTTATAGTTTGCTGCCTGAGGCGGCACAGGTTTTGGTAGAGGGTTCCGACATCGGCCCTTTTCTGCGGGCTTTCGGTCCCTTCCGCAGCTACCTTCCCATTTACGAGGTGCTGAGGGAATACTGGTGGGATACTACCCACACTTTTTATTTTAGCTGGGGGGAGACAACCATGACCCCTTGCGACTTTGCTGCTATTACTGGCCTCCCTACCAGCATTGGCAAGACTCTGGCACCCGAATATACTCTCCGTAAGCGCCATGACGAGGTGGAAGACCTCCTGGGCTTCGAGCCCGAGTATAAATCAACAGATGAGGTCCTTATTGGCAGTGTGCGGAAATGGCTTCTTGATAATGCAGGGCGGGTTCCAGAGAACGACAACAAGGCTGTAGCTCGTGTTGCTAGAGCATTTCTATTCTTTTTTTTGGCACTTCTCTTTTTGCCAATTCTTCCACCACTCTGAGGGTCTCTATTTTGTCATGCCTGGCGGACTTTGATCACATTGCTGCTACGATTGGAGGCAGGCAGGCCTGGCCAATCTGTATGCCTCAATGGATAGGGCCAGCCGAAACGACTCGCCGACCCTTAATGGATTAGCCCCGGCGTGGGAGGTATCTTTTCCCTGCTTTTGTTATTATTATTCTCCTTTGCATACATATTTTTTTGCAGCATATTATTTCTTTTTGCTGATGATTTTTTTTTTGCAGGTTTGCGCTTTTTCATTTTTCCATTTTACGTCAGGCCGGTTGGAGCATCGCTTTCACGAGCCACCATACTTGGCTGAGTTCGTGGATGACAACAGAATTCGGTCGGAACGGGATAGCGGCTGCTCGAACATCGATTGGGTGCGGGAACGTATTGCCAGTTCGAGCGCAGGTGTGACGACCCAACCCGGACCCCAATGCGAGATCCCGAATCGCGCCGTCCAAATAATCAAGTTAAACACATAAGCATGCACAAGTAGGTTTATAAAATTCATGTGGCGCAACATTGCATACGAATAACAACTCGGCTACACTTGGCCGGAAAAACAACCTAATTTAAACAAGTCATCGGCGACGTTACAGCCGGAACCCAACAACTACTCCTACAATTAACACATGCTTATAAAACCTCAACGGCCACAACATGCCGGAGACAACAACAATAATAATACTTTAAACAAGCTTTAGCGGAAGAAACGGTGATGAACCATACACATATGAACAAGCTCGACATATAAGTCGGCATACCAAAAGATTTACAAGTATCAAATATTTAAGTTACTACAACATACAAAACCCCAAGCCAAGTCTACATGACTTGCTTCCCAACGTCCTTTCCAAAATAAAAGATTAATCAGTTAATAGTCCAAAAGAGCAACCTCGCTCACAACGTCCAAGCGAATACGGGAATCTAGCGTGGGACGTCTCCTCGGCTTTGATCTAAGGAAAACAAAGCAAACAAATAGGGTAAGTCGAAAGACTTAGTAAGTTACCAAAACATGCATGTTCATGTTATAGCATGACATTTATCACAATTATGGCATGTTATCATCATTTAACACTTAGCACATTATCATCATATGGCACTTAGCATATTGTTCATGTAAGTGCGTAAAGTAAATCATACAAGTAGGATATGATAGTCACGGCCGCTTCGTAGTTCCTGCAAAACATTCTGTTACTGGTTCGTGCCATCGATGTTATGTGAATTCATCGACTATCGTCGAGTGCTACTCGATCTCAATAGCAAGCCAATGCGGCACTTAGCGTCGGACGACAAGGGGCTACTTCCCCCATGCGGCCACGGTGGAGGGTGTGTGGAGTCAGTGCGGCGATCCATAGCGAGCACGAATCCCATAATTCGTGAGGCGTGTATCGTCCACCACGACTTGATAAACAAACCATATAATGCCAGCTGGACTCAATGCAATGCACAAGTAGATATTTACTTGACTTAAACCAATTAAGGACCGAATTCGACAAGAGCGAATTCGACCAACCAAGTAGGGTATTAATCTCTACCATAAACATATCAAGGCAATTAAATTGCGCAAATACCAACCTTTCATAACAACTTGTTATAATCAATTAAACCAAACTCATACTTGAGTAAACCAAATCAAACGGCGTTCAAACTTCGTAGGGATTGAAATTAGAGTTCAACATGTTCAAATATTCCCTAGAGTCGACTCCGTTGAGTCTTTGCTCTAAATTCCCAAATTTGGGGAAATTGAAGCTATGTGCTTCATAACCCAACCTAGGTCAATTCTAGGTTCGACAAGGTATTAAATTCACCCAAAACAATTTAGCGTAATTCATGTTCTTCATGTAGTCCAATATTGAGGATACAACACATAACAAATTTCACACATACCACATAGGCATAATTTAGGGCATTTCCAAATAACATCACTTTCATCAACAAACATGCTACATATTTCTAACATGTTCAAGACCTCAATTAACATAATGAAAGAGTAATTTAAACTCCCAAAGGCAAGAAATTCACCTAGACATGCTCCTAGCAAAATCATACATTTAAATTTCAAATGGAAAGCATAGGAAGCAATTATGTGTCCTCATTGACCTCACACATCATAGACTTTGTTTCCTTAGGGTCAATGAGAGCTAAAATGAAGAAGAGTAACTTACCTGGCTTGAGTGAATCCAAATCTAAACGGTGAAGCCCGTTCCTTTCGATCTCACCCCGGTCGAGAGAATCAAAGTTTGGCGGATCGAGCGGTGGGAATCCTCAGGGGATCGGAGGA
>CM028377.1:158239583-158264251 GCA_013146195.2 Codonopsis lanceolata | reverse complement strand
GATTTCAGGAGTTATTGAGATTGTTGGTGATGCATTCATGTCTCAAATATTTCAAAATTGTTAATGCATCGAGGAGTCTTATAAGACTCAAATAAATTTGATTCATCAAAGTAACATGCATAGATTAACAATTACTTGAGTTTTCTATTATAAACTCTATAAGCTCTACTATCTTAGCATAACCAACAAAAATACCTTCATCGACTTTTCATCAAATTTACCTCTGTAATCACCACCATTGTAGTGAATGAAGCATTTGCACCCAAAGATCTTAAAGAAAGAAATGTTAGGGGTTCTACCTCTCCATATTTCATAGGGAGTCTTACCATGAAACTTGTTTATGAGGATCTATTTTGTGTAAAACATCTATGTTGGCGACTTACGCCCAATATTTTGGCAATTTTGTATCACTATCATTGTTTCTGCTTCAATCAAGTCCTCTGTTCTTCCTTTTCGGCTATACCATTTTCTTTGGTGTTCACTGCTGAAAAGTTATGATCAATTCCATGATCATCACGGTATGTGTGTCCATCCAGAAGATTTTTGAATTACGTACCATTGTCGGATCTAACACTTATAATCTCATTCCTTTTTAGTGTTTGAAGATTTACGAATAGGGAAGTGAGAATGCTATAAAGTTTCATCCTTGGATTGCATCATTTCAACCCATGTGTATACGGAATAATCATCTACAACAACCAAGTATACATGTTTCCTCTAAGCTTCCGGTTATAGCAGGACCAAATAAATCCATATGTAGAAGCTCAAAAATTGTTTTTGGTTGAAAGACATGATTTTTGGTTTGAAAAGAGGTTTTTGTTATTTTTACTAAAATACAAGCATCACATTTTTTGTCAGTAGGAAAATTTATGGATGGCAGACCCTTCACCAAATCTCCTTTTGAAAGTTTTGAAAGATATTTAAAGTTCAGGTGTGAAAGTCTTTTGTGCCAAAGCCATGAATTTTTTTGAAATATTATTTGCTACCAAACAAATTTGAGTACTGTTATTTAGAGAAAGTAAATCAATAGCAAAAACATTTCTTTTTTTACGGAACCGGTGAGAAAATTTCATTAGTGATGCTATTTTTGATAAAGCGATTGTGTGGAGGAGAATGGCGGCTCGTACCATTATCACGAATTGTGAGATACATAAAGATTGTGTTTCAAACCTTGTACCAAAGAGACATTTTAAATACTATAGATCCTCGATAATGGATCCATAGCCAATAGTTTTTCCTTTTGAGTTGTCTCCAAAAATAACGAAGGTCCTTTTTTGCGGTAATGTTAGTAAGGAGTTCGGTGATCGGTCGTATGTGGAGCATCCAGCATCTAATATCCATATGTCAGTTGATTGATCATCTGCCATTAAGCATACCTGAAATATGAATATTTAAATCATGGTACCCTTTATACTTTTGGGTCAAAAGGGTTAGTTTTCTTAGGTATCCAAACTTGCCTGAAATTAGGCATCTTAGTTATGTCGGTAGGTTTAAATCTATACAAGCATTCATGTGATGACCAAAAGTGACCAAAAATAGAACAAATTACACTTGTGATAACCAAAGGTTTATCATCATTTGAGGTGAATTCTTTGATTCCTTATGATTTAGCTTAGAGGTCTTAGCAGCAACAAAATTGATTGACTTGAACTTGTCAGTTGTCTTTCTTCTAAATCCTCCTATTTTGTCGACTAGTCGACATTTGTCGATTGTCGACATTTGTCGCTATTGAGTTAGTGACTGATTTAGAGGCTTGTGACTGTAAGACCGACAACCGGCCATTGTTTAGCATTGTTTATATCCTTTTGTTAATGCACCTCTTATGTTGATTCATGTTTCGGGATAAGTGAATGGTACAAGATTATAAACGATCCCTTGTCCTTTTTCAAGTAATCTTAGGTTCACCTTTTGACTGCCTCGATCTCACGCCTTCATCATCCTTTGAGTATCCAAGACCATGTTGGTCTTCATGACTTTTCTGTTGACTGATGATTGTTTCTACAACAACTTTTGACTTTGAGTAAGTATCAACAACATTGGTTAGTCGAAGATTTCTTTCCACAAGGTCAGCAATCTGAGCATCTGAGATTTTTGCTTGAATCTCATGTTTTTCATTGAGACTTTTAAGTTGCAGCAATTCTTTTTGTTGAACTTTGTAAAGCTCATTGATCTTTTGAAGCTCACGCTTTCTTCTAAATTCTTTTTAAAATCTCCGATAAAAAAACATGGATTCTTTTAAGTGTTTCAAACTTGAATACATTTCTTACATTTGTTCCAGCAAATCATCAACACTTGAGTCAGTAATCTTCTCCTACTGTCTTTTTGAATCATGACTTACTTTAGCAGTCCTTGGAGAAGTTGACTTGACTTTCCTTTCTGGCTGACTTATGATTCCTTGTCCATAAAATCCATTTCCTATTTTCTTAACCACAAACTGATAAGGTTTGATGACGTTGGTCAGTTTCGAGTTTGTAATAGGTGAGCTTGACAGCTCATTTTCAGACTCTTTTGAATATTTTGGACTTGGAAACTCATTATCTGAATCACATATTGCTATTTCTGCAACAAGACACAGATTTGCTTCTTGCTCATAATCGCCAGATTCGCCAGATCTTCATCTTCGACTGTTTCAATCCAAGTTGCAAGATTTTGATCTTCAGCAACTAAGCCCTTTTGTTTTTCAAAATTTCTGGGAGCTCTTTTATAACACTCACTAGATTCTGTGCCCGTGCCTATGACACGACGCCAGTATGGGACGATGTCAGTATGAGACGATGTCAGTATAGGACAGTGTTAGTATTCAAATAAATCAATATAATAAATAATTTAAAATTAACATATCTTGGTAACCAATTAAAACACTATAATTATCCACAGTGGAATAAAAATCTAAAGTTACTTTGGTATTTTTTTTAGGTAAACAGGGGCGGTACCCTGCTATATTTTATTAATACAAATAATATTACAAACTTGAGGGGGACAACTAGCCTTGCCCTTATAGGAGGGAGGACGGAGGAACCTGACCTCGAAAAGGAAATACTAACAACAAATAAAAACTAAGAATTTTGAAAAAACATACCGCCTCATCTTGTGCATCCATAATTATGTCATTACTTAATCTTCTTCTGGAGGCTCTTATTTCACAACAATTTCTGATTTTGAAACGGGAGATGCAATAACTCTGTTCTGTATTTCCATCTACACGTGAGACAAAGAAGATTCAGACATATTAATTTAACTATATATTATGCATAAAAGTGATCAATTAAATTATAAAAAAACATACCGCTTCATCTACAAATTTACAGAATCATAGGGATTATAAAAATGAAATTTAGTAATAATAACTTTGTAACAATTATTTTTTCTTAATCTATGTAATGAGTCAAATATGACAATATTTTAAGAATATATGAAGTACCATATTTTTTAAGTTGTACTGTCCCTGTTCTTGAAAATAAATCAATCTTTCCTTTTTAGATTGTTCTAAAAATAAATGTGTACTGCATTTTATTTTATTTTCGTTTTTTGGGATATCATTTTTATTATTTCATTGTTGAAAACCCTAATATTACTACCACATGGGAATTCTTTTAAAAAGCATACAAAATCTTAGTAATACTTTTAATAAAAATGATTTTTTTTATTAATCTTTGTGTTAGTTAAACATGATTATTTTTTCTTAGAAACTAAAGTTATGTTTATAAATTTTTTTTTAGAAAAACACTTTAATACTTTATCATTGCCTTTTCTTTTAATTTTAATGATAACCCCATAACAGATGGGTTTTTAATAAAAGACACATTTTATATCAATATTGATATTATAGTTATTTATTGATAAAATTGTGAGTGAGTACATTTTGACAAATTTTTAACCACTTTAGTTCTCGATACTTTTTTCAAACCGCCCTGATCTGTTTTATATAATAGATAATAATTGAAATAATCAAACTATATAATTGTTTTTACAAAATATATAATTTATAGTATACATATTTTATTCTGATTTAAAAAATATCTAAAAAGATTTAGGAGTTTATAATTGTAAGGGTGTTTTAGGGTGAAATGTAACCACCGAATGCTCTAAGGGGGCAACAGTAGAAAGGTGTTCAAAGTCCAAGCCACGTTTGGTGCTGGAAAGGAAAACGTGGCGTGTGAGCTTGTCAGGGTCGTTCGAGTTCGAGGTTGAGCCGTTGAGGGTCCAAATTCACACATTGAATACATTACAGAAAACAAATACTACAAAAAGTGAATTCTACTCCAAATTGTATTAAACCAACATAATTAAGGGCTCGTTTGTTGTGGCTGATGGCTTATGACTTATGACTGATAGCTTAAGCTGTTGGCTGAATGACTTGTGGCGATGATGATATGATATATCTGCTTATGTTGAAAATGAGTTGCTATAATTATTTGTTAAAAAAAAACTTGAAAATTAGTATTCAAATTTTTATGTATATTTCATAAAAGGATTAAATGAGGATAATCAAATATTTATTAATGAATAGTTGTCTTCATGTTTTTAAAAAAAGCCAAAAAAGCTTAAAATTTTGGCTTTTTGGCTTTGGCTTTTCAATGCATAAAGGATGTTATACCTTACTTATTGGCTTTTGGCTTATAAGCTGAAACAAACACACTAAATATGACTTTTCAAAAGCCAAAAGCCAGAAGTCACTCTAAATAAGCTGTAACAAACGAGCACTAAACGTTAAACACAAATAAGGAAATCAATCATTCAAATTACAAAAGAATCCTCTCTCTCTTCCCAACTCCAAGCTCCTTTAATGGCAGAAGTCTTCCTCTCGGATAAATCACCGGGTTTCACGCAGCAATTTCCCATGACAATCGAGAGAGATAGATGGAGAGGCGGAAGAGACAATCGAGATCGAGAACTTACACAGAGAGAGATAAGGTTGGCTGCTTCACTCCCGGTCCTCCACCCGATCGCACTCAATTCAGTCCCGCCGTTCGAGAACTTACATAGAAAGAGATAAGGTCCGCAAGGTCGGCTTCTTCGCTCCCGGTCCTCCACCCGATCGCACTCAATCCAGTCCCGCCATTCCTTCCTCCTCTCCTCCACTCTCCTCCATCTCTCCCTCTGGCGATTCTCTTTCCCCCGTCATGATTCCTCCCCCTCGCCATGCTTCCGATAACTTGTCGCGTGCTGTCGGCGTGCCTGTTCCTTCTTCGCAATTCTATTTCTCAGTATGGATCTGATATGTGCACAGGTCTGCGTGAGGGCACCGAGGGAGTACTGAGATCTTAATAATTTGGATGATAAATTAATAAACCCCAAGCCCACCAACTGTAAGTAGAACAGAAACCAAAAAATCGTGGCGAGAACTTACATATTTCGACAACCGAGGAAGAAACCAAAAAGAGGAGGAAGAGGGCGCTGAAGGATTTCGGTGCTTGAGATGTGTTGATGAGAGAGAGTGTATAGAGAGATGGGTTTGATGTGAGAGAGAAACTGATTTGGTAGAGAGAAAATAGGGAATCAGTTGTAAATAAAACGTGGTTAGACAGTTATGGATAAAAACGGTTGTAGATAAATTAAATCCTGATCGTTGAATGTGTTTCGTAAAATCAATCGTGGTCGGTAAATAGCTTTTTCAAAAGATTTAATCCTGGCCGGTAATTAGCTTTTGATAACCGACCGATCTGTTTTATATAATAGATTTTTTGTAAATAGACAATTTGAAGCAAAATGACCAGGCTTTCTACAGTTAAAGCACAACAGTTTTTCTTTCTCAACCTTGTCTTCATTTGTTTTGAAGTAAGGCTTTCGAAAGTTTGAAGTAGATGGTTTTTGGAAGCTTGAAGAAAGTTTTTGAGGATTTGATGAAGACTTTTGAAAGTTTGTTGAAGGTTTTTGAAAGTTCTTTTTAAAAGATTTATACTTTCTAAATTGTCTTGCAAAAGCAGCAAATTCATCTTCATCAAAGTCATCATCTGACAGAGATGTAGAAGTTTTTGAAGTTTCTTCTTCAGCTTGAAGAGATATATATACCTTTAAAATTTTTCTTAATTTCTTGAGTTCTGAGAACTTATTTTTCAAAGATTTTCAGACTTGCAACAAGACTACGTATGTGAGTTTTGTTCAAGTCTCTAGCTTCCTTAATGGCAGTGACTTTAACATGCCATCTACTACCCAAGCTACTAAGAAAACGCATATTCAAATCTTTCATACTATAAACTTTACCAAGAGAAGAACATCTATTACTTACCTCAAGAAATCCGTCGTAGGCATTCTTTAAAGATTCTTTTGGATCCTTCTTGAAGGCATCAAACTCTTGTATGCAATCATAAAGTTTGTTGTCCTTGGTGTTTTGATCTCCTTCTACATATTCAAAAAGAGCATCCCAAATTTACAAGGCAGTTACACAGTCATATATCTGCTTGTAGTTTTCATCAGGTACAGCACTTGACAGGATATGTACAGCTCTAGCATCCAATCCATCAGTGATTTTATCTTCCTCTGTCCATTCTGATTGGGGTTTGAGGACATATTCTTCTTCTACAGGAGCAAGAGGGTTTACAGTATCATCATATGCAGTAGAAGATTTACCAACTTTAGTATTGATTTTCATAGGTTGCATAGGACCACCTCTTACACATTCCATCAATCGTTTATCTATATTGTTCATATATCTTGTAATTCTTTCCTTCCAAATATCAAAGTGATCTTCATAAAAAATGGGTACTTGAGTGACATTGTTTGATTGAAAAGCTTTTAGAGTTGCCATGATCGAGCTTTCAAGCTGTTAGGCTTGGAAAATAGTTTTTCAAAAAGCAAAGCTTTGATACCAATTGTAAGTCCAGATGGCAAGAGTTAAGGCTAGAGGGGGGGGTGAATAGCCTTTATAATAACTTCGAGGGTTGATTTGTAAAACTTTTAAATTTGGCAGCGGAAAACTAGTTTTATCAGTCAGCTGAAAATTGGTCAGCTGGCTGACACTTTGAAAATGCTTAAGCTGATGAAAGTTGGTCAGCTAGCTGACACAACTGTTTTTCAAAAGAAGTTGTTTTTAAAGTTGATCACTAAATATGGAGAGGAAATTGAAATACAAATTAACTGAACAATTAAGCAAACAATTGTTGTTAACTGACTGACACTTAATTAGTTGAAAAACTTCTTAAGTGTTGAGTCAGTTTGCAAGAATATAAGAAGCGACTGACAAATCAGTTGAAGTGGTTCACATATAAACTGCTACGTCCACTACCAAGTTGGTCAGACTTGGATTTTTGAAGTACACTAATTTTATTAAAAATCTATTTGATCTCTAATGGATCAGTGTACAACAAAAGACCGGTGTTTGTGGAGAATGATTGAAAAACAATCAAACTCGTGTGACAAACTGACTGATTTCAAAAGATATGAAGTAGAATCACTCAGTGTTTGCCTAAACAATAACTAGAAAGAATTAATCAAAGAAGAGTATCTAGCTAATGTTTTTCTACGAAGACTAAGGCACAAAGAAATTTCTTGAAAGTATAATGGCTTTAGACTTCTGTAAAATTGTTATCTTCAAGAATGCTTCCAGTGGGTATTTATAGATAATCTTCAAAAGTAACCCGTTATGAACACATTTTGAATTTGAAAATGTGTTTGGCAGATGCAAGATCTCAAAAGATCCTGGGAAATATTATCTAGAAGAATATCTACCAAAGACACAAAGTAAGAAAGTGTTAGTACATGCATATGATCAATCAAATAAGAAAAGACAAACTGACACTAAAAAAGTTAAGGTCCGCTGAAGTGAATAACTGACAAAATAATTTCGGGCTGACCAAAGATAATTTAAATTCTTGGCTGACAATCAAGTGGAATGATTTTAAGAAAATCTAATTTCATGCAAGATTCAACACCAACCTTAATTAACTACCCAAACATATTAGGACATGATTAGGACTAAATATGGGTGTTAGGAAGGGTTTAGAAGAGGTTTAGAATGGGTAGGATAGGAAATACACTTCATGAAACAAAACAGGGACCAAGCTACCTCGAAGACCATGCGGTCGCATGGCTTGCATACCATGCGAGCGCATGCTCCCTAGCCACCTTGACTTCCAATTTTCGCAACCCCTTTCATGTACGGTCCTTCCCGCATGCAACCGCAAGCCTTAAAGCTTCAAAATGGCCTATAATTCAACCCTAAAACACCTCAAACACTTAGATTAACCAAACAAGTCTCAATCCACCTTCAAAGTAGGTCCAGACTCCCATAAACAACACCCGAGACAACTCGGGGCAAAACTGAAGCAAGTTACAACAACTCGCTAACGAAACGATGAATGAAACCACAAACTGACGGGCAACAACACAAGATTATAAACACTCCAAAAGGCTATTTAATAGGCCTAAATGCTTCTCAGATGTTAAACAACAGATAGAAGAAAAGAACTCCTGAAAGACGAGACGATCACACGGCTTAATCTCGAACTACGCGATAAGGACGATTGTTATCCTTGAAGAGTCAAAACTTCACAAGACTTCAGAAATGCATCCAAGTAGAAGTCTAACACATCTAAACATGTTAATAAATCATCATGCAAAGATCTAGGACCAATTCGAGGTCAGGAACATAAAACGCAAGAAAACTCTCAATCACGTCGCATTCCGACTATCGTCGAGTTAGGACTTGTGACTTTAGAAAGTCAACAACTATAGGGCATCTCTTAATAGTATTTTGGTATTAATGTGATCTCCCATACACATCTAGACTCTATCCCAAACCAAACAAGCAATCAACCAAGGGAGAAATAAAAGAATTGAACGAAATTCAAGCTAACCGGAAATCGGGGTATAACAAAATAACTCCATTTGGAATTGTATTCAAGATACAGTCACCTCGAATCATGTTAAAAATCTGGTTTTTTGTTATGACTTATTCTGCATGACTATCATAAAAAATTCACCAAAAATTCACCGTTGATCCAAATAACACATATTTTACATTTCCAGAAACTAGACTCTTTCATCTAGAGTTTACCATTTTAAAACACTCAAATTGGAAGTGTTTTCATTAATTCATGGTCCTCTCAAGTTCATGACATAAATCGGATTTTCTGCTATGACTTACACTGAGTGTCTGTAATAGAAAATTCACCAAATATTCCTCATAAATTCAAATATTATAAATCTGATATTTTCAGAAACTAGACTCTCTGAACTACAACTTAGAATTTTAAACTACTCAATTCAGACATGTATTCAATGAAATATGGTCGCCTCAATATCACGTTAATAGATTGACTTGCTGGTAACATCTTACTGGAACAGCCATGATTTGTGACTAATGAAAAATACTTCCTTAAGTCCAAAATATATGAAACTTTACAGAGATTTATCTAACATGTATAGGTATAACATACTGCATTTTTAGAAAATTCCCTTTAGTAGATTAGTACCAGCATTTTCCCAAAATTTGTCCAAAACCGATCCTGAATTTGTATGGTTTGTTTTCCAACAACTTCATGAACAACAATGATTCCAAATCAAAGCCTGAAAATATTTCAAACTAAACCCAATACCAAAATCATCAAGTCAAGATCCATGGAAAAATTTCCAGATTTCATAGAAGAATCAAAACATTTTATAAACTTGATAAAACTCTTCCTTAGCATGATTTAAGCAAGTTTAATGAAGAATAGTTTGTCAAAAAATCTAGTATACAAAATTATGGAAATTTGAAGCTTAACTTAAGTCCATTAAAAGTTGGAGAAAATGAAAACAAAATCGGGTGGCCGTATCTCTCGAAAATCACAAAACACACACTAATCTCACCAATAATCTCCCACACTTGAGTTCTCTAACCATGGCTAAATATGAGGAGTGGTAGGAGGTGTAATGATTGGGGGAAATCATATATTTCAAGTCACAAAGGTTAGGGAGTGAGTGGAAAACAAGTGTCAAGCCGTTATAGGTCTTTTGCTGCCGGTTTGTTCTTAACAGCTGGTCTTGCTTGGCCATGCCATGGTTGCCGCCATGGCAAACCCTCCACCGGCACCACCATCTCCTTCCGTCAAGAAATTGTTTGCCTCCTTATTCTCAAACGAGCCTCAGCCATCTTCTACTCCTGTGCAGATTATTCCGCCATCTACATACAGGTGAACCGCACTCTCCTTTCTCTGCCATTATCTCGCCTTTCCAAACCTTTTCAACTTGCCCTTATTGGTAAGTTTTCCCATGGACGACCTTCTATGGAATCTATGCGCTAGAGAATTCCTTACGTTTGGTCTCAAGGCAGCAGTTACTATTGGTCATCTAGATCATAAACATATTCTTATTCAAACAAACCACGAAGCTGATTTTCAACGCTTATGGATTAAAGACCAATGGTATGTGGGTTCCTTTCCTATGCGTGTGTTTAAATGGATTCTAGAATTTAGGCCACAAATTGAAAGCCCTATAGTCCCGGTTTGGTTCTCTCTCCCTAGTCTGCCTTTTTTTTTTGTTTAATAAGCCAGCCCTTTTTTTCCATTGCTAACATGATTGGCACTCCATTGCTTATTGATTCTCCCACAGCAAATTTAACTCGGCCTAGTGTTGCTAGGATATGCATTGAAGTAAACCTAACTAAGCATATTCCCAATCGTATTTAGATTGACAGTGGATCCTCGGATGGATTTTGGCAACCAATTGAGGCGGAGCGTCTTCCCCAGTACTGCTCTTTTTGCCATAAACAAGGGCATAATGCAGATTCTTGTAAGTTGTTCCCCAAGCAAGTGCATAATGACAATTCTGCTAGCCCTGAAGCTCCTAATGTTGCAATCAACACGACTCATGCTACAGCTTCTAGAACCACAACTCTTAAGACGGCTTGGAAGCCAAAGGAAGCTGCTGATCTTCCGGTTACCCAAGTAAATTTTGCTGTCAATATTGCTAATGTGTGTCAGTCTTCCCCGTCAGTGTTTGCTTCTGCTCCCATCGTGAATGAACAGGCACAAGGAATGCAAGCCCCCGATTTGCATTCGCAACCAATTTCTCTGGAAGCTCGCAACCCTCCTTATCCTATCAATGTGAATGACCTCAGCCCTGACAGGAACGAGTCTGCTGAGGCCCATTTGCCGCACGTCGATCGTAATGCACCTTCCAGTTATGGCACAACCAATGAACCAGAAGCTGCTCTAAATCCCCCCGGCATTCCAGTCCCATGTGTGGTCTCTTCCCCCATTGCTATTGTTGAAGTCTCACCCCCTAGACAAAATATTCATATTCCTCTAAGCCCCCCACCTGTTCCTATCCATACCCCTCTTCATTCTTCAAACTTAAGCCCTCACTCCCCTCCCTTCAACCCGGCTTCAGGCAGACAAGCCCCATTACAGAACTCTATGAATTCCCTATCTATTCACTCTACTAAACCTCCTACTCGAGCTGATCACTTAGCCGGTGAAAACCCAAAATTTGGTTTGCCTAAGTATAATTGTGAAACCAACTCTATGCCGGACATTGGGGATTTTTTTGATGAAGATTGCCAAGAAACTATGCAGCAAAAAGAGTCCTTGCACATTGTCTCTGCCAATAAATTTGTCATTCTGCAAACTATCGAAGAAGAAGATGCGGATAACGACCTTGCCCAATTCAAAGCTCTTGATCTCGAAACTCCAAGATCCAGGAGGCAGAAGCGTCGCACGAATAATCGCTATCGTAATTATTAGTTATGTTTTGTTTTTCTCCTAGGTTTAATCTTCTGCTATTCTTTTCTGCTTTTATTTCAAAGGTAAGGCTCCTTTGTCCCCCCTTTAAGGGTAAGGCTGGTTGTCCCCCTGATGCTTGTTTTCTTTTATTTCCTATTTATAAAAATTTAGCCTTTAAACAAAAAAAAATTGGGGACTTAGTGCTAAAATTTTCACTTAGGCTTAATCCACTATAATTAAGGTCTTAGGTCAGGTTTAGTGAAATTCATTAAGGGTGTCCAAGTAAGTCCAATAAACAAGGCAAAACTCAAATTTCTAGAAATACCGAGAATAAATGATTCAGTCAACTTTAAAAATGCGCATGTACTGAAATACAAGTCCAAAAATTATTCAAGAGGTATGGTTAGAAAGATCTTGAAGTATAGTTTCTAACTCATTAAACGGATCTTAATTCCGAGTTGTCTACATAATATTATGGCGAAATTACTACAGACATATCATGGCCGAGGGATTCACGTGAATTGGGGAAATAAACTTACGAGGACGACTACTATGAATGTTGTGGCCACCTGTAAACTTATAAACATGATTATTAGGAATGTAAATTCCTCCAAGAAAGTACACAAAGACCTAGGATCTCTCAAAGGTTGCAAGGAAGAACAATGTATGTAAACGTTTATCAAAGCAAACCAACGTCTCCAAGTCACTAGGTAACACGAGCACACACGATTAGGTACTACAATAACTATATATATACTTATATGGAACTCATATAATACATTAGGTACTACAGGAGGCATAGCCACTCCGCTCTCAAAATGTAAAACAACGAACATTGGATCTAATTAACACCATGACGATCATTCTCGGGACCGACAATCTCAACTTATCCGATCATAATAATGGACTAAGAAACAATGGCTCTACGGAACAGCAACACACGCTATTTGTATAACTGCAACTTAAAAGCGACAAAGGAGGAATATAATAGTCCTAAACACAAAATTGCACTCGCGACAATCTAGACCAACTAAACTTAGTACTCCAAGTCCTACACTTGTACAAAAGAACATGCCACCAAGGCACAATACACAACACTCAATTGTAAATACTCGACGATAACCCACATCCTACCTAGGCCATGGAACCTATCCTGGCTTATAGCTAACATAAGCTTTGATACCAACTGTCACGACCCGACCCGGATTCCAACACGAAATCCCAAGGTCGTGCTGCTGAAACTAAAATAAGAAGAGGACAAGTACTTGTTAAATAGTAGTGCGAGTCGAACAATCGAGCTAAAAAGCTCTAAACATGAACATAAATCCGTACTAAAATACGAGATTTCAAAAATCGAATTAGCGGCAGCAATAAGGAAATGAAGTCCTGAGCTATGAAGCTCGAAACCAAAGACAATGAAACCAAGAGAGACATTATCTCTCAAAGGGGAAAAACAAAAATCGTGTGCCAAACATTGCAGACACTGAACAAACCATCGGCACTCCAAGCTGGCGTTTCAACAAATAACCAACCTGATATAAAAATTACCCACGGCTAAAGCATACCGAGGTTAACCAACAACTATAACAATTTAGAATAAAGAAAAGTCCTAAAGGTACTGTGTGCCCGGGAGACAACTGAAATAAATACTAATACCACGAACAAGGCACGAAACAACACATCGGCCCAAGAAAGAACAAATACAAATACCCAAGTATCTACCCGACCGTAAAGTCTAGATAACTTTACAAAACTTGTCTCACAAGAATAGCAAAGTGCATAATGTATGTGACGAGGCTAAAAAGAAATAGGACTCCACAAGCTACTACTCGGGGAAGTCTGCTGCAACTACCACGAACCACACGATCTAATCTCAATCTAGTGATCAGTTGCGCTCTGCTACAGTTACGATCTACTCGACCTCAACGCGACTACCAGTTTACTGCAACTAGAAAACAAACTACCAGTTTCTGTCTTTGGTTTGTCTGCTTTTTGATTTTCGAGGTTAGGCTCCTTTGTCCTCCCATCTATAAGGGCCAGGCTGGTTGTCCCCCTCAAGCTTGTATCTTTTTTCTTATATAAATAAAATCCTGTAGGCTACCGTCCCTGTTTCATAAAAAAAAAAAGATTCATAATGACCCAGTACGCTACTACAAGAGATATGTAACATATAATTAAGTAACATAAAAATAATCATGGTGTCATTTGACAAATGATGGAAAAACCCGTGAGGAGGTGTTGTATCGTTTAGATACTCAACAAGATAGTCATTTCTTCTTACTTACTAAACCGTTCAAATGAACCAGGGTATAATTCCATATTCAAACACAAATCAAATGAATTCAAACGTAGTTCCCATGAAAACATCATATCCAAGTATATATACTTATATATATATATATATATACTAATCAAACTGTTCATAGAATCATTAAGTTTAAGTGTGCATATTTATATATATACACATCAAGCCTTTCATAGAATAATCTAGTAGAAGTATGAATATCTAAATATATACATATCAAATCGTTCATAGAATCATAATGTACAAGTACGTATACTTACAGATATACACCTCAAGTATTTCAATAATACACAATCAAGATAAACAAGGTCAATTAGATCTCATATTCAACTAACACTTTGTTATCACATAAGTGCCCATAGTAAGCCACATAAAGGATAGAGAAGATACCGAATCAATGTCGTCGTATTGCACCTGCAATCACAACTGTTAATCATATCGTGCCAGTGATACCCGTGATTGGGTATCAAAGTACCGAGATCTCTTCTCGGGTCTGAGCTCTCTACTCGGGAAAAAAGCACTAGCCAATGCGCTCTTTTGGTTACGAAAAAGGGGGCTACGTTCCCACTGTAAGTAGCAGTGGAGGGGTGTGTGAACTGAATCTGATACAGCGATACATAGCAATCATGAATCTCATAATTCGTGAAGACGATGCACCGTCCCACCTTCAACGTAAAACTCAACAAATTCCAGCTGGACTTATATGCAATTGACAAGTAGATGTTTACTTGCAAATTCTCAAGTAGACATAATGATCTACTAAATTCATACAATTATGCACATTGTTACAATAATCACAAACGCACAATAGGAGCTCATTTGAGTCTCTAAATCATAAGTGTCAAGTTGTTCACTATATTCGATTCAAGTCCCAAAATCTAGTAATCTAGTCAAATGGAATATAATTATCATAGGATCCCACCACGATCCTTGTAAGGTTCAATTGCTCCTTAACTCGACTCTGTTGAGTCCTTACTACACTTTCATCCAAATATGGTATAAATGCTATATGCACTTCTTACCTGTTTCTATATTCTCGTTGAGGCATAGCTAGGTTCTTGCTCCATTTAGGAACCCTAGTTCAATGAGTTCATAATTCCACCTTTTAGTGAAATTTAAGTTCAATACAAATAGACAAATAAAACCTCAAAGAGATTTTAAAGTATTAAAGAGAAATCAAAATTTAAACAAGAATATACAATATGTTTTATCAAGTCATATTATCAAATAAACATAGAGGATTCAATATTTAACCAATATCATAATTATGCTTTTAGTCATAATCTCAAGTAAGCATCGAAACTCACATTCTAGCATGAAACCATTGTAAGTTATCAATTTAACAATCAACCCATCACATATTGTCCAAGGCTACCTTGTTAGTCTAGGATCATTAAACCATTTAGGTTATAAAGAAAAAATCTTCCTAGAATGATAATATATCCTAACTTCCAAAATCCATAGTAGTCCATGAATTAAACAAACACCAACCTTAACAAGTTCAATTATTACGAACCACTTTGCGCAGCAATCTTGCTAATTGCATTAAAAGTTAAACTCAACTCTAAATGTGTTGAATCTACTTATTCAGAAAGTAGACTCTTTAAAATATAACTTAGACTTTTAAATAACTTCATTCGAACATGTATTCATCAATCTATGATCATATCAAGATCAAGCTAATAATTTATTTTTCTGTTATGATTATTCTGCCCAGTCACTTATAAATTCGACCATTAATTTCACACAACTCTAAATTTCTTGAATTTTATATATTCATAAACTACGCTCTTAGTAATATAATTTAGCACTTTAAATCCCTCCATTTGGAATTGTATTCTTCAGGATAGAGTCACCTCAAATCATGTTAAAAATCTGGTTTTCTGTCATGACTTATTCTGCATGACTATCAAAAAATTCACCAAAAATTCCCCATTGATCCAAATAACACATATTTTACAGTTCCAGAAACTAGACTCTTTGATCCAAAGTTTACCATTTTAAAACACTCCAATTGGATTTGTATTCATCAAGTCATGGTCCTCTCAAGTTCATGACATAAATCTGATTCTCTACTATGACTTACACTGAGTGTCTGTCATAGAAAACTCACCAAATATTCATCATAAATTCAAATATCATAAATCTGATATTTTCAGAAACTATACTACTCTCTGAAATACAACTTAGAATTTTAAACTACTCAATTCAGACATGTATTCAATGAAATATGGTCGCCTCAATATCACGTTAACAGATTGACTTTCTGGTAACAGCTTACGGGAACAGCCACGATTTGTGACTAATGAAAAATACTTCCTTAACTCCAAAATTTATGAAACTTTACAGAGAGTTATCTAACATGTATAGGTATAACATACTGCATTTTTAGAAAATTCCCTTTTGTTTATTAGTACTAGCATTTTCCCAAAATTTGCCCAAAACCGATACTGAATTTGTATGGTTTGTTTTCCAACAACTTCATGAACAACAATGATTCCAAATCAAAGCCTGAAAATATTTCAAACTAAACCCAAGACCAAAATCATCAAGTCAAGATCCGTGGAAAAATTTCCAGATTTCATAGAAGCATCAAAACATTTTATATACTTGATAAAACTATTCCTTAGCATGATTTAAGCAAGTTTAATGAAGACTAGCATGTCAAAAAATCTAGTATACAAAATTATGGAAATTTGAAGCTTAACTTAAGTCCATTAAAAGCTGGAGAAAATGAAAACAAACCAAAGATTAGTAGTCTCCTCATCGATAGCAACGATTGGGTGGTCTCGAATCCAAAACCAGGTGGTCGTATCTTTGGGAAATCACAAAACACATTAATCTCACCAAGAATCTCCCACACTTGAGTTCTCTAACCATGGATGAATATGAGGAGTGGTAGGAGGTGTAATGAGTGGAGGAAATCAGATATTTCAAGTCACAAAGGTTAGGGAGTGAGTGGAAAACAAGTGTCAAGCCCTTATAGGTCAATTTTTAAGTGAGATTAAGTCCCTAATTGAGGACTTAGTGCTAAAATTTTCACTTAGGCTTAATCCACTCTAATTAAGGTCTTAGGTCAGGTTTAGTGAAATTCATTAAGGGTCTCCAAGTAAGTCCAATAAACAAGGAAAAACTCAAATTTCTAGAAATACCGAGAATAAATGATTCAGTCAACTTTAAAAATGCGCATGTACTGAAATACAAGTCCAAAAATTATACAAGACGTATGGTTAGAAAGATCTCGAAGTCTAGTTTCTAACGCATTAAATGGATCTCAATTTCGAGTTGTCTAAAGACTATTGTAGAATAGTTTTGCGAAGCAAGGGTCGAACCACAGAGACAGGAAGATCACGAATAGCACGATTATCGATAGCAAATTATTAAACTAACGGGGGTTTTTATATTGATTTTTAATCTAAACTAATTATTATTCTAAATTTAACTAAGTTAGCAGCAATCACAGATTATGAAGATCTTATGGTGGATGGAAATCTAGGGTTAGGGTTTCACTTATATCTCCTCTATAGCTTATTTTGATAAAGTATCATTCAATTTCTTGGGTTCGTTCACAAAATATAGATATAGTCTGTCGAATTACCGTTTAGTCTCCATCTCCAAATAATTCGTCAATTCTATATCCTAGGCACAAGAACATATGATCCTAACTGTCACTTAGGTCATATATGGAACCTGACACTAACTTATCACTCTCGTGCATCGATAGGTTCAATTTATCATGGTGGCGAGCCAAAGATAATTTTACATATGCACATTGATCATGCAGTTATCCGCACCTCTAGGCCTTATTATTCACGATTACATTCATTTGTTCAAAGTGACATTATCTCTCAAAGGGGGAAAAACAAAACTCGCGTGCCACAACATTGCAGATGTTGAACAAACCATCGGCACTCCAGGTCAGCGTTTCAACAAAGAACCAACCTGATATAAAAATTACCCACGGCTAAAGCATACCGGGGTTAACCAACAACTATAACAATTTAGAATAAATAAAAGTCCCAAAGCTAATGCGTGCCCGGGAGACAACTGAAATAAATACTAAAACCACGAAAAGCCATGACACAACACGTCGGACCAAGAAAGAACCAATACAAATACCCAAGAATCTACCCGACCGTAAAGTCTAGATAACTTCACAAAACCGATCTCACAAGAATAGCAAAGTTCATAATATTTGTGACGATGCTAAAAAGAAATAGGACTCCACAAGCTACTACTCGGGGAGGTCTGCTGCAACTAGCACGGACCACACGATCTAATCTCGATCTAGTGATCAGTTGCGCTTTACTACAGTCACGATCAACTCGACCTCAACGCGGCTACCAATTTATTGCAACTACAAAAGAAAGTACGAAATGAGTCATAATGACCTAGTACGCTACTACAAGAGATATGTAACATATAATTATGTAACATAAAAATAATCATGGTGTTTATGACAAATGACGGAAAAACCCTGAAGAGGCGTCGTATTGTTTAGATACTCCACAAGATAGCCATTTCTTCTTACTTACTAAACCGTACAAATGTACCAGGGTGTAATTCCCTATTCAAACACAAATCAAATAAATTAGAACATAGTTCCCATGAAAACATCATATGCAAGTATATATATATATACTAATTAAACTTTTCATAGAATCATTAAGTTTAAGTGTGCATATTTATATATATACACATCAAGCCTTTCATAGAATAATCAAGTAGAAGTATGTATATATCTAAATATATACGTATCAAATCGTTCATAGAATTATTATGTACACGTATGTATACTTACAGATATACACCTTAAGTATTTCAATAATGAACAATCAAGATAAACACGGTCAATTAGATCTTGTAAGATCCCGATTCCCGGTTAGCTTGAATCGCGTGCAATGCTCGCATCTCTTCTTCGGTTGATCGCTTGTTTGGTTGTGAGAGAGTCTAAATGTGTATGAGAGACCACATTAAGACTAAAACACTTTTAGGAGATGTCATTTAGTGGTTGACTTGCTAAAGTCAAAAGTCGTCGAATCCGATTGAGAGTTTATGCGGTTTTGTGTTTTCGACCTCGATTTGGTCCCGATCTTTACATGATGATTAAATAACATGTTTAGATGTGTTAGACTTCTAATTGGATGTATTCCATAAGTCTCGTGAAGTTTTGACGCCGAGAATAGCAATTCTCCTTATCGCGTAGTTTGAGATGGAGCCGCGAACGCCTCGCTTTCTGAGCCTATTTCCTATCTGCTGAGCATCATCTGAGAGGCATTCAGGCCTATTTTGTAGCCCTATAAGTTTTTACAATCATGGGTTATTACCCGTCGGTTTGTGGTTTCATTCGACGCTTAGATAGCAAGTAGTTACGCTCTTTTGCGCTTCGCTTTGCCCAAGTTGTTTCTGTTGTTTATGGGAGTCTAGACCTAATTTAAAATTGGTTTGAGACTTGGATGGACTAGTTTAATGTTTGAGGACTTTAAGGGTTCAATTGTGAGCCATTTCAAGCATTTAGACTCGAGAACGCACGAGAGGCCGATCGAGCAAGGATTAGCGAAACCCTAATTGCCGAAATACATGGATGCGGCCGCATTCTCTTGAAGCCAAGCGACCGCAAGGGTCCTGTGGCGTAATGTCTGATTTTGATCTTTTAATGTCTGTCCGAAATTTGACCTTCAAACCCATTTTTAAACCACAATTTGACCCAATTACTTAACCTAAACTAATCCTAACATCTATTAGAGATTTGGGGTTAATTAGTGAGGTAATTAGTGACCTAATCCCCATATAAAGACCCCCAAATCGCCGATCCTTCATGGAAGTCGACCAAAACAGCTTGTGGTTCCTTCCCCATTTCATTTCTGGAGCACTCAACCAAGGGGCTTGAGAGAGAGCTTGAAGAGGAGATTCGTGGGTCTTGAAGGGCTGAGCTTGGAGGCCATTCATGGAGTCTTCTTCCCCATTTCATCTTCAAGGTTGAAGAACAAGTTGAGAGAAACATCATCATCTAGGGCAACGAATTTGCTGCATTGTTTGGGCTAAGTTTTTGTAAGTTTCTACCTTCCTTCCTTTTTTAGGCTCCATTGACCCTAGGAATCAACCATGTGTGCTGTGGGTCAATGGAAGCCATTGTTAGGTTTCTAGAAATGTATGAACCCTAGGATTTCAAGTTTATGTTAGAGCTTGATTGGCCTATGTGAGACCATGCCTATGTGAAATTCATGTTCTAAATTGCCTATTGAACTTGATTATGTTGATTTTTCATGAAGATTGATGTTGGTTTGGTTGAGATTCTTGGAGGGTGTCTTGCCCTAATTTTGTTTTAGCTTGCAAATTGATGATGTAAGCTTGATTAATGTGTTTTATATGCTTAATAGAGTATATTAAACTTTGCTATATGAATTGATTATGGGTATTGAGCTTGGATGACAAAGATGCTTGAAGGGATTTTCCCCAAATTGTATTTGGCTTGTTAAAGATGATGGTAAGCCTAATTAGCATGTTATACATGTTTAGTGGAGTTTATTGAACTTAGTTGTGTTGATTAGCCATGAGTATTGAAATTGGTTTGTTGAGATGCTTGAGGGTGATTTGCCCTAATTTGGTTTTAGCTTGCAATCTAATGATGTTAGCTTGATTAATATGTTTTACAAGCTTAATAGAACATATTGAACCATGTGGTGAATTTTAAATCATGAATTGAACGTTATGATTGGTATGATGACTTGATGATATTATGCCAAGATGGCTAAATTATTCTAAGTTGCATTGTTAATTAGTTTGTTGGGTTTATATGAGTATATTGAACATTGGGATTGTGGTTTTGGGCGATAGTTATGAACATAGGGGTTGATGAAGCCTAAGCTTCTAATCCTTGAATTTTCGAAAACTTAGATTGAACTCAACTGGAGTTAACCTTTGGGTTAGTATGAATCCTAGGAACTATAATTTTAAGTCCTACGGAATTTTGGTAGAATTCATGGAGGTCGAGCCTCCAAGAAGTTTTGAAGTGTGTGAAGCACACTTGATTATGAGAGCTTATATGATTCTCTTATGATGTTTATGCTAGTTGTGGATGAATTGCATGACTAGTTTGATAGTAGAGTGTTTACCTACTTGTTTTGAGCATATGAGTATATATTACTTGTGCTTGGGTTTTGAGTCCAAATTGAGTCGGTTTGGTTGAGTTTTGGTGGACGATACATCGTCACGATTGTGAGATTCGTGATCGCGATGGATCGCCGCGTCGGGTTTGCACACACCCTCCATCGATGGCCACGGTGGGGAAGTAGTTTATCTTAGTTGTAGTAATACACATGACTTTGATAACTATGGAACTCTCGAGCGAGATCGTCGGGGACGCCGATATCTACGAGAGGGATATCGAGGGCACATAAAGGTTTTGCACGTGTTTTTGCAGAGCGACACGCGAGGAATTGGGTAATGGTATCATATCCCTTATACATGAATTGTTTCACAAGTGCTTAAGTGAATAACGTGCTTGGTGAATTGGATATGATATGATGTTTGTTTTGGTTCCTTACATGTTATACTTAATAGATAACATATGGATTAATGTTGTAAGCATGTATGCTATCACATGAGTATTATTGGAATGTGGTTTTATGCCAAAGGTATAGATCATTATGGTTAAGTTATATGCCTTGACATGAATATTATGGGAAGGCTATGTTATAATAACATGAATTACTTGTTGTTATGTTAATATGCTTTATCATGAATATTATTCGGATATGGCATTATGTTAAAAGCGTGAATTATTGTTGTTAAGTTTATATGCCTTGACATGTAAATCATCTAAGGCTATGTTATATCAATAACAAGAATTATGATCGTTAAGCATATAAATGCCTTGACATGGGTTTTAATGAAATGTTATACTACAATGATAACATGTTTTATTTATGTTGAGCATGGATGCCATAACATGATTTTTATATAAGGTTATTTCATGACGATAGCATGATGTGAATTATGATTGAGTATTATGCCATGATAGGAAGTTACGTTAGTAACTTACTAAGTCATTGTGACTTACTTTATTTGTTGGTTGTGATTCCCTAGATCCGAGTCGCCGAGGATCCAAGTAAATCCAGGTTACGTTGGGGAATTCTTTGGAAAGGTTGCTACTTAGTTGTTGGTTTTGTTTTTGGTGAGGTCGTTGGGAAGATGAAGTTATGTAAACTTCATGATTGGGTAGCAAACCTTGATGTATTTGTAATGTTGTAATTATATGGTTAGCCTATTCTTTTTTGGTAGCCAACCTAAGTGGTGGTTGTGTGTTATATGTTAGTAGTTAAACTTTCATATATTTTTCGGTTGTTAGTACTTATAAATGTTAGTACTTATGTTGTTGGTAGCCGACGGTTTTGGTCGCTTGTTAATTGGTGATTATGTTAGCATGTTAAATTGCTAGTTAAATATGATGTTTGTTTCCCAAGCATGTTTTTAGCCGTGAGTTGTTAGACTAGAGTCTTAGACTTAGTTTAATGTTGTTCCTACTTCGCCGATGACTTGGTTTATTTTATGCTCTATATTGAATTGCATAACGGGGAGTTTGTTCTACGTGCCCAATGTTACACGCGAGTCGAATTTTGGACCGAGAGATTAACTATCTCTTTGGTTGTTTTAGTTTGAGCTTGTTAGCTCTGCCACTTGTTTTATTTTGCTCGCCCGCATGTGTTTTGAGTTGCCTGTATCGCCGTTATGGCCCTACCCATTATTTGCTACTTGTTTGTTGTTATTTGTTTTCCGGCACGACCTTGGGATTTCGTCCTGGGATCCGGTCGGGTTGTCACGCTTGGTATCGAGCTATGATTATAAATTTAGCTTTCAAGGGATAGGTTCCTTGGCTTTGGGGGTTGGTTTGTGTGATTTGTTATATCTAACGCCGAGAGTTATAGCATGTTAAGATGTTTGAACTAGAATGGATGTTAGCACTAGTAGAGGTGCCAATGTTGATATGTATAAGGTGGTACTAGTAATATCCATGATTGAGAGTCCACCGGAGAATTGGTGGCAAATATGATGATATTGTGAATTAATATTTATGAGGATCACTGAGTCAATGCATTGGAGTATAACACCTTAGTACCAAATGAGACTAGAAGACTTATAAATCGTGAAAGAGTTAAGGATTAAGGATGGGGTATTACAGCAATTTATCCCATGTTACGCCTTAGGATTTTCGAGAGGCCGTGGTTTGTACTTATGAGAAAAAGTTAAATATTATAACGCACCCGAGAGAGGACCTCGTGGAATATTAAGGTGATGATGTGGTTAGAGGATAGGTACCTCCCGAACCGTATAGGAAACCGAGATTAATAAGTTTGAGTGATGTTTACCTAAAATCATAGATGAAAAGGTGATAATTTGTTATATAAATTTCGTTGAGAAATGGGACACCGAGTGTAGGTGTTGAAACAATATAGACAAGTGTTTAGTTGATGGTGGTGATCACATTAGAATGGATTGCCTTAAATTGAGGATTAATGACTCTAAGAGCGCTAATAAGCGCCTAGTGACCCTTAGTGAAATGGTTATAGACGAGCTAGGTTTGAGGTTGTATGCGGCGTATGTTGGCCATTATGGAGTTTTGAGACCTACCTTAGATAGGAGGTAATTCAAGATACGGATATTATGGTTGCTATTATCGCCGCATGAGTGCATTGTATCGGTATCTCATACGCATTGATACATACATTGCATTGTGTGTTGAGAATTAATTATTTTTGTTTCTCGATTTATGGTTATTGAGGAGGATGTCCTTATGGGATTGGTTTACGGTTTTGTTGAAATTTTGATTTGCCTGCAGACGATTGCAAAGAAAGTACATGTTAAGTGCTCATATGGATGGCGATGTTATACATATGTGAATATTGAATATGTGATAATGCTACTAGTGGTAAATACTAGTGGTGCGTTAAATTTGTATGCTCTATAGAGATATGTGTACAGAAAATAATTGTACTTTGTTGTGTGATTTTATGCGAGTAGACGCGCTTGAATTGCACGATCGATACTTAGTGGTTTTGAGATGGATTACGTTATTACGAGTAAGTATACCGCTAAATCGCGACTAATAGGTGTCGTTGTCACGAGAGTACTGTGTGTTTTGGCCAATACGAGATTTTGACTAAGGTAATGAAAGACTTCTCGTAGAATTTGGCCATGTAGTACTAGAGTGAATGATACCTCTTACTCTGAGTTACTATTTTAAGTATTGTTAGGCGAGTATAGTGAATATACGAACCTTGCTATTTGTTAGAGTTGCCCTTGTTTAGAAAATTACACGAGGAATTCTTATATGCATTTCTTTTCTCGGTTTTGTGATATAAACATGTACGAATAGTTTCGAAATCTCATGCGCTATATTAGCCGTTTGATTAACCGATATGCATGATTATGAGTTACATGAGTTTTATGCATTATATATGAATAGCGGAAATTACATAGAGTATATGAGAAGATGTATGATGATATTTGGTTATTTTATATCATATTTGCATGATATACATGTGCTAGATACGCGATTAATTATTAATGATATGAATTTTTATCATGTTGTTGATGATTTAAAATTTTGAGTAAGATATATTTGTGATTTTGAAGTATAAACATAACTTGTACCGAAGCGCGGTGTTATTTTTAAAGGAGAATTAATATATGATCTTATACGCGAACATGCATGGTAATGC
>CM028377.1:158193928-158239483 GCA_013146195.2 Codonopsis lanceolata | reverse complement strand
AAAATATTACAGATACAGCGGATATGTTAGAATGAAGGAGTGTTCATACAACCTAGCTTAGAGCAGCTCAATTGAGCAATTGGATAGGTTTATCTTTTGGATGAACCACTTCATCATTTTTATCTACTATAGGGGAGGCTGACAAGGCACCAACATGTCGGAATTCTCCAAAGGTTGATAATGATTAACTCACTTTCATTCCAACAATCCAATCCATGTTCAACCGCATTTTTTCAAAACAACGAGCCCAACGTTAATCTAGCCATTTTAAAAGCGTATTTATGTAATAAAAAAGTTAGTGTAACTTTTTTTTTAATAAATTGGTTCTTAAACCATTTTTCATTTCACTCATTTTGCTCTTATAGATTTATTTTCTCACTAAACTCTGCCCATTTTCTTATTTCACTTTTTCGTTATGGATAACAATTATTTCGCAAATTTATCAAACTCTCTAAATATCGAAGATTCTACTAATCCTCAAACTACAAATCCATACAATGCTCCCAATTTTCAAATTCCTCCACATTTCCAAGATTCTCAAAATATTTGAGGTACTTCAATTTTCGCAAATTTTCATATCCTCAAAATTCTCAATTTTCCTTGTAACACCATAAATATTTTAATCTAGCTATGCCAAATCAATATATGTCATGCCCATATATTTCAATATGTCTATGGGTGGTTGGATTCTGACAACACCAACCGAGAAAAGAAGGGATGGTATATGGGAGTTTGAAATTCCACCATTTTCTACTCAACATGGGCTGGAAAAGTATTGTTATCACTTTTTGTATCTTTTTTCACTAATTGATGTAATCTTTTTTTTTAAATAATTTTCAATCAATTTAATATTTGATTTATCTAATTTATTTGGATTTTGGATATTGTATTGTGTCTCTTCTTTAAGTTAATTTTTAAAATGAATATACTATTTTTATAGGTATATTGTTAAAGAAAAAAATATTTAATGATGGATCCATACTATAAAAATTTTATAAGTTTATTCATAATGAAGAATAAGTATAGATAAAAGATTTATGAGTTGCTGACGTGACATCAAATGTTTAGTAATACTCCCAACGTTGCTAAAAAAAATATTCTTTTCTTTTTTAGACCGTTCTAAAAAAAATGTGCACTTTATAATATTTCATTTTTTAAAATTACTTTTATCGTTTTACCCTTATTTTGATTTTCACTTTAAATGATAACTTCACCCTCACATGGATATTCTTGTAAAACACATATAATAATCGTACTCACTCTGATGCGTCCAAAATCCTCTGGATGCACTGGATCAATCCAAATGGGATACCTGGCTTTCAACGTATCCGCAAATCTTCAAGCCCAGCTCTGCAAATGAGATGAACAAACTGTAAACTAGGCAGGGGCACTCCCTGCAAAAGCCCTCCGGCGTAAGAATTAGTACAAGGCTTAGCAAATACGTATTCAATCTAGCAGAGTTTCAGCTAGAGAGTAGAAATCACATACCTCTCCCCTTCATTTTCTAGGGCTTTTATAGTTGCCGGAGAGCGTAACTTCTCATAACTGTTCATAACTGTCCACTAATGATCGTGGCATAAATGGCGGGCATATTAACTGCCCCATTAACTCCCTCATTAATCACAACGGTCTAAATGGAGATTTTCCTGAACTGTTAACAGCTTTTGAATTAGCGAGCATAGCAACTCATGCTCGCAACTTAGTTCTGCTCGCTGGTTAAGCCCCCAGCTCGATCACATCTCTTGCTCGCCAAAGACCAAGGTTTTGCCCGAGATACGTAAGAACTGTACCATCCCTTCCTCGTAACTTCGACATTTGAATGCTCGCAAACTGGTAATGAGAGTCACGTGCCAAAAACGTGACTCACAATCGGGGCCAATTGGGCCAAGCAGCTCAGTAGCCCCCTACTCCTTGTTCATCGAGTATTCATGCTCGAAGCGAGGAGGAGCACAAATTTCCCAATCAAATCATTTCCAAAACATGGGCCTCGGTACAAGTCACTTTCGCTTGAAATTGAGGGTGGAAGGCAGCTAAAAAGTTTTTTAGAGATGCGAGCCATTACCCGCCGCCCTTGCACTTTCACAGGCGCACTGCCCCCATGTTGCATTAAATGCGGCCTCGATCCATGAGCTGCAATGATGAGGATTTCCCCAAATGACGGTTACATAGCGGTATAAAAACCAAACCCTTCCTTCATTTTCAACTTTTATCACCTTCTATATTCTCTGAAACCGTTTTCTTGAGAAGTCAAAGATTCAAGGACCTCCGTCTCCGCTCTGCACTGTCCCTAAGATTTTCAAGGCCCTCTCTTACGATCTGTACCAATTCCACTGGTTCACTTCATCAATTAACAAGTAAGGCATCTATCCTCTTCTTATTTCTTTCTGAATGCTCCTTTGATTTGTTTGGATCTTTTCATTTTGAAATTCACCACACTTCTTTTGGGTTTTGAACACCCTCTCAAATCTACCCATTTACAATTAGAGTGCCCTCATTCATTCACTTGAATTTTCCTGGTTTCTTCCTTTTGAAATTTCCATGCCCATAAACCCCACATGAACCAAGTCCACCTCCAATCAGAATTGAGGAGCACCTTTACCAGTGCCCCGTTCACTTGTTATAGGATAAACCCTAGCTTGCCACGGGTTTTTAATTATTTCTGCTTATCATCTCGAGCAGGGTTTAACCTATATTCCTCGATTCCTGTAGGATGTCTTCGGATGACAGAACGTCTTCCGAGATCGAGGGATGAGCATACGACCATGGAGCCCCCCAAGAACACGAAGAAAACCAATATACTGAATCTTCGAGCTCGGAAGAAACTAAGCGAGAAGAGATTCCGCTTATCCGCCAAAGGCATTCCCGATCACCTCGAAACAATACCGAGCAAGCAACAGAGAATCTTCCTAGCCCAAGCAGACCAGAAAACCAGGATTTGGTTCGAGGAAAACAAGCTGCTTCGACTAGCACCTCTTTTATTACTTGGGATGATTTGAACAGCGAGGATGACGTATCCAGCTGGTTTTACTCCTTAGGCATGAACCCCAAGGATTACCGAGTTAGGGCTTTTGATTTAGACATAGACGAAGCCGGTCATAACTTCCAGGGAGACCGGATGGTCTTTTATTTTGATTTCTTTTTAGTCGGCCTCCGATTACCCTTGGATCCTTTCTTTGTCGAATTCCTCCTGATAAACAATGCACTTCCCTGCAACTTGACTCTAACCACCGTTAGGTTCCTAATTGCATATATCGTAGCCTGTAGACTTTTTAGTTTTGAACCGAGCATGGAGCTCTTCAGAAAATTCTTCCTTTTCTCAATAGATAAGAAAATAGGGCGCATCTCTGCTCGCTCCAATCCCAATTACTTTAAGCTTCTATCTGACAATCCAAACAAGGTTGATGCCTGGGATTCCAAAGCTTTGCTCGTAGAGTCTCGCGTAGGCTGGCCCTTTGCTCCCTACCTTGAAAACTTATCCATTGCCAAGTACGATAAACAAGCATTTCGAACTGGGGAACCGATGCTCGCCAAGACATTCAGGAAACTTCTCGGGGTAAAGGATGGGAAACAAGGGCAAGACTGGGTTTTAGACTGGGTAACCTTGACTTCCGACCTCGTTCTATTACGACAAGCTGGAATCATAAGCTGGCCTATCCAAGGCTGCGAGCCTCAAACCGTCCTTGAACCTGAAACACTGCACCCATTCTGGGGGAATTGTCACGGGGGAAATTTCCTAAGTGAATGCCCGAGCTGCCTTCAACTCGGAAGAAACTGCACTCCTGCCTTTTCCATTTCGGGTTTGCATGATTTCTTTTTCCTTGCTTTAATACTGTTGATCTATATCAGATCTTCTAATCTCTACTTGTAACTCGTTTTGCAGATATGAGGCAAATGGAAGACTCCCAGCGCTTTCTGCAAGCCATGAGGAGAGGAGCTGTGGGAAGGAATACCTAGATGGTTGGGCAACAACCAGCTCGCCTCCATACAATTCCAGCTACCAATACGGGGTGAGGTACCAACCGAGCTTCTGTACCAAGCCAAACAGCGACTATCTCCCATGCACCAACAGCCCCCATCATCCCAACTCCTGTAATAGCGGCGCCAGTCGCTCCTCAACCTCAGCAACAACAACAACAACAAAAAAGACCTCCTCCAATCTCTCCTCCAGAAAGGAGAACACGCTCGCGAACCAACCAGAGCGAGCCCGTTGAAGCCTCCAGTTCTCAAGCTCCCATTTGGCAAAGGGAGAACTTCGAGATGCCGGAGACTCGCGAGCTCGCAACCAGACTTATTGCAGAGATAGGAGCTGTCCCCGACCTGGCAAACTTAAACACCAACAAGAGAGGTGGACATGCAGCTAGCATTGGGCTTTGTATGGTGAAGAGACTTCGGCACACTGGAATCCACGAAGAAGCACTGAACTCCTAAGTGTCATCCTGATCGGAGAAATCGGGATGTGCATGACCGAGGTAACTGATTTTGCACTTCGCGAAATATACCGAATTCTTTTCTTTTATTTCTGATTTTCCTTATTTCGATTTCTAGATGGCCAGCAAGACAGAACTACTCTTTGACCGATTGATCGACAACGTGAAGACCTCCAGCTCGCTATCCACTGAAAAGAATGCCTTGGAAGAGCAAGTTAACACGCTGAGGGCCGAGCTGAACGAAAGCGAGGAGAGCTTGACAGCCAAGGTCACTGAGGTATCCAAGCTGGAGGAAGAGAAGAGGATCCTCGATGCCCACCTTACCTTCTCATAAAAGTCCGAAGAATCTGCCCTCAACAACATCATACAGGTGAGGAAGGATCTTTGAGAAGCGACCAATGAGTTGGAGAAGGTCAAGAGGGATGCTCCTGCCAGAGAAAACAAGCTAAAGGTCGAGCTAGTTCAAGCCCATGTCCAGAAAGAGAACCTCATCACCGAATACAAGAACTCTGAGGACTTCGCAGCTGCTGTTGAGGAAGAAGCGTATCCTTTTTTTCTGCAGGGGGTCAACCATATCTTGCGACAACTAGCTTGCAGTGGGCTTGAACTCAGGCCGGAGCAACTCGCAACATGGGGAACCAACACTCCTTTCTGCTCCTCAGCTCGCCCAGGACATGCTTTAGTTCAATATTCTGTAGATGAGCTCAACTCCCTAGCCGAGTTAGATTCCCGACAAGGGCTGGACGCTTGGACTCCTCCCCCAACCACAGAGACCACTGTCATCGAGCTGATGTCCCAAATATGGTCGGGCAGAAACCCAGAAAATCAAAATTTGTCCCCCCAAGCCATCGGTACAAACAATGAAGTAATCAACCTCGAAGCCAAGAACGAGGCTCCAACCAATCAAACCATTGCCGATCCTGCTCAAGTTCCAACCAATCAAACCCCCCTCGCTGACTCTTAAATGTTTCCATGGCCTGCGTGCCTAAGTTTCCAAAACAATTTACTTTTATGTCTGTCATATTTTGCTACTCGTTTTCTTTCCTTGCTGGATGAATGCTTCTATTCCATTCTGCCTGTTTTTAGTTTAATTAAGAAGTATTGTTTTAAATGTCCAACCTCTTTCCGAGCAAGGGAAACCTTTGCTCGTGAAAAAGTACAATAATCAAGCAATCCCACTCGAACACCAACTCTTTTTACGAGCATAAACCGCTCGTAAAAGAGAATAATCGAGAACACAAGGAAAACAACCATCTCGAACACCAACTCTATTTACGAGCATAAACCCCTTTATGCTCGTAAAAGAGAATAATCGAGGAAAACACTTAACTCAAACACCAACCCTTTGTGCGAGCACAAAAGGAATAATCGAGAAAACGAAAACAACTAACTCAAACACCAACTTCCAAAATAAAATTGAAAGCATAATTATCACTGGCCATAGAAAGAAAAGATCAAAGAATTACATACTGCCAATGCCAATCACCAATAATATTTCTTCAAGTGATCTGCATGCCATGGATGTTTCAGTTCATCTCCATCTTCTGTTCGTAACATATAAGTGCCTTCTTTAACAATTCGAGTAATTTGAAAAGGCCCTTCCCAATTCGGCGAGAGTTTCCCCCACTCAGCTCGATGACCTGTTGCCTCAATCTTACGGAGGACCCAATCGCCCATAGCAAATGATCCGACCACGAACTCTTTTCTCGTGGTGGGCCTTTGCTCGCTGCTTGTAATTGGTCATTCTCATCTTAGCCTCCAACCGTTTTTCCTCCAACAGATCCAGGTCGGCTGCCCGAGCTGCACTATTGGACTCAGCATTGTAATACAAAACTCTATGAGTAGGCAGATACATTTCTACGGGAGCCATAGCCTCAGACCCATAAGTCATGGAAAAGTTGTCTCTCCCGTTGGACCCCTGACTATCGTTCTAACCGCCCACAAAGCCGAAGGCAGCTCATCTACCCATCTTCCTGCCTTATCCTCCAAGTTTCGTTTCAACACATGCAAGACTTGTTTATTTGCAGCCTCAGCCTGCCCATTGCCTTGTGGGTATGCCACTGATGATTGTCAATGCTTCACGCGCATCTGCTCGCATGCTTTAGTAAACTTTTCAGAAAATTGAGTCCCATGATCGGACACAATTGCTCACGGAACCCCAAACCGACGCCATATATGCTCATGAACAAAATCGATGACATTAACTTCACTAATGGTCACCAGAGGCTTAGCTTCCACCCACTTAGTGAAGTAATCTACAGCGACCATTGCGTACTTGAACTTTGACCGAGCCACAGGAAATGGGCCAATTAGATCTATCCCCCACATATCGAATGGCCACGAAGCTACAACAGGAGTCTGCTCGGTAGACGGCAATCGCGGTATGTCTGCATAGCGCTGACACTTGTCACACCGACGAACATACATTTCAGCATCTCGCCTCAAAGTTATCCAATAAAACCCAGCTAATGATCTTTGACCAGGATGACCTCCACATTTGCCTTCATGTATTTCCCCCAAAATACCTTCAGTCATTTCTGGTCGCACACATCTCAACAGAGGTCGGGTGTAAGATCGCCTGTAAAGTATGTTGTCCAAGATAACATATCGGCATGATCACTTCTGAATAGTTCTAGCTTCTTTCCTGTCCTCGGGCAATGTCCTTTGCTCGATGTAGGCCTTGAGATCATCTATCCAACATTTTGAAGCCGACCCAATGTCCATGATTACCTCCTTTTCTATAACAGGAACTTCCAAATACTCGATCATAACTCCCGGATGCAAAGACTGAATTTCATCTTCAGCCATCTTGGACAAATAATCAGCTCGCATGTTCTCCTCATGAGCAATTCGCACCAATTCCCAGTAATCAAAATCTTTTAAGATCTCCTTCACCATCGCGCAGTAACGAACCAGGACTGGATGATGAACCGCATAGTCGCCTCTGACTTGGTTTACCACCAACTGGGAATCACAATACACAATCACTTCACGCACTCCTACATCCTGCGCAAGCTCGAGGCCTGCGATCAACGCTTCATATTCAGCCTGATTGTTAGAAGCTGGAAACTTAAAGCGTAATGCTTTCTCGAATTCTACATCCTGCTCGGGCGGGACTAGTACCAGCCCGGCACCACTTCCAAATCTGCTAGCCGAACCATCAACATGTAGCTCCCAACAATACTCTGGTCGGGGTTTCGGACTTGGGATACTCGTCGATGCTGTTCTAGGCGATACTTCCTCCTCGGCAAAATCCTTGAAGCTTGTCTCAGCCACAAAGTCTGCTAAGGCCTGTGCCTTAATTGCTCGCTGATCGATGTATCTTATACGTCGATTTTATATACTTCTATGACTTAAATTATGCTATTTCACGAGTCTTTTGAGTACTAATATATGTTTTCGGTGAGTTTTGTAAGTTTCAGGATTATTGTGAAAATACGCGGAACTCCAGGGTTTTAAGTGCAAATTATAAGGAAGAGAAAAATTGAAGAAAAATAAAGACTGCAAAAATCGACACCTTGACGCAGGTGCCTCGCATCTGCGACCGCAAGGTAGGCAGTATAGGTCCCCGAAGTCAGCTATCAAAGAATCAAAAGCCACCCACACTGGAGACCTTGCGGACGCAAGGTATCCAGCACCTTGCGACCGCAAGGTAGGCAGAATGCGACCTTTTCGGATTTTCACACAGTCATTCGATCCAATCACAACTCCCAAGTATATATAGAAGTCAGGTGCCGAGCCTAAGAGAAGGAGGACGGCTGGAAGCTCTCTTTACATAGATTTTAGGTAGTTTTAGATTGTATAACATAGTTAGGTTTTGTAATTTCAAGTATTGAAGATCAAATCATGTCTCCCATTATCTTCATGTGTTGTTCATCGTCTACGATGAACTAAATCATCCCTAATCTAGGAGGTGGGAGGTAACTTGTATCGAATTTATGTTTTGATTCATATATATATGTCTATTCAATGCTTGTTGATTGTGTTGTTTATCAACCCCTATATTATTTTGCTTTGAACAAATGAATGTAATCGCAAATAATAAAGGCTTAGAGGTGCGGATAACTGCATGACCAAGTGCATATGTCGTACACTGGCTCACCAACACAATAAATTGGACCTATTGAAGCACGAGAGTGATAAGTTATGACCATGTTCTTACATGATCTAGGTGACAGATAGATCATAAATCTAGGTGACAGCTAGATTGACAGTTCATGTGCTTAGGATATGGAATGGGTGAATTTTGCGGGGATGGAGGCTGAACCAATTGTTCAACAGACCATATCTATTTTTAGTGAACGAACCCAAGACATTGAATGACATTATTATGAATTGAACATAAAGGAGATATAAGTGAAACCCAGAATCCTAGATTTCCACTCACCATAAGATCTTCATATCTGTTATTACTGTCTAATTAGTTAAACATCTATAACTAGTAATTTAGAGTAGAATTAAACATAAAAACCCCCTTAGGTTAATAATTTGCTATCTATAATCGCACTGTTCGTGATCACTTGTCTCTGTGGGTTCGACCCTTGCTTCCGAGTCTATTCTATAATAGTCTTGTACACTTGCAAGGAAATAGATAAATAAAACATCGATCAAGTTTTTGGCGCCGTTGTCGTTCTTGGACAAGCTAGTTCACGTAGTTAGTTTGTAGGTAGTATAGTTTTTAATTTAATTTAGTTTTTTTAGTTTAATTTTCTGTTTTTATAAAAAAAATAAAAAATACAAAAAGATTTTATTTTATTTTATTTTAATAGTTATTTGTTTTTAAATTGCTTTAATTTATTTGCATGCAAGGTCGTAGATCTTTAAATCCTGAATTGGTAGACTTAGATCAAGATATAAATATTGTTAAAAGATACCAAAGATATTTTGAAAATCTAGCTTTCGAGCCTGATAATCAAGACCAACCTAAATCAAGAGGACCCTCGGTTGATCCTACAATGGAAGAAAATAACAATATTCGTAATCCTGAAAACCTAGTTGACCCAGTCAATAGGAATCAAAGACAAGAAGAGCCTGCAAGAAGAAATATGGAAGTAGTAGTAAATCAAAGAACTATTAATGATTTCAGTAGACCTTCATTAAATGTGGTGACATCATGTCTAGTCTTGCCGGATCTTTGTTAGGAATTTTGAGCTAAAAGGACATTATTTTAATTCCATACCATCTTTTCATGGGATGCCCCATGAAGATCCTGTCAGTTTCTTAAGAGAATATGAATACATGATGAGTACTTTTCCTTTAGGGGGGTTGACTGAAGATCAAATTAAAATGAAATATTTTCTCAGTGCATTAAAAGAATTGGCAAAGAGATGGTTTATGAACCTAACACCAAACAGTGTTTATACTTGGGCACAATTATATGATTTGTTTATGAGCAAATTTTACAAACATGCATCTCTTACAGAGTATAGAAAACAAATCATGTCATTCCAAAATGAACCAGGTGAAACATTCCATGAGTCATGGGATAGATTTAAAAATCTGCTTATTATGTGTCCTCATCATAATTTGGCTCAACATGTGTTAGTGCTTCAATTTTATCATGGTCTTTCGCCAGGTTTACAAACTATGGTTGATAGTGCAGCTGGTGGTTCTATTAATAGAATGACACCAGAAGCACTAGAAGAATTATTTGAGATGTTAAGTATTAATTCTCAACAGAAAAGTGCTAGAGGTAAAAATAGGAGCCTATATCAATTGCAAGATAATTCAAATACACAAGCTCAATTTGAAAATTGGCAAATTCAAGAAGCATGTGCTCTATGTGGATTATATTCTCATGCTACTAATTTTTGTCCGTCAAGTGCTATGTATTATGAACAGGCTAATGCTATGAATATGTATCCTCAAAGGCCAAGGAATGATCCCTATTCAAATACATACAATCCTGGTTGGAGGAATCATCCTAACTTTTCTTGGGGAGGAAATAAGCCTTTGCAACCTCAACAATTCCAACCTCAACCACCACAACCTCCACAAATGCCAAATCAAAATCAGTTAAGAATTGAAGAAGTTCCCAAGCAAGAAGTAGCTAGTAAAGGTCAAGCAGCTTTGATGAAGTACATGCTTGAAGAAATTGAAAATCTGAAGAAACATATTGAAAGTTCAGAAGCAAATAAAAGAGAAGAAGGGAAGTTCCTAGTCAAACCGAGCAAGCTAAGTCAATCAGTCTGCTAAGAAGTGGTAAGGTGATAGGTGAAGAGGTAAGTGATTCTGATCCTCCTTCCAATATGCATGCTACAGTAGAGAATTCTGAAAAAGTAAAAGAGAAAGATATTGAAAAAGATAGTGATAGTGATAAAGTGATTAATGATTTAAGGGCAAAACACACAAACGGGCCACCCAACTTTGGACCATATTGCAATTCGGCCACCGAAACTTTGGTTCATCTATTTTGGCCACCCTACTTTCATTCTGTTGCAAGCGAGCCCATTTTCTAACGGCCGTTAGCCCAGGACGTTAACTTTAGGGGTAAAATGGGAAAAACAATGTTAAACAGTTCATCTTCATCTCTCTCTTTCTCTCTCACACACACAGATCTGTAACATCTTCAATTGCAGATCTGGCGATCACCAACAAAGCTTCCACACCTCGCCGACGTCGCCCCTTTCCCCCATTCTCCTTCACAGCCGGCCTCATTCTCCGGCGAATCAACCCCTCCGTTCAAATCGAGCAAGCCCCGTATCTTCTCCCCCTTCTTCTCCGGGAAAATCTCACCCCTTCTTGATCAATTGCTGGCGTCCACCCCCCTTCATCCACAGTCCAGCCGCCGCCGGCCACCTCCATCCAGTCTTTCTCCATCAACACCCACCGGTGAATCCACAGCTCTATCCTCCCGCCATCCATCCTTCCCAATGACAGGTTTGGTCTGGCCCCTATATATACCCAGCAGTTCCTTCATCTATGCTTCTGTTCAAACAGATCCGGCCGTGCTCTTCTCACGCCAACCGTTATCCAGTCTTCTTCCTTCACCTATCTTCGTCTTTACCGATGAATTACCACATCCATGGTCGGCCCAAAACCCAAGCAATCGTGCATCTCGTATCACCGCCATCTACAGATCCGGCTTCCCTTCGCCCAAATCCACAGCCGGCCTCATTCTTCTTCTCCGGCGAATCAGTGATGAGACTCGCCCAACGAGACTCAACCCAGGTAAGGTGTCACCCCTCTCAATACCTTGAATGGCCTCCACATGTAGATCTGGGCTTTAACACTATAGATCTCGACCTCTTCGAGCTACTGGTCTAATGTACGAAAGGCATACAGATCGGCCATCAAAGATGAACAAATTTGGGAGAAGATGAACAAATAAATTCGAGCTACTGGTCTAACACTCGGATCGTCAATTATGCCGGTGGGTCTGTAACAGCAGCGATGAGACTCGCCCAACGAGACTCAACCCAGGTAAGGTGTCACCCCTCTCAATACCTTGAATGGCCTCCACATGTAGATCTGGGCTTTAACACTATAGATCTCGACCTCTTCGAGCTTTGGCGCGTGGCAAATGGCTTCACTGGAGTATACACCGCCGAAACTGTTGTCGTCAAATGGCATCTGCAAGAAATTGCCGTACACGACATCGCATTGTCCATCCAACTCGGCTTTTTGATTATGAGAAGCCCAAGAGGGAAACAGTGAGAAGATTTTGATTATGAGATTTGGGAACCATCTACATATATGGCGATACAAAAAGAAGATTTTGATTTGAATCTTCCCCAAAAAAATTTGAATTTATTTTTCTGGGTTGTGATTATTTTCTTGATAAAGATGAACAAATTTGGGAGAAGATGAAGATGAACAGTCAAAGTTCTATTATTTATAGCAGGGGTAAAATAGGAATTTTGACTTAAACTTAACGTCCTGAGCTAACGGCCGTTAGAAAATGGGCTCGCTTGCAACAGAATGAAAGTAGGGTGGCCAAAATAGATGAACCAAAGTTTCGGTGGCCGAATTGCAATATGGTCCAAAGTTGGGTGTCCCGTTTGTGTGTTTTGCCATGATTTAAGTAATCAAGAGGTAGAAAAAGAAAAAGAAGTAGAAGTAGAGTTAGAGGTTCCAAATAGGGAACAAGAAAAAGAAAAAGAAATTCAAAATAAAGATAATACGGTTGAAGAAGGTAAAGATTTAGATCAAGAAGAGGAGGAACCTTATGTGGCTCCCCCACCATATGTTCCTCCAATTCCGTTTCCAAAAAGACTTATGAAAAACCGAATGGACAAACAATTCACGGAAATTTATAATATGTTATCCAAAGTAAATGTTAATTTACCTTTGCTTAATGTTATTAAAAATATTCCAGCATATGCAAAGTTTTTCAAAGATCTTCACTCTAAAAAGCACAAGTTTGAAAACAACGAAAAGATTGTTGTTTCTGAAAACGTCAGTTCTGTTTTACAACCCGAATTACCACCTAAGTTAAAAGACCCAGGTAGCTTTAATATCCAAGTCTCCTTGGGAGACTCTAAAAAGATGAAAGCAATGCTAGATTTAGGAGCAAGTATTAACTTGATGCCTTTCGCGGTCTATAAACAATTAGGTTTAGGAGAACTAAAACCCACTAATATGCAATTACAATTAGCTGATCGCTCAGTTAAATATCCTTTGGGTATAGTGGAAGATATCCTAGTTCAGGTTGATAAATTGATCATACCAGTAGACTTTGTGGTTCTAGAGATGGAAAGGAAGATATGCACTAATAATGAGGTCCCAATATTGTTAGGCAGACCATTTATGGCAACTGCTAATACAATGATTAATGTAAAAAATGGTAAACTCACAATGTCAGTCCTAGGTGAAACAGTTGAAATTTCTGTGTTCGATGCTATGAATAGACCTAGTGACATGAGTGCCTGTTTTTCAATAGATGAGATTGAGAAATTAACAACCGAAACTTTTGAAGAAGAGGAAGATTATGAGAGAGATAGATTTATTGTCTATGATGATAGCCCTATTCCTCCCATAAAAATTGACATTGAGGAAATTGAAAGAGAAATAGAAGAAGAAGAAAGATTAGAAAGAGAAAAGTTAGAAGCTAGTAAAAAGATAGAAGAAAAAGAAATAAAAGTAGACTCAGAAAATAATTCTGATGAGTCAGAGAAAGTAGAAGAAGAAAGTTATGAAATCAAAGATGATGAAGTAGAGATTCTGAAATCTCTCTTTGAAGAAATTGAGATAAAAGATATTGAGGAAGAAAAGCAAGAAGAGAATAATGAGGCTAAAATAAAAGAAACAATTAAAGCAGAAAATTCTGAATTTATGCCTTCCATTAATTCTCCCAAAGTCGAAGAATTAAAGTCATTACCATCCCACTTAAAATATGCATTTTTAGGGGAAGGTAACACTTTGCCTGTTATTATAGCAGCCGACTTAACAGAAAAACAAGAAGCAAGTTTGCTGAAAGTTTTATGGACACATAGAGAAGCTTTAGGATGGTCCTTAGCTGACCTAAAAGGAATTAGTCCCTCTATGTGCATGCATAAAATACATTTAGAAGAAGGTAGTAAACCTTCTAGAGAAAGACAAAGAAGACTTAACCCTCACATGGAAGAAGCTGTTAGGAAAGAAGTTCTTAAGCTCTTAGATGCGGGTATAATTTACCCTATATCAGATAGTAAATGGGTTAGTCCTGTTCAAGTAGTTCCTAAGAAGTCAGGAATTACAGTTGTTAAAAATGATAAAGATGAATTAGTCCCTACAAGGACTATAACTGGTTATAGAATGTGTATCGATTTGCGTAAATTAAATGCGGCAACTAGGAAAGACCACTTTCCTTTACCATTTATTGACCAAATTCTTGAAAGATTAGCAGGTCATGAATATTATTGTTTTCTTGATGGTTTTTCTGGATATAATCAGATCCCTGTTGCACCTGAAGACCAAGAGAAAACAACCTTTACATGTCCCTTTGGTACTTTTGCTTTTAGGAGAATGCCTTTTGGGTTGTGTAATGCACCAGCTACTTTTCAAAGATGCATGATTTCTATATTTTCGGATTTAGTTGAAAGATGCGTAGAAGTTTTCATGGATGATTTTTCAGTTTTCGGAAATTCTTTTGATCATTGTTTAGAAAACCTTACATCTGTCTCGAAAAGATCTTTGCGAAACTAATTTAACTTTAAGTTGGGAGAAAAGTCACTTCATGGTAAAACATGGAATTGTCTTAGTGCATGTTGTTTCAAATAAAGGCATTGAAGTTGACAAAGCTAAAAGTGAAGTTATTTCACAACTACCCCCGCCTACTTCAGTTAAAGGAGTTCGAAGTTTTCTTGGTCATGCTGGTTTCTATCGAAGATTTATAAAAGACTTTTCCAAAATCTGTAAACCTCTATGTAATTTGTTAGCAAAAGATACAGAATTTATTTTTGATAAAGAATGTTTAGAAGCTTTTAATTTATTAAAAGAAAAGTTAACTACTGCCCCAATTTTATCCGGCCCTGATTGGTCACTCCCTTTTGAAATCATGTGTGATGCATCAGATTTTGCAATTGGAGCCGTGTTAGGACAAAGGGTAGATAGAAAGCCTCATGTGATCCATTATGCTAGTAGAACTCTGAATGATGCTCAATTGAATTATACCACTACTGAAAAGGAATTTTTAGCAGTAGTATATGCTTTAGAAAAATTTAGATCATATCTGCTAGGATCAAAGGTGATAATCTTTTCTGATCATTCTGCATTGAAATATTTGTTAAGTAAAAAGGATGCTAAACCAAGATTAATTAGATGGATGTTATTATTACAAGAATTTGACATAACTATCAAGGATAAAAAAGGAACCGAGAATGTTGTGGCTGACCACTTGTCTAGGTTAGAATTTTCACCCTTGCTTGAACGTCAATTTCTTGACGATCATGTCCCCATAAATGACAATTTTCCTGATGAACAACTCCTAGCCATTAAAGATTCTGACCCTTGGTATGTTGATTTTGTCAACTATTATGTGTCAGATATCATTAATCCGGATTTTGATCATTACGAAAAGAAGAAGTTTTTGGCGGAAACTAAAAATTATTTTTGGGAAGCTCCTCACTTATATAAGATTTGTTCTGATTCATTAATAAGAAGATGTATTCCAGAAAAAGACCAACAAGGTATCATGGAATTTTGCCATGGATATTCTTGTGGTGGTCATTTTAGTGGTAATAAAACTGCTCGTAAAATTTTGCAATCAGGTCTATATTGGCCTACTGTTTTTAGAGATTGTGAACTGTTTTACAGAACATGCGATAAATGTCAAAGAACAGGTGGTATAGGAAAGAGAAACGAGATGCCCTTACATGTTAATTTAGTAGTTGAAATTTTTGACGTTTGGGGCATTGATTTTATGGGTCCCTTTCCTGTGTCCAATAATTGCGAATATATTTTGGTAGCAGTTGACTATGTTTCTAAATGGATAGAAGCGGTAGCAACCAAGAATAATGATGGAAAAACAGTAGTCAAATTTGTAGAAGATTTATTTGCTAGATATGGAGTTCCTAAGGCCATAATAAGTGACCAAGGAACTCATTTTACTAATAAGTTGTTAAATAATGTTCTTAGAAAGCACGGTGTAACTCACAAGTTAGCTATACCTTATCATCCACAGACATCCGGACAAGTAGAAGTAAGCAATAGGCAAATAAAAGCAGTGTTAGAAAAGACTGTTAGGCCTAATCGTAAAGATTGGGAATCTAAACTCAAGGATGCTTTATGGGCATACCGAACTGCTTTTAAGACACCCATAGTGTGACGACCCGACCCGGACCCCAATGCGAGATCCCGAGTCGTGCCGTCCAAATAATCAATAACACAAGCATGCATAGTAGGATCATAAAATTCATGTGGCGCAACATCGCATACAACACAACAACTTCGGCTACACTTGGCCGGAAAAACAACCTAAAATAAACAAGTCATCGGCGGCGTTACGGTAGGAACCCAACAACTACTCCTACAATTATTAACACATGCTTATAATAACCTCAACGGCCACAACATGCCGGAGACAACAACAACAACAATTAAACGAGCTTTAGCGGAAGAAAACCGTAGTGAACCATACACATATAAACAGGCTCGACATATAAGTCGGCATACCAAAAGATTACAAGTATCAAATAGTTAAGTTACAACAACATCAAAAACCCCAAGCCAAGTCTACATGACTTGCTTCCCAACGTCCTTTCCAAAATAAAAGATTAACTAATAGATGTCCAAAAGAGCAACCTTGCTAATACAACAACCAAGCAGTACAAGCGAGTCTATCCGGACCGTCTCCTCGGCTCGGATCTAAGGAAAGACAAAGCAAACAAATAGGGTAAGTCGAAAGACTTAGTAAGTTACTACAATGCATGTTCATGTTATAGCATGACATTTATCACAATTACAGTTCACGTTCATCATATAGCACTTAACACATTGTTCATATAAGTGCGGGAAAGTAAATCATACAAGTAGGATATGATATAGTCACGGCCGCTTCGTAGCTCCTGCAATAAAACTTTATTATACTTTATCGTGCAACATTGATGCTCTGTGAATGCATCAACTTTTATCAAGTACCACTCGATCTAGATAGCAAGCCAATGCGGCACTTAGCGTCTGACAAAGGGGCTACTTCCCATTGCGGCCAACAATGGAGGTGTGTGTGAAGTCCTAGGTGCGGCGATCCATAGCGACACACGAATCCCATAATTCGTGAAGGCGTGCATCGTCCCACCTTGACCCGATAAACAAACCAAATAATGCCAGCTGGACTCAATGTGATGCACAAGTAGATATTTACTTGACTAAACCAATCAAAGACCGAATTCGACAAGAGCGAACTCGACCAACCAAGTAGGGTATTAATCTCTACTATAAAGTCATATCAAGGCAATTAAATTGCACAAAACCAACCTTTCATATAAACTTGATATAAACAATCAAACTAAGCTCATACTTGAGTAAACCAAATCAAACGGTGTTCAAACTTCGTAGGGATTGAAATTAGAGTTCAACACGTTCAAATATTCCCTAGAGTCGACTCCGTTGAGTCTTTGCTCTAAATTCCCAAATTTGGAGAAATTGAAGCTATATGCTTCATAACCCAACCTAGGTCATTTCTAGGTTCAACAAGGTATTAAATTCACCAAGGCAATGCAAAGTGATTCATGTTCATCATAGAGTTCATTTCATAAGATAGAACACATACAACATAACAACATATAATGTAGGCTCCATTTAGGGCATTCTCATATGAACAAACTTCCAACAACAAATAATTATACATGTCTCTAACATGTTTAAAACTTTAAATAGGCAAGATGAAAGAATAATATAGGCTTTCACAAGCAAGAATTCAACCTACACATGCTCCTAACAAGATCAAAATCTCAACATACAAGAAGATAGCATGGAAGGCATACATGTGTCCTCATTGACCTCAACCACCATAGGCTTTGCTTCCTTAGGGTCAATGAGAACTTAAAAGAAGATGAAGAAAGTAACTTACAAGTTATACACCAAAGAAAGCAATGAAGAAACCAATCGGATGGAAATGCTCCTCTTCTTGAGCTCTACAACTTTAATGAAGGACTCTTGGGCAAATGATGAATGGATGATGAAGATGAAGATGAAGACCTCAAGAAACCATGGAAGAACTAGAGAGATGAAAATGAAATTCGTTTTTGGAAGAGGGAGGGTGAGAATGAGAGTCAAAAATCTGAAATGTGGTTGATATAGGTCTAAATTTTGAGTGGGACAAGTGTCAACAACTTGTGGTCCCTTTTTAAATCTGATTTGTGGCTTAATTGGTCACTAATGAACTCTTAACTCATCATTAAAAACTAGTTAGGGATGTTAGGACTTAAGTAGGAAGGGTTAGGGAGGTTTAGGATAGGTTTAGATATGGGTTTGAAGTGTACAAGTCGTCCAATTTCAGAGCAGGAGAAAATCATCCCGTAACGGCAGCGGTGAGGCGGGCGCCTCACCCAGGCCATGCGGCCGCCTCAACAAGCTGGGGCCTCCCAAGTTCGAGACCATCAGCAAATTACTCTCGGCATTTGAGGCGGGCGCCTCACCGGCTCCCATGCGGCCGCCTCGGCTCCAGAACCTCTAAAACTTGATCTAAACTTGATCTAAATGGTCCCAAACTTTTGGGCAACCATTCTAAGGTCTAACCCTACTCAAAACAAGTCGGAAGCACCGAACAACCCCCGGAACAAGCTAGAACAAGGCGCGAACCACGCGACGAATGAACAACGGATTAAACTCAAATCAAACATCAATCAAACTAGGATATCTTGGGCATGAAAAAGGTTTGTTTCAACATGATTAAGACTTGAATATAAAGCCAAGAACTCAACGAACACTTCGTACGTCGAAATAGAAGCAAATACGAGCAACGAGAGGAATCGCTAAGGCCAAATTCAACGCGATCAAACCGGCGATTCAACAAACAAGTTTATATGATTCTAAACATGTTATGGACTTCTAAAATGACTTATGAATGATTCTAAAACATTTATATATCAAGTAAACATGCTCACAATCAACCAAGAAAGTATAAAGACAAGCATAGAATGCACATGCAAGATTATGGGGCGTTACACTCTCCCCTCCTTTAGGAATTTAGTCCCTAAATTCTTACCAAGTTCGTCGAATAAATGTGGATGCTTCTCCCGCATCTCTGCTTCCGTCTCCCAAGTCGCTTCTTCAATGTTGTGATTCCTCCAAAGAACTTTGACTAAGGGAATTCTTTTGGTTCGTAGAACTTGCTCCTTGGTATCCAAAATCTTCACGGGCTTTTCAACGTAAGACATATCCGGCTCAAACGTGATCTCCTCATACTCGAGTACATGGGACTCATCCTTCAAATACTTTCGCAACATGGAAACATGGAATACGTTATGAGTCTCCGAAAGTGAAGGTGGCAATGCAATACGATACGCTAAGGTCCCAACTCTCTCAAGAACCTCAAATGGACCAATGTATCTCGGTGTAAGCTTCCCTTTCTTGCCGAACCTCTTAGTACCTCTCCTCGGTGTTACCTTCAAGAACACGTAATCACCCACTTGGAACTCAAGATCCGTCTTCGATTGTCGCATAACTCTTTTGTCGACTTTGAGCGGTGCGCAAGCGATCTCTAATCAACTTCACGCTCTCAACCATTGCACTAACTTCGGAACCCCAAAGTTTCGCCTCTCCAACTTCATCCCAACAAATTGGCGATCTACACTTACGCCCATACAAAGCTTCATACGGCGCCATCTTGATACTCGGCGGTAGGTTATTATCGCATAAACTTCGGCTAAAGGTAAGTGAGAATCGGCTTCCCTTGAAATCCACGGCACAAGCTCGCGGCATATCCTCCAAAATCTGAATCAATCGCTCGGGTGACCATCCGTTTGCGGATGAAAAACATCTTGAAGTCTAATCTAGTCCCCAAAGCTTCTGCAATGACTTCCAAAATCTTGGCGTGAACCTCGGATCTCTATCGGACACAATACTAACAGTGCGCCATGAAGTCTCACGATCTCACGGATATACAAAGGCGCTAAGCGAGTCAACGAATAAGTGATAGCTATCGAATGAAGTGTGCGCGAGACTTAGTCAATCATCGACTATAACCCAAGCGCATTAAAACCTCTCGCGTCTTGGTAACCTGTCACAAAATCCATAGGTAATGAACTCCCATTTCCACTCGGGGAATCTCAATGGTTGTAGAAATCCTGCGGGCCTCGATGCTCGGCCTTAACCTGGCGACAAGTCAAACATTTGACACATACTCATAATTTCTCTCTTCATACCCTTCCACCAAAGCGTCTTTTCAAATCTAAGTACATCTTCGTGCTCCCCGGGTGAATGGTATACTTCGTCTTATGAGCCTCATCAAGAACCAACCTCTTCAATTCCGTATTACAAGGAACACAAATCCTACCTCGAAATGTCAAAGTACCCTCACTATTAACCACGAAATCGAGGCGATACATTCTCGACCAACCCATCAATAATTTTCTTCAACTCAGGATCATTCCCTTGCTCTTCTCTAATTTTCCCAAACAAAGGCGGCGTAGCACGAACATTTGCAAAATCACACCTCTATCAAAACACTAGGACTCCAATCTCGCAAATCCTCTAACATCTTCCACTCCTTAACCATCATACACGACATATGAACTTTCCTACTCAAGGCATCCGCTACCACATTTGCCTTCCCCGGATGATACAAGATAGTACAATCGTGGTCCTTTAACTTTTCCATCCACCTTCGTTGTCTCATGTTCAATTCTTTTGAGAAAACAAGTATTTCAAACTCTTATGGTCGGTGAAGATCTCAAACTTAGACCCATACAAGTAGTGTTTCCACTTATGCAGCGAAAATAATCGCAGCCAACTCCATATCGTGTGTCGGGTAATTACGTTCATGAATAGACAACTTCCTCGATGCATAGGCGATCACCCTTCCATTCGCATCAAAACACAACCCAAACCTTCCTTAGAAGCATCACTAGATCACAAAATTATCTCCTCCACTAGGCAAAGCCAAAATAGGTGCCGATGTCAACCGATTCTTAAGCTCTTGGAAACTAGACTCACATTTCTCGCTCCAAACAAGCGGCACATTCTTACGTGTCAACCTCGTCATAGGAGTCACAATTCTAGAAAAACCCTCAATAAACCTCCGGTAATAACCCGCTAACCCCAAGAAACTCGAACCTCGATGGCGAACTAGGCCTCTTCCAATTCATCACCGCTTCAATCTTAGAAGGATCAACGGCTATCCGGCGCTAGAAACGATATGCCCTAAGAAAGATACTTCCTCGAGCCAAAAGGCACATTTGCTAAACTTGGCATAAAGGCTGCTTCTCGAGAAGAATAGACAACACAATCCTCAAGTGTTTCTCATGCTCCTCAGAGATTTCGAATACACTAAGATATCATCAATGAAGACTACAACAAAGCAATCAAGATAAGCGTGAAAAACACGGTTCATCAAATCCATAAACACATTGGCGCATTCGTCAACCCAAGCGGCATCACTACAAATTCAAAATGCCCATACCTAGTGCGGCCGTCTTGAATGTCTTCCTCTCTAACCTTCAATTGGTAGTAACCCCATCTCAAATCAAGCTTAGAGTAGACAATAGACCCTTGCAACTGGTCAAAAAGATCATCGATGTGGGGTAGAGGATACTTATTCTTAATGGTCACCTTATTCAATTCTCGGTAGTCTATACATAACCGCAAACTCCCATCTTTCTTCCTCACAAATAAGACCGGTGCGCCCCAGGCGACACACTTGGTTTAACAAAACCAATCTCTAGAAGTTCTTGCAAGCGGGTTTTCAACTCCCTAAGCTCATGGGTGCCATCCTATCTGATTGCCTTAGAAATCGGTGAAGTCCCGGAATAAGCTCAATCTGAAATTCTAGTTCTCTATCGGGTGGCATAGCATGATCGGTAGAAAACACGTCGGGAAATTCACACACTACGGGACCTCTTCTAAGTTAGGCGAAGACTTCCTCTTATCAACTACGCATGCAAGATAACCCGTACACCCTTGAGGCAGTAATTTTCTAGCCCTTAATGCGAGAAATAAAATGCACGTCACTCGAAGCATGATCACCCACAAAAGTAAACTTCGAGGCACACCGGCATATAAAAGGTAACCCTCTTTCTATGGCAGTCAACTATAGCATGATAAGCACATAACCAGTCCATGCCAAGAATCACATCAAAATCACGTATAGGGAGAACTACCAAGTCCGCATGCAAAGTGTGGTCACCCACCAAAACATCACAAGATTTAAACACTTGAGGCGAGCATATATTCCCCGGCGGGGTAGACACTTCAAGCAAATATGGCAAGGTTGAGGCAATACGCAAAGATTCTCAATAAAGTGCGAAGCAACATAAGAATCACGAAGACCACGGATCTATGAGAACTCGAGCCTTATGATCGAATATAGAAAGAGTACCTCCTATCACGGTAGTAGACCCCACGAACCTCGCGATCAAGCGCAAACACTGACCTTGAACTTTGGGTTTACCGTCCCCATCTCTCTTAGCCCAGGCTGGCGGACTAGCCTTAAACTTGGACAGTCCTTCTTCATGTGAGTTCCATCTCATGATAGAAACACTTCCCATTTTTCCCCGGCACCTATCATTTGTGTGCCCGGACCTCTGGCGAGCGAACAAATCATAGCTTCACTCTGCGACCCTTGCGCCCTTAGATGAAGAAGTATTGTTACCTTACCTTGTTTCCCAGGCGTGGCCTACCTTGGCCTCCACTTCTCCTATCACGGTTCCCTTGATAACCCCTTCTATTACCGAATTGTTTCCACGATTCTTGGTGCAGTAGTGCTGCGTGCACTACTAGCATTATTCTTGACTCGGTGTTCATCAATGTCTTGCTCAACCTCATAAGCTCTATCAAGCTGCGGTCAGATGTCGGTGAGCTTAAGCGCTAGAATACGCTTTCTAAACTTCGGTTCTTAACCCCTTCACAAACTTGTGTGTTCTCCGTGCCTCAGTGGGAATCGGATACGTACAATATCGGCTCAGTGCGTGAACTTTGCGAGAATACTACGCCCGGTCATGCTACCTTGCTCAAGATCATAGAACTCCTTCTCTCTTTGGTTGCGAACTACATCAGGCACATACTCATTCTTAAACTCTCTTTGGAAATTGGCCCAAGTAATGGGAACTTGTTGCATCTCCCAACTCTCCTTTCAACACGGTCCACCAATGCTTCGGCGGCTCCCTTAAACTTAAAGGTTGCTAGCATCACTCTTTCTTCGTCGGAACACCCCAACATGGACAATACTTTGATCATTTCCTCCATCCATAACTTCGGCTTCTCTCGGTTTGGTTCTCCAAGAAGCGAACTAGGCTTTAGCTTAAGAAATCTCTCTAAGAGAGTAGTGTCGGTCCTTGGTCTCGGTGGTGGAGGTGGTGGTGGTGCTTGCTCCTCTGCTGACCTCCACGGCTGCCCGGCCGAGAAAAGCTAACAATCTGCGATGTAGTTCGGCCATATCAGGAACTACCGGATCCTCTGGCGGCGGTACCTCTACTTCAGGTTCAACCGGAACTCTCCTGGGTCTACCTCTCCCTGGATTAACCATCGGACTCCTACAAGAATTCACTCGACGTTAAAATCAACACACAAATAACCAACCCAACTAGGCCATGGAACCTATCTGGCCCGGCGGCTAACTATAGCTCGATACCAAGCTGTGACGACCGACCGGACCCCAATGCGAGATCAGAGTCGTGCCGTCCAAATAATCAATAACACAAGCATGCATAGGAGGATCATAAAATTCATGTGGCGCAACATCGCATACAAACAACAACTCGGCTACACTTGGCCGGAAAAACAACCTAAAATAAACAAGTCATCGGCGGCGTTACAGTAGGAACAACAACTACTCCTACAATTATTAACACATGCTTATAATAACCTCAGCGGCCACAACATGCAGGAGACAACAACAACAATAATTAAGCGAGCTTTAGCGGAAGAAAACCGTAGTGAACCATACACATATAAACAGGCTCGACATATAAGTCGGCATACCAAAAGATTACAAGTATCAAATAGTTAAGTTACAACAACATCAAAAACCCCAAGCCAAGTCTACATGACTTGCTTCCCAACGTCCTTTCCAAAATAAAAGATTAACTAATAGATGTCCAAAAGAGCAACCTGCTAATACAACAACCAAAAGTACAAGCGAGTCTATCCGGAACCGTCTCCTCGGCTCGGATCTAAGGAAAGACAAAGCAAACAAATAGGGTAAGTCGAAAGACTTAGTAAGTTACTACAATGCATGTTCATGTTATAGCATGACATTTATCTCAATTATAATACATGATCATCATATAGCACATATGGCACTTAGCACATTGTTCACATAAGTGCGGGAAAGTAAATCATACAAGTAGGATATGATATAGTCACGGCCGCTTCGTAGCTCCTGCAATAAAACTTTATTATACTTTATCGTGCAACATTGATGCTCTGTGAATGCATCAACTTTTATCAAGTACCACTCGATCTAGATAGCAAGCCAATGCGGCACTTAAGCGTCTGGCAAAGGGGCTACTTCCCATTGCGGCCAACAATGGAGGTGTGTGTGAAGTCTAGGTGCGGCGATCCATAGCGAGCACGAATCCCATAATTCGTGAAGGCGTGCATCGTCCCACCTTGACCCGATAAACAAACCAAATAATGCCAATGGACTCAATGTGATGCACAAGTAGATATTTACTTGACTAAACCAATCAAAGACCGAATTCGACAAGAGCGAACTCGACCAACCAAGTAGGGTATTAATCTCTACTATAAAATCATATCAAGGCAATTAAATTGCACAAAACCAACCTTTCATAAAACTTGTTATAAACAATCAAACCAATCTCATACTTGAGTAAACCAAATCAAGCGGTGTTCAAACTTCGTAGGGATTGAAATTAGGGTTCAACACGTTCAAATATTCCCTAGAGTCGACTCGTTGAGTCTTTGCTCTAAATTCCCAAATTTGGAGAAATTGAAGCTATATGCTTCATAACCCAACCTAGGTCATTTCTAGGTTCAACAAGGTATTAAATTCACCAAGGCAATGCAAAGTGATTCATGTTCATCATAGAGTTCATTTCATAAGATAGAACACATACAACATAACAACATATAATGTAGGCTCCATTTAGGGCATTCTCATATGAACAAACTTCCAACAACAAATAATATACATGTCTCTAACATGTTTAAAACTTTAAATAGGCAAGATGAAAGAATAATATAGACTTTCACAAGCAAGAATTCAACCTATACATGCTCTAACAAGATCAAAATCTCAACATGCAAAAAGATAGCATGGAAGGCATACATGTGTCCTCATTGACCTCAACCACCATAGGCTTTGCTTCCTTAGGGTCAATGAGAACTTAAAATAAGAAGACGAAGAAAGTAACTTACAAGTTATACACCAAAGAAAGCAATGGAAGAAACCAATCGGATGGAAATGCTCCTCTTCTTGAGCTCTACAACTTTAATGAAGGACTCTTGGGCAAATGATGAATGGATGATGAAGATGAAGATGAAGACCTCAAGAAACCATGGAAGAACTAGAGAGAGGATGAAATTCGTTTTTGGAAGAGGAGGGTGAGAATGAGAGTCAAAAATCTGAAATGTTATATTGGTCTAGATTTTGAGTGGGACAAGTGTCAACAACTTGTGGTCCCTTTTCTAATAAATCTGATTTGGGGGTTAATTGGTCACTAATGAACTCTTAACTCATCATTAAAAACTAGTTAGGGATGTTAGGACTTAAGTAGGAAGGGTTAGGGAGGTTTAGGATAGGTTTAGATATGGGTTTGAAGTGTACAAGTCGTCCAATTTCAGAACAGGAGAAAATCATCCCGTAACAGCAAAGCAGGTGAGGCGGGCGCCTCACCCAGGGCCATGCGGCCGCCTCAACAGGGCCTCCCAAGTTCAGACCAATCAGGCAATTACTCTCGGCATTTGAGGCGGGCGCCTCACCGGCTCCCATGCGGCCGCCTCGGCTCCAGAACCTCTAAAACTTGATTCAAACTTGATCTAAATGGTCCCAAACTTTTGGGCAACCATTCTAAGGTCTAACCCTACTCAAAACAAGTCGGAGCACCGAACAACCCCCGGAACAAGCTAGAACAAGGCGCGAACCACGCGACGAATGAACAACGGATTAAACTCAAATCAAACATCAATCAAACTAGGATATCTTGGGCATGAAAAAGGTTTGTTTCAACATGATTAAGACTTGAATATAAAGCCAAGAACTCAACGAACACTTCGTACGTCGAAATAGAAGCAAATACGAGCAACGAGAGGAATCGCTAAGGCCAAATTCAACGCGATCAAACCGGCGATTCAACAAACAAGTTTATATGATTCTAAACATGTTATGGACTTCTAAAATGATCTATGAATGATTCTAAAACATTTATATACCAAGTAAACATGCTCACAATCAACCAAGAAAGTATAAAAACAAGCATAGAATGCACATGCAAGATTATGGGGCGTTACAGCCTCTTCCTCGACCTTGACTTCGACCACGAGCTCGTCCATAACCTCAGTCTTGTCCATGATTTCCTTGGCCTCGATCACGATCTTGCTTGCACTTTTGCCCTTCATCATATATAGTCTTATTCGCTTTAGGGAATGGAGCTGAACCATTTGGACAAGATTCATGATTTTTCATTAGAGATCTCAAGATTGTGCGATTAGCTACTAGTAGACAAGAAATCAATTAGATATCTTTAAAACTCTTGACGAGGAGCAAGTTTGAGGCATGAAATGTGGAGAATGTCTTCTATGATCAGTGATAGTTTCCCCACATAATTTCAAATGTGAGGTAATCTTACACATCATAGAATTATGTTCACTGATGGTTTTAAAATCTTATAGGGGGATATGGATCCAATCGTAGTGTGTTTTGGGAAGAATGATCGTTTTCAAATGGTCATATCTTTCTTTCAAACTTTTCAAAAAATAAAATAAAAATTTACTCCATCTTTAAATCTTAAGGTGAATGGTATCGAAGAAAAAGTGCATAACTTTAAGCTTGAATTTGATGCTTATCCATTCATTATTACGTCTTTGTATGGTATTTTCGAAGCTCTTGGTAGCTAGGTGGGTTTCAGCATATATTTTCCATGACATATAATTCTTTCTAGATATGTCCAGTTTTTCAGCGATGCTTGTCATTGTGAAGAAAAAGACTATAAATAAAAAACATATATATTAATAAAATCATGACAAACTTAGGGAAAAAATATATTAGAGAAAAAAAGGGAGAAAACATTTATTCAGAGTTTAAGGGATATCTAAAATAAATACATTTTGGTTGGAAGTTTTTTTTTTCTCTTTGCTACTTGGATATAAGAATCTCACCATTGATGGTTTACTCTCCTTAACAGGAAGATCACTAAGAATCCTACAATGGTGATGCTCGTAGGCTTGCCTTTAGGATTTTAAATAACTAATTATTCTTAAAAACCAACATTTACAATGTTTGAATTTTCAACTTGGTTTTTCAAGTGAATTTCATTATACTTTTTAAATATAAATCATTTATATTTATATATTTCAAACAAATTAAATTTATATTGTTTTAATCAAATATTACATAATTTAATCATAGTTTTAATTAATATATTACTCCCTTCGTCTTAAAATTATTGTTTTGCTTTTCTTTTTCATCCGTCCTAAAATAATTATCTTCTTTGAAAATTTCTTTTTAAAATATCACTTTTACCACTTTATCCTTACTTTTTCATCATATTTTAATTATGAGTCACACACATGAACTTTAAAGTAAATACACATAAAAATGATATTAATAATTCAATCAAATGTGTTTTTTAAATCGTGCGTCAAGTCCATCAAGATAATAATTTAGGGACGGAAGGAGTATTAACATATTTCAAATATTTCTCTTTAACAAACAAATTAAATAATTTATAAAAAACTATTTTTCATAAAAACTAAAAAAAAAAGCCAATGGATTTTTTTCAAAATTATAAAAAACAAAAAAGTTTTTCAAAAAAAAGTAAAAAAACAGAAAAATCTTTCAAAAAAAGTATAAAAAAACAACATAGTTTTTCAAAATATATTTCAAATAATTTATTTTTTTAAAATTAAAAAATAGAAAAAAATGAAAAACTTTTCAAAGAAAGTGAAAAATACAAAATAAAATTTAGCGAGAAAATAATGAAATAGGGTGTAGATAGACAAAAATAAAAATAAAAATAAAAAGAGAGGCGTGCTCTCAGGACTCGGGAGGGAAAGGGGGACAAGATGACACAGGGAGTCAGGGACGTGGAATGGGTGGGGCAGTCGGTTGCTGAGGCCATCTGCAACCATCAACCCCAAATTTGGTCAGATTTTATCCCAAATTTGGTTCATTTCAGCACCAAACACTATTTCAACTCCAACCCACAACCCCCAAATCTCACCCCAAATAGAATATTCCTTAGTATATTCTATTTTTATTTCTTTTACTTTATTTATCAACATGCATATTAATTTTCTATTAACTTTTTAAAAAATAATAATTAAGATTATACAATTAATAATTTTAATATATTTAATAGTTATATTTACGTTATTAAAAATATTTAAAAATTAGTAATTTTTTAACTAAATTGAAGAAATATAAATAATTTATATTATTGAATTAAAAATGTTATCTAATTTATATTATCTAGTATTAGGTATTTATTAATTTTTAATACATTTAAATAAAAAATATAATTTTATAAATAATTTTAACAATTATATAATTATTAAAAATTAATTTAATGGCATGAGACACAACCCCAAATTTGGGGTAGGAAACTAAATCTTTGTTGGGAGTACTGACTTCAAATTTGATTTGGGTTTGGGGGCACGATTGGATTATGAATAGTTGAGACCAAACCCCTTTGATTTGGGGGTATGGTTGGAGTTGGCCTGAGGGAGGAACTTATTCACGTACAAAATGGGGTGCATATAAGGCACGCCCGGTCACTAATATTGGTGGGGGCTCTCATGCGGAAGAAAGTGGTATCCAAATTGGCTTTTTGAAAACCAAAATTGGAAAACTACGTTCGAGAACTCGGAGAACTCTCAAATCTGGAGAACCTATTTTTTGTGGTTGGAAACTCAACGAAGAATCCACGTTGTGATTAGACCCTCAATGTATGTATTGGATATGTATAGGATATAATTAAATTAGAATTTGATTCGAAATTTTATATCATTGATTCGATCTAATCCGATAATCGAATGGATCAAGTGTATATTAATCTATATCTGAATTCATTACTAGTTAACATATTCAATTAAATATCTAATTCGATCCAAAATATAAATATATGAATACAAAATAATTAGAATATAAAAGAGAGGAAGATCAAATAACAACATTCATATGTAATTGTGTATACTATGTGTATAAATAATAATAAATATGTTATTTTCAGATCAGATTGAATCCTTAATAAATTGGATATAATTAAATTTATATATGATCTGTTAATAAATAAATTATTGGATTTGAATTAGTATTATTAGACCATTATATAAATTTATATCCAAAATTTTGGATCGAATTTGAATCAAAATCCGATCTATTAATAAGTCTATTGTATTAATCAAGTGATTTAATTTGATTCGGTTGGGTAGGGTGGTTCGTGGCAATAAATGTCAAAGCCTATCTGCCTGCCAATCAATTCACTGTCAAATTGGAAATAATGACAAACCATGTATAGCTATTTGAGGTAGGTTGAATTGTCATTTGTAACATTAACTAGATTTTGTGTTTGTGTCTATAGCACGATGTTAGTATGGAATAATGTCAGTATGGAAAAATGTTGGTATTCAAATAAATCAATATAATAAACAATTTAAAATTAGTATGTCTTGGTAAACAATTAAAACAATATGATCATCCACAGTGAAAGAAAAATTTAAAGTTACTTTTGTATTTTTTTTTAGGAAAACAGAGACGGTACCCTACTATAGTTTATTAATAGAAATAATAATACAAACTTGAGGGGGACAATCAGCCTTGCCCTTATAGGAGGGAGGACGAAGGAACCTGACATCGAAAAGAAAATACTAACAACAAATAAAAACTAAGAAATTTGAATTGGAGGTAAACATTGGAAACCCATAATTATATCACAACTTAATCTTCTTTTGGAGGCTCTTGTTTCACAACAATTTCTGGTTTTGAAATACGAGACGCAATAACTCTGTCCAGTATTTCCATCTACACGTGAGACAAAGAAGATTCAAACAGATTAATTTAACTATATTTTATGCATAAAAGTGATTAATTAATTAAAATATTAAAAAACATAGCACCCCATTTACAAAACTTGAATCATCCAACATATCATCATACAATAGTATTTGAGATGGAAGAGGAGGGGCTGTAAGAGTTTGTAGACACCCCAATTTCGTACCCCTGATATGTGACATGACATAAAATATCAAGAACTGTTGAAACATTAACAAATGTCAAGTTACAGGGTTGAAAATGCAAAAGGAAAAAGTAGGATGCATGAACAGTGAACTGCAGGGGGGTGAAAGTGCAAAAAATTGAAAGATGAAAAGTTGCTTGGTGCCGCACTGCCCTGGTGCCGCACCAAGCCTGGGTTTCTCCCCGTAGCCTCTCTCGAGGAAAATGTACAACTCCTGATGCACAAGGTACAAGTCGCTGATGCAGGGAACAAATCAAAGAATTCCCACCGTGTCCTCATCCCACTAAATAGAGAGCTCGCCTCCCATTTTCGCTCATTTTCATCGCAAGAACGCAACGAAATTCTCTCGCTTTCGCTCGCCGATATATTAGTTACGAGAGGTGCGAGATAGGTGAGTGGAACCCCTAAAGTCTCCAAACCCCGTCCAAACTCCGCCAAAATAAATATCCATAGGTTATAAGTGATCCCTAGCCTAGTTGTTAGGTATCCACCTCACTTCCCCGGCCCAAAAATCCCAAAGTAAGCCGTTACTCTGCCCGAGTAACGAGCTGAAAAACACCCTAAATAAGCCGTTATTCCGCCCAACCAAAAAGGCCAAAACCACAAAACTAAGCGCCATTCTGCCCGACCAAATAAACCAAAACTACTCATAAATAAGCGCCCAAATCAAAACAACAACCACACAACAAACAACAAGACTCCTCTCCGGAAGGACGAAGCGAAGCACACCGCCGCTCTAAAAGGTAAAACCTTTAAGGCGCGCTTATTTTATTTATTTATTTTTCTGTCTTTTTTTTTATTTTTAAAGTTGTTATTTAAATCCCGACAATGTAGCCAATATAAGCCGTTGTGCTGTTCGGATTAGAATAGGAAATATTATGTAAAAGAGCCGTTATAATGGCCAAATATTCTTAAATATGTTTGTAATTATTGTAAGGAAATGATTGCGAGTCCGTAAATAATGTAGCCACGAATGTATTTGTTTAAATTTCCTGTCTTTTAATACCTTATTTATTTGCTAAATAAATATGACAATAAGCATACTTCAAAAAACCATTTTCGAGATCGAAGGGCGAGTTGGGTGCCTAGCACCTTCCCAACTCGTAACTTAGCCTCCGAACCCGTTTTTTCTCTCGGTTTATTTTTCTTTTCTTTGGTTTTGCTTTATTTGCCTTAAAATAAAGATGGCGACTCTAAAACTTTCGGATTCAAGGGGCCTCGCAACATTCCTCTTTGCACTTTCCCTTCTCCCTAAAAAAGGGAGATATGGGAATGGAGGGTGATGCATTCCCATATCCCGGTATCCCCTAAACAAGGGATAACTTGATGCGGAAACCCAAAGCTCCCATAGTAATCGAATGGGCCATAAGGCTATTTTTAATAAATCCATAGGGGCGCCGCAATATCCTTTTTGCACTTTTCCGCTTTTCCCTAAAAAGGGAAAATGGGAATGAAAGGGTAATGCATTCCCATATCCCGGTATCCCCTAAAAAGGGATAACTTGATGCGGGAAACCATAAGTTCCCATATTGGATACAAAATCCACTCAAGGCAACCGAGGCACATTCCAACGTGCTAACATAGACAAGACTCCTCTCGCACTTTTGATTTCGTCTTCCCTAAACAAGGGAGGGTGGAACGAGAGCGTGGTGTCCCGCATCCGCACGCACGCGCACCCCTATCCAAGGGCGCGGGCGCTGGGCACACCCCTGAACCTCACAAAGGGCGACTCGCTGGGAGTTGTTTTATTTTAAATAAAATGGAGGGCTAGACTCGTAAAATAAAACTTTTTGTTTTTATTTGTTTCTGCTGCAAGATGCTTGTCATATTAATTTACGCATTTGAATAAAGTGTTCCTATACACCGTGGCTATATTTGTGGATATGATCCTCCATCTTGCAGCCAGCTTGCTCCGATAACTGCATATGCATGTTTAAGAGTATTAAAAAAATTCAAAAATAAATATATAAATATAAAAATAAAATTCAAAAAAATAATAATATATATATATATATATATATTACAATAAATTCGGCAAAGACAACAAAAGAGTCGGGCTTTACTTCCTATCTATATATTATTTATTTCAGCTTCATTTTCTTTTTTCATTTTATTCTATACATTTATACATATTTACATTCATTCTGTCATTTTATTTTGGGGACATAGGACCAAAATTTGTAATTAATAGGATAGATAGTTTCCCCACTTTTCTTTCTATTTCTTAATGTGGTGTGCTTGCTTGCTTGCGCTCAAACTAAAAAGCCGAGAAAATCCACACAAACAAAGAAGACATGCCATATATGTTTTATTTTTCTGTTTATATATCTAGAATAAATAAAGATTTTATCGCTTTCTAGATACCACACACACGCATTACGCATATAGCTATATTCGAATGTTACCCTACACCATGGCCACCTTACCCCGCATGAGCCAACGTTAGAATGCATATAGATTCTCGTGACACTTCATTGACCGACCGGTTTTTGCATCTCCGATTGTGAATCAAAAAAAAAAAAAAAAACAAAATAAATATAAAAAAATGCGCAAGTTAGAAAAAAAATGATGAAAATAAATTGCAAGAACAAAAAAAAACAAAATAATAATAAACAGGGCTGATTTATTATTCTTCGATGCTCGACCTAGACCATTTCGAATGGTGGATCCCTGAAAGAGTATAGGCCCTTCGCCTCGGGACCACCCAGCCCTGGGAGTCGAAAGGTGTGGAATACGTTGGTCCTATACTGAGAAAGAATCCACTGCTCCAGAAAGTCCCGAGACCGTCAAAATAAAGCGTGTGCTTATCCCAATTGTAGGAACAAAAACAAATAATAATAAAATATACTAATAAAGGCACGCTGTACTCCAAACCCAGAAAGCCTTCAGCCAGCCTCCTGATACCTCCATAACCCATTTTCCTCAGAAACCTGGCCCAAATTTGGAAAGGCAGATAGTAATCCGCCGATTGATACGGAAAGTAGTGCGTAAATCGAACGTAAGGTATCGCACGATCGCACAAGGGCGTAATCGCATGTAAAGAATGATCCAAGCAAGATGGCAACAGATGAGCATCCGATATGGGTACGCATTCGTGGGCTCCGTGATATGCTCCGACCGCAATGCAGCAGTGGCTAGACCAGAATCTGGATGCACGAAATGAACGCTTGCTAAGCCAAATAGCAAGTCTTATACAAGGTCAAAAGCCCAGTGGTGAGGTGAATTCTTCCCCTACAATCCCCCAAGAAACATCAACATCCCACGTGCCTCCAAACCCAACTCCCACCAAACACTAACCCACCAAATACTACCACTACCCCAAATCCCAATCCTCCACCAAGTCCCTACTACCCAAATATCGCCCTTACCCGTCCTATCCTTCATATCCTCGCTCCAAACACCAAAATTCCCCAAAGCCCAAATGACCTCCCTGCTCCCATAACCAACCCACTCCAACATAGCCCACATATGGACCCACAAAATTATAACCCGCCAAGCCAAGTTACCACTTATTTACCTTATAATGATCCTGGCCGCCCAACCGAAACCATCCAAAATCCACCTACCCAAAATCCACCAACCCAAAACCCTTATCCTACCCAAGCTCCACCATCCAATCCGTAATCCACCAAAATCCACCACCCAATATCCATATCCAAACCCAAAACCCTTACCTGACACCAAGCAAATTTAAAATAACCCAGCCTTCCCTAATCCAGCCAGTATATACCAAAATCCAACTCCCCCAGCCACCAAAATAGAGGCCGACGTGGAAAATATAAAGACTATGGTACTCAAGCTTCTCAACAAAGGGGAATTTTCTACGCGGGCACTGACATTACAACCTGCGGCAGTATTGCCTTTCAAATTCAAAATGCCCGACATAGAAAAATTTGATGGGACTGGATGCCCTATATCCCACTTAAAATCTTATTCCACCGGCATGCGCCAAGGGGAGCTAGCTTTGAGGCTATGGCTTCCAATTTTCACCTCACCCTAATAGGGCCGCCAAACAATGGCTAATGTTGTCCGATAGCAAAGACCATGAATACGTGGGACCGATAGTCAAGCTGCCTCGAAAGGTACAAAGACAACACCAGCCCGAAAATAGAAGGGACCTTGAGTCGTGCACCCAAGAGGAAAAAGAAACCCGTGGCCGAAGTTCGCAATGTGGAAAAGAAAGTTGGCTCTGCACTTGACTGCACTCGATCCACCGAAGTCATGCCGAATGTTTATCAAAAACCTCCAAACCCATTTACTCCGAACACATGCGGTACCTTCCCTACACCAATTTTAAAGAAATAGTAGAGATAGGAGCCCGTATTGATGATGATATACCTGACCGGCCAATTACAAGTCAATACGCCTCCTAGCTCTTTCCGTTATTCTAAAGGGAAGACACAGCCCACACCCGCACTAACCGTCAATGTGGTAGGAAATGCATCGCCCCTTTTTCTACCCAAAATTATGGCACTGCTCCATGGTCTTATGGAGCGGATAGTCTGTCAACACGCCGAGGAAATAATGGCCCAAGCGTAAATTTCGTAAATCGAACCGCCATTATGATGAGCCGCAAGCCTCCCGCCTCGTGATCCTGCAGGGCTAATGGCACAAGGAGTGTTAAAGCCTATGGAAAATTATAAGCCACTGCACTCCCCGCCCAGACCTCGAATCATGCCCAAGATCGTGAATATCATCGCCGCAGGGTCACCTCACCGATAAATGTTATCGCTCAAAAATGCTATTCAGATCTTATAGATGATAAGGTTATTGAAAAGCCCACTCCTGCACTCAAATATAATCAATAACCCTCTACCTCAAATCAACATGATTGAGGTTGATGACAGCCTTCGGGCATGATAGGCGAGGTACCGATCACGAGAAGCTCCCCGCCGAAGTTTGGGTCTACTTCTAATAAACCTCCAGCAGAACTAGTATACTACGATCGGCCCACTTTTGACACCCACGCACTGTGGACTACTTCGATATATTACCCCTATTCCTTTCCCTAGCCTTACGGATTTGGTCATCTACCAATCCGCTCCCTAAAATTGAGGATCTCAAACCCTAGGTCCTCAATAATGTAATTAACCCTGTACGGTGTGCTTTTAATAATAATCTAAACGTCTTTGCTTATTTCTTAGTTGCACCTACATTAAAAGACGCATTAAATAATTATAATAATGAGTCATTTAATAGGACCCAAAAGATAAAAAAATTATTTGCTTGAGCTTGTAAAGTCAGAGCACCGTAGACAACATCATCAACAAAGAATCAAGACCGATCCACTATCAACTGGGCTAGACAATGAAATCAAAAGAAGTCGAATCGGCAACTACCCGCAAGGCTCCAAAAGAATAACACTCCATGGATCTCCTTCAAAAAGTTCGTGGACATGCTTACCTGGTCCTATGAAGATGTGTCGGGGGTAGACCCAGCCATAGCCAAACACCGGATCCTCATATGTCCGGATGCTCAGCCAATCAGACAAAAGCTCCACCGCATCAAGCCAGAATGGTCACTACAAGTTTAAAAAAAGCATGAAACAAAGACGTCAACTTCATTCGGTAAAAAAAGAATAAAAAAAAGAAGAGTAAAAAAAGAGTAAAAAAAAAAAGAAAGAAGAAAAATTAGAGCAGAATAAAAAAAAATACCCGATCTGGCTGTCCAATATAGTGATCATTCCCAAGCCCAACAGTTTTTTTTATCAACGGCATGCTGGGTTATAGTCAAATCAAAGGCAGCAGGAGACCAAGAAAAGACCCCATTCACCACCCCTTGGGGAACCTACTGCTATCATGTCATGCCGTCTGGCTAAAAAATGCCGGGGCTACTTATCAAAGGTCGCTACCACTCTCTTCCACGATGTGCCATATATTGTCAAAAGATCCTGGCCAGAGATGTCGACTCCTCACAAGCCAGAAAGAAAAGACCTTGTTCAGCCTCTCCAATCTCAACGAGCTTAAAAGGTATTATGCTCGAGACACTCCTATCCGCAAGTGCTTCCTCTCCAAACTCGCTAGGTCCGAAAACCCGAAAGGGCGGCCTAGGCAAAAGTTAGGCATATAAAAAAATAAAAATAAAAAAAAGGAGAAATAAGGGCTCGCTAGGCCGAAACCCGAAAGGGCGGCCTAGGCAAAAATTAGAGCAAAAAAAAGAATAAAAAATAAGGCTCGCTAGGTTGAAAACCCGAAAGGGCGGCCTAGGCAAAAGTTAGAGCCAAATAAAATATATATATATATCAGAGAATAAGGAGAGGGAAGGCACACTTTTGAAACCTCGACATCTTACCTCCAGCCTTCAAGCAAGGGGCTCGACTCGACGTAAGAAAAAGAAAAACCACGACATAAGCTCGCAATAAAACACTAAAATATAATATTACAGGTCCTAAGGTGCAACTTAGGAATAATTGCTAAAGAAATTTAGGTTATGCATTAATTGCCTGTACATATCTATTATTGCCTATACCCCCTTTGTTTCCCCCAAAACTATCCTTCATTTGCAGCTTAAGCCCCGGAGCAGTCCATCGCTGCGGCATCCGCCCTGCCGGTCCCATGTACTTCTCGCAAGGCACGTAAAAGCTCGCCTCATCGATGAGAAGCACCGTAAGTGTCCTCGCCCTATTCATCATCTCGCTGCCATTGTCCCGAAACAACCAAACGACTTGGATTCCCGATCATTCACCGCCGCCTGTCTCGATTATGAAGGAAAATGCAGGATTATGAAAATAGCCTTATGCCAAGTATAGCCCCGCAACAATTATATGGCCAAAGGAAGTGATCGCCTTTTCCTCTTCCCCGCATATATCATATCATTAAAAAAAAAAAGAAAGGGAAGCCTGTTCGAGCCCGAAGGTATATTCCTTTAAAATCCATTTTGGGGATACAGCGTGCCATTACCCGTTAGGTCGGTATAGCTTTTCTTTGTGCGTGTTTGAGTCCGCATGTGTTTATTTATTTTGCATCATATAAATTATATTGCATTGTAAATATTTGTACAGTGTTTTCAAAACAAAAAACAAAAAAAACAAAAAACAAAAAACAAAACAAACAAAAACAAAACAAAAACAAAAACAAAAAATTTTATATGTATTGTTTTGCATATAAATAAATGTTTTTGCATTCTAAGCATTATAAATGCATTTTGCATCTTAAAGATATATACTACATTTTGCATTATTGCATGCATGATAGAATAGGAAAATATCCATGCATCATGCTAGTAAGCATCCTATAATTTTTAGGCATTACATTTGCATTAAATAAAGTAGTACATGCATCCATCATTTGCATTTATTATCCAATAAGCTGCATTAGATGTGCGCTAAAAAGGAAAATAAAATGCCACCAATCATGAAAATAAATATTCTTATGGCATTCACTATGTCCCCGCAAAGATAAGCATGCATCATTTAGCCTCATTTGCATTTATAGTATAAATCATGCATAATAAGGTCAAATAGTGACCACTAGTTTAATCATGCATCATAAAAATAAATTCATGAATTTCATGCATCATTACTTAATTGCATCATTTAGGCATAAATAGGACATGCATAAGCATTAATAAAGTCGTGAATGCTTCAAAAGTGCCAAACAAGGCCAAAATCTAGCATCCAGCATGGACCAAATAAAAAAACAAACAAAAAAGGAAAAAAAGAAGAGAAAAAAAGAGGTAATAAGCATGCAAATAAAGAAAAGTGATGCATGCAAAAAAAACAAAAAACAAAACAAAAAAAAAACAAACAAAAAAAAATCAGGAGAGAGGGAAATGCATGTACAAGAAAGGAAAAATTTTCAAGTACATGCAACAAGAACAAATGCGGCGGCAAGAAGAAGAAATTTTCGGCTAAAGCTAGAAAATGGAGCAAAAAGAAAACAAAGAAGAAAGAAAAGATGATTCACCGATACCAAGAGATGCTACAAAGAAGAAAAAGGAAGCTTCGACCAAGGTTAGAAGGAGCAAGAAAGAAAATGCAAAGAAGATCAAGAAAATTTTCCAGCCTAAAGCCGAAAACAAAGCGATGGGAAAAGATTTTCCAAAGAAAGGCCGGAACAAGGATAAAAAGAAAAATCCCCAAAGAAAGTGCAACAACGAACATCAGAAAGCAAAGTTTAAAGAAAGCAACATCGAAGAATTTGTCGCATGGACACGACAAAGGTAAAGGAAAGGAAGGTATTTTCCTTTTAACAAAGGCATTTGTATGATGTTTGGAAACTTTCCTTTAAGGGGTACACCCCTGATTGATAGGGAAAGGTTTTGTTCTCCGTTGAAGGCCGAAGTTCTGAGGAGGCAATGCATTCCATACATTTTGGCTATGTGGGAAACTTTCCTTTAAGGGGTACAAACCCGATTTATAGGGAAAGGTCTTGTTCTCCAGTAGAGGCTGAGTTCCTAGGAAACAATTCACTCCGCATAGCCACAAGACTAACTACGCTTGGTCCGATTCCTTGACTAAGGATACGTAGGCGCCTATCACGGTAGACGCGACCATCACAAAGACATATTTACCCTTGTCGCACTATTTGATAAAGCTTTGCCACACTTGCTCATTTAGTATTGTCGCACTTGCACCACAACACTTACACCGCCACATTTAGTCCCCACCGAGTGAACTACGCTTTCGGCCTCGATTCCTTGTTTAAGGATACGTAGGCAGGTACCCATCACGGTAGGGCACGACCGTTGTATGAGTGATAGTTTAGGTTTTGGCCCCGAACTACGCTTGGTCCGATTTCCTTTAATTAAGGAATACGTAGGCGCTTACATTAGTAGGTCCGACCATCGAGCACATTAAATTCATATCTCGCTTAAAATCTACGATAACTTTTTATAACCGACTAAAATGTCTAGGTTATGGAGTTTGGATAGCATGTTAATCGTGCATTATAATCAAGTACCAATTGCATTCTCCTCGTTTTAAATGAACGAAATTGGAGAGTCTATTGTTTATCAACGATGTTCGCCTACTCGAAGCCTTGGGTTACCCGTAGACTCCATCGCTGAGGGGCCTCAGACACCCCACCTCGCACTCCGGTATGTGATCGACATAAAATATCAAGAACTCGTTAAAACTTAACAAATGTCAAGTTACGTGAGTCAAAAATGCGAAAGGAAAAGCAGATGCACGAAACAAAGTTGAACTCAGGGGGAAAGTGCACAAAATTGAAAGAAAGTTGCTTGGTGCCGCACCAAGGGTTCCCCTTGGTGGCACCAAGCCTTTCTCCTCAGTAGCTCTCTCGATTGGAAAATGTACAACTCCTAAAGCTCAAGGTACAAGTATCGACGCAGAGGAAGAAATCAAAGAATTCCCACCGTGTCCTCATCCTTCACTATAAATAGAGGCCTCGGCCTCCCATTTTCGTTGCTCATTCTTCCGCGAAGAAGACGCAACGAAGCTCGCTCTGCTTCTACCAATATATATTAGTACGAGAGGTGCGAGATAGGTGAGTGGAAGCCCCTAGTCTCCAAACCCCGTCCAAACTCCGCCAAATCAAAAACCCATAGGTTATAAGTGATCCCTAGCCTAGTTGTTAGGTATCCACCTCATTTCCCCGGCCCAAAATCCCAAAGTAAGTCGTTACTCGCCCGAGTAACGAGCCGAAAAACCAAAATAAGCCGTTATTCCGCCCAACCAAAAAGGCCAAAACCACAAATAAGTCACACTCGCCCGAGACAAGCCCAAACTCCAATAAGCCACTCGCCCAAATCAAAACAACAACCACACAACAACAACAAAAAGACTCCTCTCCCTAAAGGACGAGCGAGCACACCGCCGCCTAAAAGGTAAAACCTTAAGGGCGCCGCTATTTTATTTATTTATTTTTGTCTTTTATTATTTTTTAAAAGTTGTTATTTAAATCCCAAGACAATGTAGCCAATATAAGCCGCTGTGCCGCCCGGATTAGATAGGAAATATTATGTAAAAGAGCCGTTATAATGGCCAAATATTCTTAAATATGTTTGTAATTATTGTAAGGAAATGGCATGAAGTCCAAATAATGTAGCCACGAATGTATTTGTTTAAATTTCTTTTTTAATACCTTATTTATTTGCTAGATAAATATGACAATAAGCATACTTCACCAAAAACCATTTTCGAGATCGAAGGGCGAGTTGGGTGCCTAGCACCTTCCCAACTCGTAACTTAGCCTCCGAACCCTTTTTTTCTCTCGGTTTATTTTTCTTTTCTTTGGTTTTGCTTTATTTGCCTTAAAATAAAGATGGCGACTCTAAAACTTTCTGATTCACTGGGCCTCGCAACATTCCTCTTTGCACTTTCCCGCTCTCCCTAAAAAAGGAGATATGGGAATGGAGGTGATGCATTCCCATATCCCGGTATCCCCTAAACAAGGGATAACTTGATGCGGAAACCCAAAGCTCCCATAGTAATCGAATGGGCCATAAGGCTATTTTTAATAAAATCCATAGGGGGCCGCAATATCCTTTTTGCACTTTTCCGCTTTTCCCCTAAAAAAGGGAAAATGGGAATGAAAGGGTAATGCATTCCCATATATCCTGGTTTCCCCTAAAAAAGGGATAACTTGATGCGGGAAACCATAAGTTCCCATATTGGATACAAAATCCACTCAAGGCAACCGATGCACATTCAAACGTGCTAACATAGACAACACTCCTCTCGCACTTTTGATTTCATCTTCCCTAAACAAGGGAGGGTGGAACGAGCAGCTGTGTCCCGCGATCCGCACGCACGCCAAGCACCCCTATCCAAGCGCGCGGGCGCGGGTCGCACTCTCGAACCTCACACTTGGCAACTTTCTTCTTCCACCTGGCTGCAAATTCTGCAAATGTTTCATTTTCCTTTTGGGTGTATGCTTCAAGATCTCTTTTATTTTCAGTGGTAGTATTGTCTTTATACCTTTTTAGGAATTCTTCTGCTATTTTGCCCCAAGTGCCCATGGTGCTATTATCTGTTAGCATTAACCATTGCTTGGCATCCCCTATCAAGGTATGGTGAAAATTGGAGGCCATAGCTTCGAAACTAGCCCCTCTTGACTGCATGTCGGTAGAATAAGATTTCAGGTGGGAGATAGGGCATCTAGTCCCATCGAATTTTTCTATGCCAGACATTTTGAATTTTGGGGGTAGTATGGCTGAAGGTTGTAGCGCTAATGCCCACGTAGAAAATTCCCCTTTGTTTAGAATTTTGAGCACCATACTTTTTAGGTTCTTCATGTCTGTCTTTATTTTGGTGGGAGGGGGTGCTGGGTTTCGGTATATGCTAGAAGGATTGGGAATAACTGGGTTCATTTCTTGCTGTGGCATTTGGTAAGGATTTTGATGAGGTATTTGGTAAGGATTTTGAGGAAGTAAGTTATTTGTGGGTGCTGGGTTTTGGTATATATTGGAAGGATTTTGAGGAAGTGGGTTATTGGCGATTTCCATTTGACGCCCAGGATCATTGAAGGGTAAATAGGTCGTTACTTGCGTTCTTGTCTAGTATATCTCTGGGTCCCGATCGATGTTTTATTTACTCTTTTTTCTTGCAAGTGAACAAGACTTCGTATTATAGAATAGTATTGGAAGATTGTTACTTTTTTCTCAAGGGTCGAACCCACGAGACAAGTGATCACGAACGTGCAATTTATTCAATAGCAAATTATTAACCTAAGGGGGGTTTTTATTTTGTTTAATTAATTTATTCTACTCTAAACTACTATTTATAGATGTTTAACTAATTAGACAATAATGTTAATCACGATATGAAGATCTTATGGTGGATGGCAATCTAGGATTCGGGTTTCACTTATATCTCCTTTATGTTCAATTCATAATAATGTCATTCAATGTCTTGGGTTCGTTCACTAAAATAGATATAGTTCTGAACAATTGGTTCAAATTATAATTCCTCCATCCCCGCAAAATTCATCCATTCTATATCCTAAGCACAGAACATGAATCTAGTCTGTCACCTAGGTCATTTATGATCTATCCGTCACCTAGATCATGTAAGAACCTGGTCCTAACTTATCACTCTCGCATCGATAGGTCCAATTTATTGTGTTGGTGAGCCAGTTGTACGACATATGCACTTGGTCATGCAAAATTATCCGCACCTCTAAGCCTTTATTATTTGCGATTACATTCATTTGTTCAAAGCAAAATAATATAGGGGTTGATAAACAACACAATCAACAAGCATTGAATGAACATAAAACTATATAAGAATCAAAACATAAATTCGATACAAGTTACCTCCCACCTCCTAGATTATGGATGATTTAGTTCATCATAGACAATGAACAAAGACATGAGATGATCGGATACATGATTTGATCTTCAATACTTGAAATTACAAAACCTAACTATGTTATACAATCTAAAAACTACCTGTTAAAACCGTCTACCTAAAGATTCGAGCTTCCACCGCCCTCCATATGCTTGGCTCTAGATCCGCTTCTATATATACTCAAGGAGTTGTAATTGGATCGAATGAGGTTTAATCCGTGTGAAAATCCGAATAAAGTGATTCTCGACCACTTGCGGTCGCTAGGTGTTGGATACTTGCGCCCGCAAGGTCCGTTAGAGTGTGGCTCGTGTGGCAACTTGGTTTCCGGCTCGAGGACCCAGATCGCCGGGATACCTTGCGGTCGCAGAACAGGCACTTGGAGGCACGTCCGCAAGGTGTCCAGATGACAGCCTTTTATCTTTTTCTTCATTTTTCCTTTTGGCCCTTCTTGAAATTTGCACTTAAAACCCCGGAGTTTATAAATCGCGTAATTTCACAAATAACCTCGAAACTTACAAAACTCACCGAAAAACATATATTAGTAACCAAAAGCCTCGTGAAATAGCATAATTTAAGTCATAAAAGAAGTATATAAAATCGACGTATAAAATACATCGATCAAATACCCCCAAACTTGAACTTTGCTCGTCCACGAGTAAACAATAAACTTATAAATACAAAAGCATAAAATAACAAAAATTAAAATCTTTTTTGAGGGTGACACTATTTACACTCCTCTATAAACCCACAAACTCAAGGAGACTCTTTCGAAACAAGTGACTCGACTATGCAGATAAATACAAAACGTATAAAAATAAAAGCAAATAAAATTTAAGTGAAAAAAATAATAAACAAAATAAATAAAACATAAAATCTTTTGGCTTCATCTCAAGTCACTAGGTGTATGGCATGCATGTAATTGTCTCGCTTTGGTGCTCACCACATATATGCAAAAGCTTATCTACAAAACAAACCGACTTATACACAAACTGCTACTCTGTCTTAATTTCACCGTGTGTGTGTGATAACCAGTCATAGAGAATATATTAACTTAAACAGTTTTACTTAACAAAGCACAACATTCATTCTAAAAATCAGATTTTTTTTTATAAAACTAATGCAACACAGAGTGTGTGATCTACCATCCAAACCCGGTCTGCCCCAGAAAGAGAGAACACCAAGGATTTCAACAACTTATACATCCATCCCATGCACTTTCTATGTATGACACACAATGCTTTCATGCCCCCAATTACTTGCAATAGCTAAGATTATGCTAACACAGTGAGCTTGCGAATAATATGAATATATGAAGTGGGGATCAATTCACTTGAATTACCATCAAATCAACCAACACAAGCATTGGCAAAAAGATCAATAGGACTTTAATAGGCTTGTAATGCAAGGCCAAAGTATTGGGGGATATGATGGAAAGGGAATAGAATACAAAGTGAGAGAGCATGACTACCCTTTACCCCAAATACTTCCAAGCAAAAGGAACTTTTTCCCAATTAGGCTAGGACCTGCAAAGACCACAAGTGGGGACTTTTCCCCCAAACTTGTTTTGTACAATATATCAAGCTAAAAATAACTAGTGTTCCATTCTCATAAGTTTTCTAACATATTTTTCTATTGAAAGCTATGTTTTCATTTGAATCTTCTTGCACTCTTCTTCTTCCTATTTTCTTTCCGTCAAAACATTTTTTTATGACGGGGAAGAAGAAGTCTTCGGAAAACTTTTCTAACTGAAGAATGGTCCCATAAAATTAATTCCCCACCCACATCCTACTCTCTCAAAGGGTAGGCTAAAGTGTATAAGCTTTTAGGGTTAAGTTAATGTGAGTTAAAGAAACGAAGTCGAATGGGGGTTCAATGTGTGCTTAGCACACTCCATTCTTTTTAATAAAGCTCAAAGGGGGACACTAGGGATATTTTTAGTAAGATCGGGAAATATTTAGGCTCAAACGATCCAAAGATGGTCTATATCATATCTTAATGCGAAATTGCTCATGCCATTTTTTAAGAAAGTAAAACACATAAAATATCTTATCCATCATGAAGGTTGTGGAATGGAAGATTAAGCATCACCGGATTTCACATAAGCATTCGCTAAGACGATGGTAGGATTGAGACTAACATGCGCATACCTGTTCGAAAGTGTGCTTGAGATATATAAATGAGAAAATCCAAGGGATCTAACTATCATGCAATTGACCCTAAGTTACAATTTAATGCAACAATTATGTTCGAATGGCTATGCATCATATTCTTGTGCATATCTTGTTGTAATGAAATAGGTGTTATAAACTTTATAAAACTATTCTAATCAATCCATAATTATGACTGTGTGAGTGCATGAAGAATTTGGAGAAAAGTAAAAGTTTCAAAATTAAGTAAATTCCGTGGGGATCTACTGACTAACTATGCGGTTCATTGCATTAACTCCTCATCGACTACTTAACTAGCATTACCACACCTAAACTCGAGGATGAATATTTTGAATTTAAATTTTTTTATATATTTTTCTAAAAAATTTGGAGATGATGACGATGACACAATTGATGATGGGTCCCCATAAAGGAACCCACGAGTATCCAATGAGTGTATTCTCGTCAAGGCAACACCGAAAATAAGAAAAATTAAAACAGAAAAATAGGGTGAAGATTTAAATGGTCATCAAGAAAAGAAATTTTCTTCACCCTAACGACATAGCCCAACTCCATTCCTCGTTAGGCTAGGACTCGCTAAGACAAAGTTTTAAATCCCCCAAACTTAATTTCTATTTTGTCCTCAAAATAGAGGAACATATGAGAGGATTGATGGGGTAGGACAAATATCAAAAGGAGATAGCGGTCCACCTAACGAAAAGATGGAACTGGGCCTC